>ML685814.1:3078959-3128943 GCA_007922175.1 Pelusios castaneus
TAGCAAGTGACCACACAACAGAAAGTGTCTGCAGTCAGATTAACATCTGGACTTGTCAAGGATGAGTTGTGACCATGACGTCAAATACGCTGTAACCAAGAGTATAACTACACTGTTTTTTCTGCTTGTTCTTGTTGTCCTTGTTCCCCGGGGGGGGGGGGGGGGGCAGGAGCAGCCCCACGGCTGTGGTCAATAAAGAGCTCTTTTCTCTCCTTCAGTCTCGTTGGTCAGTTTGTAGGGAACGACAAAATGCAATTAGAAAAAAATCACACGGCTGAAAAATGTGCATCTACTATAGATACAGATTGAAGCTTCAAAGAGAAACTGCAGAACTGGAATTCATATTAGATTTGACTCTATGAACTCAGGGCTTAATGAAGAATATGGGCTCTTTTCCCATTACAGTAAGTAATTTTGCTTTCCTCGTCCCCCACCCACCTCCCTGCTAATTGCTGTACTCCACTGTTTGAATCCTAACAACTGCTTTGATTTGCTGTTTACAGTCTGACCAGATCCTATGACTTACATTTCCCTGAATTTATTTTGCTCACATTCTGTAAGTTCTCCATCTTCAAGCATCTGAGGAAGTGGGATTTTCTCCCACAAAAGCTCATGTGATAAATAAATTTAAGTCTTTAAAAATGCCACCAGACTCCTTGTTTGTTTTGCTGAACTAGACTAAAACGGCTACCCCTTTGGAACTATAGTTACAAATAAAAGATAAGATTACTAAAACCGAAAATTAGTGGGGAAACAGAAATTTTTCTTTCATTGGTTTACTTAGATCATTTATTGACAGTACTTTGTGTGTTAGTAGTTTGTTTCACTGTTCCACCTTTATAGTTATTGTTTCTTCCTTGCTGAAGAACATAAACATCCAAAGAACAGAACAAAATCCTTATTTTCTTTTAATTGCAGGACATCCTATTTAAAGGTTGCTCTATCTTTAACTGAAATTATTTTTAATAAGTCAATTTAACAACTATCCACGTTGACTGTGTCCTTTTAACTACTCTGTCTGTCAATTAATCCCACATTTCACTTAGAGCAGACAAAATTTGGAACTTTGCCTACAGGAAATTTCAACTTTTTATTTTGTCCAAAATTGAAGCAAAATGTCAAAGTGTTTTGTTTCAACATATGCAATCAAAATAAGACATTCTGAGACTGTCGAATCAAATTGTTTCACTTCAGTTTGTTGAAATGATCTGAAACACTTCATTTTGAATCAGTTTGACATTAAATTATGTTTTTCCATTGTGAATTGTAAATCAGGAGCTGGATACTACTGTTCTCCCCTATAAGCCAGGTTCCTCCCTGGCTAGACTACATCTCTCATATGGCACCCAAGGTCATATGACTCCCACGATGCACCACACAGAAGGTAAGAGGAGAGTCTCCATATTGTATTATGGGAGATATAGTCTTTCAGGAACCCCATCCAACATGAAAGAATGAGTGCCTGAACTACAACTCCCATACAGGAGTGCATGGATAAGAAAATACCATTTAGTGTTTTTCTGAACTGATTCAGAACAAAACACTTCAGCTGAGTTCAAAATGAAATATTCCAATTCAAACTGAATCAACCTGAAACTCTTATTTGTGAATTGCCTTGTGGCTTTGCCCTTTTGGAGACCTTAAGGTGCATTCATGTCACATTTCTCTGTAAATGAAATTTAGAAACCAGCATATTTTAAAAATGAAAGTTGAGATTCTCACCTAATTATAGGTTTCCTGGGCTTTAGGAAAAACACCAAATATCAAAAGACTTTTGATAAAATAGTGAGACTCAATAAAATCAGGAGAGTTGGCAAGGCTATTAAGATGTCCCCCTAAGATAATCAAACTTCATGCCCCCACAGTACTTTGTGTGATAAAAGTTTGGACCAGATTCTGACTACCGCAATGCCCTTGGAAATCCAGGGTAATTTAATTGGGGCAGGTCCTGAGACTGTGGTTCCATTGACATCAATGGAACTATGAAAATTTATGGTAGCTGAGGGTCTGTCCCACTGTCTTCAAAGAAGTTACTTAGATCTTGTCTACATTTGATGTTTTAGCTATCAGTGTAACACCACTAGTAAAAACCACTGGTCTAGATACCAAAGTATCTTCACCAAAGTAAACCCTGTCTCATATAGATGAAGCTTATCTCTGCTTTAAGGGAGGGTAAGCAATATTGATGCAAATCACAATTTACATCGGTGCTGGTGCAGATAGCCTAGCTACATTAGTGTATCATTGAGTTAAGGAGGTATCACCGTACCCATTATACAGGTGGGGAAGCTGAAGCTTAGCGTTTAAATGACTTTTCCAAGGCAAGAGGGCAATCAATAACAGAACTGGAATTGGAGCTCAGAGGTCTGATCATTCCATCAGTTACCCACATGCAATTGCCCTTCATTTCAATGGGAGTTACAATCCACAGCTGACGGCATGATGGTGCCACCTCTGGAGTAATTCCTGAGACTCAAGCCTATCGGCTGCTCTCTCAATGATAGTCTGATTGGACTTACTGGAGAGCCAGGATTTCTCTTCTAAAAGCAATGAGAGTAGAATTACAGAGGGCAGGGGAACTATTGTAGAAAGACAACAGAGTCCTGTGGCACTTTTAAAGACTAACAAAGCGTCTGACGAAGTGGGATTTTCTCCCACGAAAGCTCATGCGATTAATAAATCTGTTAGTCTTTAAAAGTGCCACAGGACTCTGTTGTCTTTCTACAATAGTTTCTACAATAGACTAACACGGCTACCCCTTTGGAAGAGGGCAGGGGAGTTTGCTAGAAAGTTATAGCGGGAGAAAAGTTACAGGAGAAAAGGTGTGAAGAAAGAGAGGGGTGAGAGCAGCAAAGGTACAGAGCCAACAAAAATGACTGAAAGGACTGGGAAAAGAGCTGCTATCATTTTAAAAACCAGCCCCATTCCTGGCTGCTCTTTCAACACAGCCGGGTGGAATCAAACAGAGTCACTGGCAATTCTAATACACTGATTACCAAAGGAGATTTTAGAACCTTCTTCTCTTTTAAATGTAAATTAATATCAACCAAGCATACAAAATTCAAATAGACTTCCAATAAGAAACGCTGCATGATTTTAAGGAGACAGAAGGAATTCACAGGGACCTAACATGGATTAATGTCCTCTTGCTTATTGTGTTTCATTAGTATACAAACCAGTTAACAGGTTCATTAAGTGGTCTTCTCATTATCGTACATGCTGCGCAGTACCTGTGTTATAGGCACACTGAACTTCTACTTTTTAGAAAGACAGAAGGTTTTGTGAAGAGATGGTCAAAACAGGTAAAATTCCTGGGCAGTTAGAGTCTGGGAATACCTTGGAGAGGATACAATTGGCCTTTGGAAGGAGTATAAATCATCATTTCAACAGGGAACCTGACCTCTGGCCAATTAAGGTGTGATGCTAATGGGTATCCTCATCAAGGGTGATAGCTATGAAGAAGGGAAGCACTTTCTTATGTCAGGGTCCCTCCTCCTTCTGTTGTCATTCTGGGCTCCCTGACAGAACATTTATTTTTTGGAAGCCCTGAAACAAAACTCCTAAAACCTTCAAGTTGCATAGGTATGTCCAGTAAAACCTTGGCAGTTTGTCATAAGCATAGTGTGTACAACTCCTGTCCTCCACAAGTCTCATTCAGAGGAAAAGGGAGCTGTGCAGAAAGTTCCCCTATAGAGCTACCAGCAGCTTCTCTGCAATGTGGGCCTGATCCAAACCCCACTGAATTCCCTGGATCACAACCAAACTGAGCATGATAGATGGGCCACAAGAAACGGGGGTGAGGTCAGGCTGCAGGGGGAATAATCAGAGAAGAGCTGCTCTATCTGGCATTTCCTCATTTCAATGCCACTCCATAAAAATGGGCTTTTACTTACTACTGTTCAGAGGAGCATTGATGCTTCTCCTCCAGTAAGGGATCTCCACAGAACACAGCCATTGCTCAGCACAGTGACAGAGCTGGCTGTGCCACAGAGCTAAGGAGTGCAGGCTGAGGGGAATGCACAGGAAGATCTCTGTGTGGTCAGTGGGGAGCAAACAGCATTTGATTCTTTGTAGTCTGTAGATACGCAGGCTGCACTCTCTCTTTTGTGGCCTATACTTCCATCACCAGCCCTCTGCCGGCAGAGGAAATGTGCCCAAACAGGGATGATGCTGTCAAACTCACATACTGTTTGTTTATATAAACGTGATGAGGAAGAGAGATTTATTCAAAGGAAACACAGAGGCCACAGCAATTCCTGTAGGAATACTCTTTGGGCACGTATTGTACCAGATGCCAGCTAGATTAGTTTAGAAGCCATTACTTTATTTCTTTCAGATGATATCACCTGATAAAGCCAACAGCAGAACATTTTAGCCTTGATGAAGGGCTGTGGTTACAGTGGGATTTCTGTTATCTTCCACTCATATTTATTAGTGCTTGAGTTAGGGAAAAAGCCACTGATTCAATTCATCAAATGGGCAAAGGAAATTATTTTAACCAGTCATAAATATGGTATTTAAAATATGGCTGTCACCAATGCAATTCTGGTTGATGGTCTGAAATGAATTTATTATTGGTTTTGTATTAGAGAGATCCTTTTGCAAACAAACGTGGGCAGAACCACTACATGGAAAAAAGGAACATCAGTAAATATGATAAACAAGTGTCTTTCCTGTGACAATTTGATAAACAACGTGGCTACATAAAGGGAAATAATCACATGTTACATATTTATGGCCATGGATCGAATTTTGTTCTCTCATTTTTGCAGACCCCCTAATGCAAATATGAGGACATTCCTTGAATGGTAGTCATCAAAGAAAGTAAGCTTGTGATAAGAGTTTGGCAAGATTGGGTATATCGGTATCATGCATGGGTCTAGAGTAGAGGTGGGCAAACTACAACCCATGGGCTGGGAGCCTTTCATTAGGCCTCCAGCTGGACATGGCCCAAGCGCAGCAGCTTACAACCACCCCCTCCAGGCCCACCCCTTTCCTTCACCCGTCTCCCACCCTGTGGGCCCAGCATTGCCCTGGCAGAAGCACAGTGGCCACTTCCCCCTCCTATCACCTCTGCTTCCCCCCACCTTTCTCCCACCGCTTGGTCCCACTGACCCACCAGACAATTTCTAGACACAGATATGGCCCTCAGGCCAAAAGGTTTGCCCGCCCCTGGTCTAGAAGTATCATATGGTACCTCATACAATACATAGACATTGTTTAGAGTGCTAGACCTAGAGAGGGTTGAATCATGTAGGCCCTTTCAGAAGAAGGGAGTAAAGTAAGGGAGGAGAAATGAGCCAGAGTTTGTAGGGATTAAGAGCGACTTGGCAAAGATGCTGCATGGGGAGCTTACAGATCTCATTTCAATTATTCGCATGCTATTCCTTTTCCATCAATGTCCTCTCAACAGTGACACATGCAGAGCAGACTCCTGAGGTAGGGAAAATGGTGGAAAGGCCCAACGCACATCATTGCTTTCATCATTCGGATGCCACTAAAATAACAAGCACTAAGTACACCAGCAGTACCATCAAATTAAAAGTCTGTCACGAAAAGAATTCAAATTTGTCTGCTTAGCCTCTGGGATTTTGAAAACTAATGCTATTAAGTATCTTAATCACAGAACTTTTAATTGTTTTCTTTGCCACCACTGTTTTCATTGTGTCCAATTTTCAAACCCAAGATGATCAACAAAGAAATACTCTTGTCCTGTTGTTTTTAGCACCATGGCTAATGAGAAAACATTCTGCAATCCCGTGTTTAACTGGAAAGTGATAAAGGAAAGGAATACACTGTTTGGCATATTGGGAAGCATATATTTGAGTCTCTGCCAAATCTACAATATTTTCCAAGGATTACAGCTGAAAAAAACAAGAATGCAGCCCTCAAACATTGGAGGTAGAAGAAATCTGCTAGACAAGGTAAGCAAATCTGTGCAAAAGTTAGGACAATAGCTATTCACTCAAAATCACTAGGAGTTTGCTGCACTGTGTTTAAAGAAAAAGACTGCCAAACTAAAATTCACACTTCTAATCTTTTTTAAATCTACTAATAATACATACAACACCAAAGATTACTGGAGAGAAAAGCAGAAAAATGTGGCTGTCTCACACACACACACACACACACACACACACACACACACACAAGTGTCAAGAGAATAAGGAGTAAATGGAGTAGCAGTAACTCATTTTTTAAAAAACTTGTCTATATTGCATATCAATTGCCCCTCTAACTTCCATGGTTTCCAGCATGCAAAGACGTTACAAACATTGCCTAATAAAAATATACACAAACACACAGGGGAGTCAGTACTGTAAGTAATGAATTGTTGTGTTCTTCTGGTTTGTTGGTGGACGACAGATATTGAAGATGGAGGGAAGGCTTGATTCCATTGTAGTCTTTCCCCTATTGGTGCGAATCCCTCTTTAGAGTAACCATTTTTGTGTAACATATGCTGGCGCAGTTCCTCTAAGATACTAGAAAAGCTTTGCCCCGTACAGCCTATTCCAGTTCCAAAGAAGCAAGATTACTCGGACATGAGCGTGCTCAGATATATGTGATAACTAATAGGACAGCAGAAGCAACCAATACCGAGGTGTCTGAATCAAACTTGTGATGCCTTCATTCTGAGCAGCAGGTTTGATGTGCTTGCTGAGACACTAGACTAGTAATCTGTCTAATGTAAAATGTCACATTTCAGCCTCAGTTAATGGAATCTGTTTATGAAGTGATGCAATTACCTGTGTGAGAATAACTAACACAAGGAAACATCCAATGTTTGTTCAATGCTGCAGAAAGGTAGCAAACTTTTTCAGTAATCACTCGATATAATAAAACACGGAACAATAAACATGGTAAAAGGAGGAAATCACTACAGAACACATATAATTAACATGGACATGAAACCAAGTTTTGTGTGAATACGGAAAATTGGAACAAAATGAAACATTTATTGGATGAAACACAAAGTCAGTATTTAATAGCAGGAGTTTGAATACCAAGAAATTATTCCAAAACATATAATTTTGCCGATTTCAAAACGTAAGACTTGTAATTTAGCTCAAAATGGTGTTTGCTCTTTTCAGATCTCCCAAGTCTGCTTGTTATTACCATTCCATTCTCTGCTTATGTAGCACATCTCCTAATATGTCCAAAGGTACTCTGAAAGCAACATGTAACCAGCAAAAATAAAATGTATTCAAGTAAAGACCTTCTCCCAGCAGTCATTAAAGATCAGCTACTAAATAGAAAAAGAGACCGATCTTGAATTTAGATTTTACACACACACACACACACACACACACACACACACACACACACACACTACTGAGACCTACCTACTTCTAGCAAGAGAGATTTTCGCAAAGAATTAAATCAAATACGCCTCCCTTCCATGCGATGAAATGCACAAATACTTGTGAAAATAAAGGTAAAGATATCCCCTCGATCCCTTTCCAGCTGGTTATTTTGGCGCAAATTCTATCTCCTCTTCCATGTCTGCAGAGGAACCCACATCCAATAGAAGCGGGGTGGCTGTTCTGCCTGAGGTGGGGACAGGATTTGGGAAGCCACTCTATGTATCCATACATTGGCACACCATGGAACAATTTTGGCCCTGGTTCAGCAAGATAGGTAAGGACACGGTGAGTAGTTTAATTGACAACACGGGGACTGTTCCTGTGCTTAAAAAACTGTGATGCTAAATGCCCCTTTGCACCCAGTGGCAAAGAGATCATGTCACGTAACAGCAACCCCATCACGCCTGACAAACTCACTGCACTGAACACATTGCTGCCAGGATATTTATCTATAAAGAATCATAGAATCATAGAATAATAGGGTTGGAAGGGACCTCACGAGGTCATCTAGTCCAACCCCCTGCTAAAAAGCAGGACCACTCCCCCTAAATTATCCCAGCCAGAGTTTTGTCTAACCGAGCCTTAAAAATCTCCAAAGATGAAGATTCTACCACCTCCCTATATAGCCCATTCCAATGCTTCACCACCCTCCTAGTGAGAAAGTTTTTCCTAATATCCAACCTTGACCTCCCCAGCTGTAATTTGAAACCATTGCTCCTTGTTCTGTCCTCTGTTACCCTCGAGAACAGCCTAGCTCCCTCCTCTTTGGAGCAACCCTTCAAGTAGTTGAAGGTTGCTATCAAATCTCCCCTCAGTCTTCTCTTCTCTAGACTAAATAAGCCTAGTTCCTTCAGTCTCTCCTCATAAGTCATGTGCCCCAGCCCCCTAATCATTTTTGTTGCCCTCCGCTGGACTCTTTCTAATTTGTCCACATCCTTTCTGTAGTGGGGAGCCCAAAACTGGACACAGTACTCCAGATGCGGCCTGACCAGTGTCGAATAGAGGGGAATTATCACATCCCTCGATCTGCTGGCAATACTTCTACTGATGCAGCCTAATATGCCATTGGCCTTTTTGGCAACAAGGGCACACTGTTGGCTCATATTCATCTTCCCGTCCACCATAACACCCAGGTCCTTTTCTACAGCGCTGCTACTTAGCTGATCGGTCCCCAGCCCGTAGCAGTGCATGGGATTTTTCCGTCCTAAGTGCAGGACTTTGCACTTGTCTTTGTTGAACCTCGTGAGGTTTCTTTCGGCCCAGTGTTCCAATTTGTCCAAGTCTCTCTGGATCCTGTCCCTGCCCTCCAGAGTATCTACCATTCCCCCCAACTTGGTGTCATCCGCAAACTTACTAAGCACGCAGTCTATTCCATCATCAAGATCAATGTCACGTGTGATATCTAATGAAAGCCAGTGACACATTGGTTGTTAATATCATTGTGAAATAACGTGTGTATTAACACTGTACAAAGAATTATGGATACTTCCTGATATTATCCGTTCAAGTCTGTAACCAAACAAAGGGGAAAACAGGTTTTCTTCCAGGCAAGGGTGAAGATAGTTATCTTCCTGTCCCTTCTGTAAACTGAGCATGGTGATAGCAGAGACACTAGGCAGTTCATTTGCACTAGAGGTGAACAGGAGGAACAAATTCCAAAGGGGTAGCCGTGTTAGTCTATTGTAGAAAGACAACAGAGTCCTGTGGCACTTTTAAAGACTAACAGATTTATTTATCGCATGAGCTTTCGTGGGAGAAAATCCCACTTCGTCAGACGCTTTGAAGATAGGAAAGTTACAGAGTGGGAGGAAATTAAATGCAGGGGAGTGTCTGACATAGCATCAGGTCAGGCTGTAACAGCAAATCAAAATAGGTGTTAGGATTCAAAACACTGGGGAACAGCACATAGAGGAGGGGGAGGTAAAATCACTTGTTGTAATGCGAGAAAAATCCATAGTCCCTGTTTAACCCCAAGACAACTGAGTCAAAGTAACATAAGGATGTAAAATCAGCATGGGAAGACACTGGAGAATGAACCGTAGGGGTTCATCTTGTGACAAAGACAATAAACTTTGGGGAATACAAGGAGAATCAAAAAACCTTACTGGTTATCCATCAGTTAGGGGACAAAGAGGCCAGATCTCTTTGTATTTTTCAACGGTGAATGCCTTTCAACAGGTGGGTGATGCTGAAAGATTGTTTTAGGTGAGGGACTTACTGTTAGTCAAGGATTGCAGACTCTTAAGCTTTAGTCCCTCAGAAGCATGTTATATTTCTGTTTTATTTGTAATCATTTCTATCACTATTATTCTTCATTAGTATCACTTAAATCTCAGTTCTTGGTTAATAAACTCTTTGTTTTACGCTAAGTATGTCTCAGTGCTGGTACATTAAGCAGAGTGTCAATGCCTGATTAAATTAAGCAATCTGGCGTGCACAATCTCTATTTAGAGACAACAGACTTGGTAATTCCTGTGAGCAAGCATCCAATGACAGGCTGGATGCTGTAGAGAGACTCTTCTGGGGGGCTTAGGAGATGAAGTGTACCAAGGGTTAACCCGCATGGCAAAGTTCAGATTGGGGAGATCCTGAGCAATCTGTGTGACTGACTAACAAAGTGGAGTAGCAGGGAATATCGCTCAGTTTAGCACCAGCAGATCCTTTTTATGCCGAGGCCAAGGGGTAACAGCGTGATTTACAGTTCTGGACACCCCGAGAAACCATCACACACATACCTATGTATCATGCTGAAACCGAGCCTTATCTGGGACAAGGATGAAAATAATCTGACATTATTAAATTACACAGGTCTGCAAAGACTGGCATTTGTGTCTTCTCAGCAATGGTCTTTTAGGATACAATACCCTAATTAGTTCCATCAAGTCAAATTCCAAAGGGGAAGCCGTGTTAGTCTATTGTAGAAAGACAACAGAGTCTTGGGGCACTTTTAAAGACTAAAAAACTGTTAGTCTTTAAAAGTGCCGCAAGACTCTGTTGTAGTTCCATCAAGTATCTTCAAATCTATGATACTCTTCTAAATAAATACCTTTTATAAAACATGAGAGCACGCAAATCAGAGAACAGGACTTGGCTTTCAGAGTGTGCGAGTGTAATTATGCCCATATCATATGTTTGGGTGCACATTGTGCTTTGTAGGTCTTCCAGTGTTACTTTTCATCAGTGCTTTTTTTGTGACAGTACGCAGGGATATGGAGTACTGGCACCTTTTTCGTCGGCCCTGCTGCCCGGCTGTGGGGGCGAGGTCAGCAGGGGAAAGGAGCGCGCTGCTGGAAAAAGAGAGGTGGCGCAGGAAGATGGGTGGGAGAGGCATTTTTCAAATTTACTATCAAGATATGAGTACCGGTATCTTTTTTTTTTAAAACACAAAAACGCACTGCTTTTCATAAGGTGTTTTATATATTCTGTATTTTTTTTTAAACAGTGCAGTTTGAATACAAGGTGTTCTCACGGAATGTGCATTTTTTTTTAAGAACCTCAGTTATTCTCTCTCATGCTGGGTTTTGAAAGCAACTAAAGAAGTGAAGTAACAAAACATCTGTCGTGACTTTCCACGCAGTGAATGATTTGTCTGTTTTCCTGTTCAATAGCAAAAACTGATCCCTGCCAAAGGTAGTGTTTTCTCACCATCTGCTACAACCAAATTCTTCTAATCCATTACATGAAACAGATATGAATCAACTCCAACATGAAGGCAACATTCCAGAAAAATGGTTCACGATGAATCATTGTTCCCAACAAAACAACTGCTCAGGAAGGAGCAGGCAGGGTTGTTGTCACATGACCTCCATTTGGGAGGGGCTTGCTGCTCTTACATTCCACTATGAGTCCCTATAGTGGGAAGTGAGGTTTGTACATAAGCATGGTTTTCTGGCAGCCCTATCCACTTTCACATGATTCTAGCAGAGAGAGGCCAACTGGTGGCTGTTTTGTGCCTCAGCAGCTTCCGCTTCTGGCAGAGCACCCACCACTGAAGTTCTGTAGATGTAGATGTAGATAATGTAACTGGGATAAAATACGAAGTGGCTTTACAAAAGGTAGATTGAGAGGACAAACACGATCTCTTTCTTCGAGAAGATAATTGATTTTCTAGACAAAGGAAAGGCAAAATATCTAATGTACTTGGATTTAGTAAAGCATTTGATACAGTTGCACATGAGAAATGATTAGTTAGACTGGAGAAGATGGGGATTCATATTCAAAGGGAGGCTACAATGGGCCATGCTGAAAGAGGAACTGGAAGCAGGTTACTGGCAGAGTTCCTCAAGGACTGGTCTTGAGACCAATCTTATTTAACATTTTCATTCATGACCTTGGCATAAAATGTGGGAGTATGTTAATAAAATTTGGGAGGCATTGCCAATTAGGAGGACTGTAATATGTACAGGAAGATTTGGAAAACCTTGAAAACTGGAGTAAAAGAAATTTAATAATATATGCAAGTGCAAGAACTAACAAGAATTTTTGCTATAAGCTGTGGGATTGTAAGTTGGAAGCAACAGAGGAGTAAGACGTGGGTGTGTTGGTCAAACATAGGATGAGCCACAGATGTGATGCAGCCATAAAAGACAATAATGCAATTACAAAGTGCATAAGGTGAAATATTTCCAGTGTGTGGAACACTCTGTGCAGCTCTGATCTCCCATGTTAAAGAAAAATGAATTCAGACTGGAACAGGTACAGAGAAGGGTGACCAGAAGCATGGAAAACCTACCTTACAAGAAGAGACTTAAGGAGCTTGAATTGTTTTGTATAGCAAAATGAAAGCTGAGGGGATATATGGTTGCTCTCTATAAATACATCAGAGGGATAAACACCTGGGAAGAAGAGGAATGATTTAAGTTAAGAGCCAATGTTGGGTCAAGAATGAATGGATATAACTGACCATCAATAAGTTTAGGCTTGAAATTAACAAAGGTTTCTAACCATCAGAGGAGTGAAGCTCTGTAACAGCCTTCCAAGCAGAGAGCTGGGTTGCAAAAAACAAGATTGCCTACAATATCACTTGGCTCATCCCCAACGGCAATTAACCAACATCACCAATGGCTGGAGATGGGACACTAGATAGGGAGGGCTCTGAGTTACTGCAGAGAATTCTTTCCCAGGTTTCAGGCTGGTGGGTCACACTCAGGGTCTAACTGATTCCCATATTGATGTTGGGAAGGAACTTTACCCCCAGGTCAGATAAGCAGAGATCCTGGGAGAGTGTAACCTTCCTCTCCAGCATGAAGTGCAGGTCACTTGCTGGTTTGAACTAGATTAAATGGTGAATTCTCTGTATCTTGAAGTTCTTAAATCAAGATTCGAGGACTTCACTAACTCAGCCAGAGGTTAGGGGCCCACAGCAGGAGCAGGTGGGTGAGGTTCTGTGGCCTGCAGTTTGCAGGAGGTCAGGCGAGATGATCTTGATGGTTGCTTCTGGCCTTAGACCCTTGTGAGTCTATGAGATTCAGCAGAAGCTGGTGCAGACACAAGAATGAATCAATGCTCTATCTATCGGTACCTGAATCCAGCTCTACAACCATTACCTTTGATGTCACTGGGATGACGCGTAGGAGGAGAGACTACTTATGTGAGAATGAGCTATAGCATCAAGCTGTCTGTTTAAGCTTGCTTCACTCCAGAAAACTTAGAGTAAGCCTCCAGAAAGATTGTGTTGTCCATGTGTCAGTCCCAGAGAAATAGGCTTGGGGGGGGAAATGAATGGGAAAAACAGGTTCCTGCTTTGACTGCAAGAAAAGAACTGAACTCACTTTTACCAGAGAGCCTATCAGAAGGGACATAAAAAGAATCTCATTCCAATGGAAACTAAACATTCTCAATTTGAACATGTCTGCAATAGCAGAAGTGTCTCTCGACAGGGAAAACCCTGCTGCAACTGAAAGAATCAACAGCACGTTCCAGCATCCGTTTACTCACGAGCCTGAAGCGATAGTGCATGCAGAAAAAAATCAAAACAATGTTTCTATCAGCAGACATTGTGAAAGGCTAGGAAATTCCACTTGAATATAAATCAGCAGCAACTCCATAAGCTGATGAGGATGTTTGACTTCCAATCCACATTTGTTGAATGTCTAGCAGTTTTGTTTTTCATGGTATCTTGGTTCCAAATTAACCGTTTTTAAGTTTTAGAAAACTATATTATAGGTTTGTGTGAAACCAAGCACCACTGATTAACATAAAAATGTAAATTTGGGGCACTGATGTGCATAACCGAGTCAGGCCTATTTTCTCCTCCTCCTCCCCATCCCCCGAAAAGCCATTCTTTTTCAAACGAAAATTCTTATCTGCTTCTCTAAAAAAGAGCTCTCTGCCATTCTCCAGGGTGACAATTTATACAAGCAAGGAGTGGTACTTCCTGTAACTATTTCAATATAGTCCTGTGGCACTTTTAAAGACTAACAGATTTATTTATCATATGAGCTTTCGTGGGAGAAAATCCCACTTCGTCAGACGATCTGTTAGTTTTTAAAAGTGCCACAGGACTCTGTTGTTTTTTTTACAATAGACTAACACGGCTACCCATTTCAATATAGCGTTTCATCAAACACTTTCAAATGAGGAAGAATTAGGAAAACAATTGGCAAATCTTGGAAGAGAGCACACCTGCCACCTTCTTCACATCCCAGTCAATTCACTTTTGGATACCACAGGCCTTGTCCTGGAAGCAGCACACAGAGAAGACAAAGCTGCTCTATCCAGGCAGCTGGAATTTCCTTAAAGGCCTTCAAGCCTATTTAATTAGCTCGGTGCCACCCTCTCCTGAGTAAGAGGTATGACTTGAGTGGTGGTGTACTCAAAGCATGCTGTGCTGTGTCTTGGTAATCCCCAGCAGAGATAAAAGCCGATGGGGTCTATCACCAGCTAGCTTAAGATAAAGCAGCTAAAAGGCTTCTCGGGTTTGCTGGCCGACCGCAGCATTTGGGACTGGTAGAATGCAAACATGACATACATAGAGCCACCTCCACTCACTGCCTCCATTGTTTCAACACCAACCCCATAGTGGACTCAAGGATCAGGGCAACCGTGTGTTATTTTAAAATAATAACAATAGTATTACCGAGATGATCCTTGTTAGGCAACATCCTCCATTAAGAAACTACTCCAAACTATACTCACAAATATTAAGCATAATTACGCAACACCTTTACTCAAGGGTCACTTTACTTCTATTAAGGAATCAATTTTAATCAGCTCCTTGAAAGTTTGCACGAGAATGTTTTCATTCTAATAACATTTTTATATTAAGGTCCCACATTTCTCAGAAAGACACTCAGGGAGCAACACAAACAAGTAATCTAACAGAGATAATGTTTTAAAAGCCAGATGTTGATTTTATATATGCATTCAGGATGGGAGGAGAGATGGAAGAGGGACTGGTTTGGTATGATACTTAGCAGCTCTTCTTCTCTCCTGACATCCACACTCTTGCATACCACAAAAATTGGCCTCCATGTGCCATGAGAACTATATATACCTGCTGGTTCTGTAGCCAAAGGGTTAACAAAGCAACTGCCTGCCTACTCAGCCAGAACTGATATATTCTCACCCCTGCGGTGGGGCTGCCAAAGGATGGCAAGGCAGGCAGGTGGGGGAGCTGCCAGAAAGACGGGGGAGAGGATCCCTAGAAGACTGGCGAGATGCTGCCCACCAAAGAGGCAGGCAAAAACTATGGAGATAGGAAGTGGCTCAAGCAACAGCAACAGACAGTGAAGGATTGGTTCTGGCTATTCCAAACAAGGGCCTGGAGTTGGAACCCAGTGGAGAGGGTGGGCTTGGTTTCCCGACCTACCCAGCCAGGGCCTCTCAGAGGAGAGCCCTCTAAACTCAGGGGACGTAGGACTGATTAGCCCTTACTGTAGTCATGGAACTTCCACATCCCCTCTACCTTAAAAGGGGCAGAGACTGTTGAGGACCTGGTCAGAAGGGTCGGCCCTTGACCAGGATTTGGCAAATGCAGAGTCAGGTGTGCTGGGCATAGTGAGAGATGCAGCCAAGTGAATTCAGCTCCCTGTCCCACCACAGTGGCACACTATAAGATAAAGACTGCTACACCTTGGTCATCTAATACGTATTACAGTAACCTCCCCGTCCTTGGCCTTCCAACTTCTCTCCAAAACACCACTACTAAAATCATCTCCCTTACTGTGCTAACCACATCACCTTGAATATTTTCATTCACGTCCTTTTTTACACTACGTTGAAACCAAGATCCTTGTCTTCACCTTCACAGCCCCTAATAATCTCATCTCCATATAGATCTGTTTTCCTTTCCTCTTCTCTTCACACCCCTGCTTTCCTCCCAATTCTCTCTTCTGTACAACTCCCTACGCTGGCCTGCCAAGCACCTATTCACCTTCTTCAAAGCCATTTCCTTCAGAAATCCTTTCTACCTTGCTTTCCTTACCAATAATTTCTTACCTTCATATTACTTCATTTGCTGTCCAATGCATTGTTTAACCTTGTTTTGTCTCATCTTCCTTACACTGTAAAACCATCAGGAAGAGAAAAGACAAGACACTCCTATAGAAGCAAGCATTCTTATGGACAACCTCCTAATGGCATGGTGTGAGACAACTTCCTTCCCCTGATATAAACTACACTTCAGCAGGGCAACGTGCACTCTCTAGTAAAGAGCCAGAGGTAGTTGAGACAGAGAGTACCACGGCTGACCTTTATCCTTAAGAATTAAAGCGCTTCAGGATAAGAACTTTGTCCGTACCTCAACTCTGCCACTGACCTGCTCTCTGACCTTGGGCAAGTCACTTTACCTCTCTCTGTCTCTATTTCCCTTCCCTCCCACACCATCCCCCTTTATGTATCTTGTCTGTTTAAACTGCAATCTCTTCAGGACAGGAAACTTTTCCCACTATGTATTGTTTAGAGCCTAGCACAACTGGGACCCTATCTCAGTTGAGGTTTCTACTCACTACTGTGATACAAATAAATAATAGCAATAATATTTTTGTAAGGCATCTGGCACACTTTCAATGGCATACACATAATTAGTAGTAATACTGTATTACACAGATAAGGCAGAGAAAAGAGATTAGGTAACTGGCTATCTAGATAAACCAGAAATGTTCTGAACCACATAGCCACTGTGCTGGGATTTAGAGGGGTGACAGTGAGCAACTTCCATTTTCTTCCCTATTATTCTCCCTCCTGACAGGTGTTAGACTTAGAGCTCAGTCAAGTAGCGGATATAAAGACAGGTATTGCTGCATTACTGCAGTTGAGATTTTACGTGATGAGAATGTCTGGCATTCAACAGTAATGCCTGGAAGTCCTACAGATTACTTACCTGGCTGTCTGCAAATGTCATGTAAAAATAACTTTCCCTGTTCAGTCCTATTAATGCTACTAGCTTGTTTGAAAAGTGTGTAACATCATAACGGGAATATTTTGCTAAAACTGATATACACTTATCTAGAGTGAAGAGATGACCTTTACAAAAAGCAGGGTAATAGAAAGAGACTGACTATCTATTTAAAACCAATCTAACTAGCTGTCCGGCTTTCTTAAATTCTGCAGATGGCAGCACATTTCATACAATAAACAAATGCCCCGGTATCCTTTTTGTACCTGTTGTTATAAGCATACGGGAGACCCCAGCAGAGCTCCATCCCAATACTGGAAGAAATTAATTCTAAGGGGAAAAACAAGGTTCATCTTTATCCCTTGACAAATGGAATTGGAAAGTTAAATAAATAATGCAAAAGTGAAAGTTCCTGAGACTACTGCTAATAGCAATTCCATGTTTAGACGAAGGCCGCTGATTGCAAAACCAAGCACTTCTGAGAGCTCTACTTATAACAACGAAATGGCTTTCACACTCTCTCCTTCTGTTCCTAAATGGTTCAAAGCAAAACATTTCTTAATCTAAACTTGTAAAGGACTGAAGTGTCTCAAAGAAGGCAGTAGTCATTTGAGCAACATTTTTCTCCAAGCCAAGCATATCCCATCTTCAACTGTTTATTCTTTTACATCCTTCATAGAATTGGGTGCCATAGCAGGAGCAAGTCTGAAAATTCAGAATGGAGAGGTCTGTGTCTGAATGGAAAAATTCTACCTCAATCCAGCAAGTTTCCTTCTGCTGTAAATCAGGATTAACTCTACTGTGTTACTGTTACAGGTTGCTCCAAGAATCTGGTCTGGTTTTTCATTGTGACCCCACCAATCTCCACTCCTGAACTTCAACTTACCCTGCTTTGCCAGGTGACTACTCACTTTGAGTCAGTCCACACCAGCCTCCTGCATGTAATCGGACCCAGGCAGTGGGGATGCACCTCTGGTCACCTATGGGATGGTCCCCAAGCACGCATCCTCAGTCCCCAGACATCACATTGGGAACTCCCATCCTACAGAGATTGGGAGCCTTCCCCAATCACCATCGACTTAAGTCCGTCCATTCAACAAAGAAATGGATGTGTCCAGCTTCACTCATTCACACCCTCTGAAGTCCACGCCACTTTAAATAAAACAAACGCTAGTTTATTGATTAGAATATGATTTTAAGTAAGTATATATCCAATCAATGCACAATTATTTAATAAAGGAGTCAGGAGTTTCCACTAGCAAATAAAAGGTATAAAAACCAGATGCTAAACTAATAACACTATTCTAAGACAACTCTTTAGACTATTCTCCTTATTCTTACCCACAAGACTGGCTCCTGGTGGTGTTTAGACAGCTTAGGCCCTCCTGACCACATGAGAGGCCCAGAATCTTTTAGTTGCTCCCAAGATGATCTGTCTCTTATCAAAATCCAGCAGCTTCTCCCTTTCTCAAGGTGATTGCATTCTTTTTCCATCCCCGTTGGCCTGTCCCTCTCAGTGCTTGTAACACTGATTGGGAAATGGCTTTCTCTGTCCCCGTGTCATTGGAAAACAAGTCTGATTGTCCCTCTCCCTATTGAGCCATGTAAAATACCTGGAAACATGTTTCACATCTGTGCACATACATGATGCTATAGGAAACATGATATCATAACAATACAGTGGAGCATTCAAAAGGGAACCTTGTACGGCAAAATTGGCCTCAAACCACACAATTACATTACAAAAGTGAACAGCACAGTTACATAGATCATAGCCCAGGGGTGCATGGATGTGCATCCCGTGACAGTTGCACATGTATAAAACCACAGTGAGATCAGAACCAAGCCATGAGGGGGCTTTATCAGGTTGGCTGAAACCCTTTTTCCTCATCTAGCGGAAGCAAAGACAAGAGCATATGTGCTGGAAATAAAGCATGGACAGTTTGGAGAACAAAGGTCCAAGAACGTATGAATCTGGGGGCTTCATGCATCTTACACTGTCATTTACTCCTATGTCAACTGGGTGTAGAATGCTACCACATCAGAGCAGTTGAATCTTACACTTACCTTTCACTGCTATAAAGAAGCCCACAAGGCATAGGAGATTCAGGCCACGTGTGTTAAATTTATGCCTTTTACGTATGTATCTGCCCATTCCTAATACCCTGTGTATTCTGCACATACTTTCCTTGGCCTCGTCTACACATCAAAGCTACTAAACAAGTTTAGTTTAAATTAGTCTAAAGAATTACTTAAGCCTGGTCTACACTAGGGATGTAAAAGCTTAGCCATTTAAATGGTAATCAGCCATTTAAATGTTTTAAACTAGGGATTGGGGGACAGAGGGGAGTGGCAGCTGGGTTGACTCCCTGCCAGTGAGAAAAGCAGGGCAGCTCTTGCTGGCAGGGAAACGCAGAGCCCGGGGCAGGGGGTAGCTGCAGCTAGGCTTAGCATCTGGCTTCCCGTGGGGAGCCCGGGATGGGGGATGGCAGAAGTGTCTGCAGTTGCACGTGACTCCCTGCGAGCAGTGGGGTGAGCCGCAGCTGCTCTCAGACCCCTGCAGAGGGCTAGCCACAGCTGGGCTCAGCTCCTAGCGCGGATGGAGCCCAGTGAGGGGGGCAAGCCTCAGATGGGCTCAGCTCCCCACACAGAGCCCAAGGTTAGGGAGCCTAGCAGGGAGGCGAGCTGCAGCCGGGCTCCTTGCGAGTGAGAGCAGCCCAGCACATGCCCCCGCCCTTCCCCACCAGCATGTAATTGTTCTATTTTTACAATGTGTAAATGGATTTTAAATTAAACTAATTTTTACATCCCTGGTCTGCACCACTACTAAAATGTAGATTGATCTAGTTATGAAAAATTCACACATCCCTGAGCACCGCGATTAAGCCGACCCAACCTCTGGTGTAGAATGGCTTGGTCAGTGGCAGGATTCGTCCATTGACCTTGCTACCGCCGCATGGGAAGGTGGCTTATCTACATGGAAGGAAAATGCACTGCAACTGCGCCATTGTAGCATCCATAGTGCAGACAGGCCCTTAGTTAAACTTTTGGGTGGACACTCACATTGGTTTAGTTTGCACTTGTGAGTGTCCACACACAAAGCTGCAGCAGTTTAACTCAATTGCTACTGAATCATGGTGTAAATTCTGTGTGTGGACAGTCCTCACAGTGTTCTTTCAAATACCCACCCCCTTTTCTGCAAAAGCTTTCAGAGCTCACTGCTGAAAATTCTGAGCCAATTAGCATGAGGGGGAACAGTCTGAAACACGAGTGTAAAATAATTCAGGATGATGAAATCAGAAGCTAAACAACCTTGGTTCTCTGGCTCAGGGTAAGGTTTAAGAAACACTACAAGTCCTCAGGAAAAACATCTTCTTGCTATTAATTTTAAAGCTTTACTTTCCAAGAGCACAGAAATAGATCCCAGGGCTTAACATGGTCTCCAGAAAACGCTAGTTATCTGATTGCACAAGGATGGAATTGGAAAAGTTCATAACCCAAACTTCAGGGCTTGGAGAACTTGTTTAAACGGGTTAAATGCCATCTCAGACTCACCTGATGTTGACCTGCTTCAGGCCCATCTCATAGTTCCAGTTTTTTGCTGTCCCTAAGAGACTCAGGCTGTTTTATGCCTTGCAGTCTATTACTGTTACAGACAAAAAGTGACATGCGTGATCACTTATTTCCTCCACTTCATCCCTTCTTCCACCCAAAAGAGAATGGAAAACTACAAAGCAAAGCGTTGCTGTTTTAAACACACAAATAACATGCAAGTTACCAGATAAACATAAAACATTACCTGAGCAGAGCACAATACTGTATATTCTGAAAACTGCGCTGCTCCCTCCCATCCTGTCTCCCCCATCTCTTTATGGTTATGCTGCACTATTATTTGAACAGCTCAGCAGGCTGTAAATAGCAAATATTACTTACTTTCATTCTACCACAACTTCATACGCGTCATGTTGATAAAGCAATGCTGTATTAAAAAGCCTTTGGATGCACCAGTTTTCTAGAGAAAGCAGAGTTTCACATTTTCTTGATTTCTAAGGGAGTTTGGTTAGTGCTCTACAAGCTACATTCACAGGGCTGACTGGGATACACAACATACATTCAAAGCACGTCAGGCTCAATCTTTCTTCTGCACAGTATCATCCGAGTGCTTGTTTAAGTAGTTCAGTTGTTGCTTGATCTTCTGCTGAGGGAGAGAAACAATATTTTCTAACTAGAGTCAGATTGCTGTGATAAAAGGAAATGAAACTATCAAAGTCAAATTAAAACAAAGGTTAAGTATCTAAAATAAACACGCACAAGCAACCACATTATTAATTCACTGCCAACATGCCAACTGAGAGCTGCACAGTTCGGCCAGAATTTTCCAAACTGGCCTGACTGTGGGTGCCCAATCTGACACATGTCAAGTGAGTACCCAAAAAAATCTGAAGTACCGACAAATCAGATGCTACGCTTGAAAAACTCTAGCGTGGCAGCCTGAGCCCAGTGTTTGCTCTGGAACCCATAGGCTTGGGCTGTTAGCCCTGTGTAAAGAAGGATCTCTCCCCATGTTAAGTACCTGTCTTTGTTGTTGTGTCTAACCACAATGACTGAGTGAATAAAAAGGCAGCATATAAATAACTCTTTTCATCTTCCCAAAACTTAGTTCAACTTCACAGCTACGGCTACTTCTCCTCTGTGCTTCTGTAGGTTTGCGTTACATCCACTTTCTACTCTGTGGGCTGGTAACACTGCGATGTCTTGTAAAACTAGTCTCTGCACTTGCAAACACATCTAAAGCATGCCAACTATTTCCACAGGTGCACAAGGACACATACTAAATGATAGCCTACAGCCTTATTTTCTTCCTGTGTGTCATGTTCAATTCCCACTGTATCTTCACTTCTGGGGGCCCATATTTCTCAGGTTTGCCAAAGTAATCGATTTTAGAGCTAGGACAGATGCAGCACAAATGCTAAATTTGCAAGAGAGCTTAGCTCTCCCCCATTTATTAAACATATTATTTAAAGAAAAAAACCTAGACACTGAAAGCTTCAACAAGGTTCAGTAACTGTTTAGCAACAGGGGTCTCCCTCCAGTTAAAGAGTCACCATCAATATGAAAATAATCACACTTCTGTCTGAAAACATCATGCTTGCTACAGTTATGAGTGACACCAAAGACTAGCAGAGCTGAAAGATGTTAGCCACAAATAACACCGTGTCTCTGGTTTTCCATATACCCTGTGCATTTGACAGCATTTTGTCTTCTAGTCAGTTTCAGAGCTTTCCTTGTACAGTCAGTCAGGGTCCCCTTTACTGACAAGGCCCTAGAGACATCAACAGAGGAGCAGACCATCCCCTTTAAAGGACAGGCTAAAAAGGTACTCTATTAGAAAATGGATTTTATAAAAGGTGTCCCTTTAAAGAAGAATTATTTATGAGAAAAAAATGTTCTAGTGTGTAAGATAAATAATATTTTCCATTTTTCTAGCCCTTTCTTTCTGTACAATTCAAACTGTTTTACAAACCTTAATGAACTGAGCCTCACAGTATCAGGGCAGGGACTAGTCCCCCAGTTTACTGACAATGAGGTAGAGGTTAAGGGATTTGCAGTTTGTGGCAAAGCTTGGGTTAGAATTCAGATTTCCTGACTCTCAGTCTTGAGCCTTAAGCACAGACCAACCATCCATACTCTTATCTCATGTACGAAGCAGTTCTCTTTGAAATCAGAGGTGATATGATGGGAGACCAGAGGGTCATGTTCCCCCCACGACCTTGGATATGCTGCTTGGCTTATACTGAGCATGCCCATACAGACTGAGCATGGATGGCTGGTCTTACACTCTCTATAAACTGCTGAAGCTGGCTACCCTGAATCTGCCTGCTCATTATCAGCAGGTGTGGGTTGTCTCTTCTGAAATCACATCCAGAGATCTGGATCCACAAGAACATTGAGGCCCTCCCGCCCTTCCTACCTGACAGCTCTCGCCTCTCACACCCTTGAATCCTTGATCTGCACGCTGGATGAGGGAGGCTGACCATCCCAACCCCAGCCCAGCAGGCTGGATCACTACCACCTGCTACTCTGCCTCCAACATGCTGCCACAAGCAGGCAGCCTACCACGGTAGGGCCCAGTTCTCGAAAATGAGCTTGTGCGATAACAACTATAATAGAAGCAAGAGAGGGCCCTGACAGCATCAAGCTAACCACTCAGCATCTTCAGTGCAGAAATAAATAAGTTTGTATTCTCTGCAAGTGCAGCTCAGCAAATAACCTTAGGCGATACTCACATCATTTAGTTATTTATTCGGGAGTCACATTAATCCTACACATATCCTAAGCAAACACTCAGAGGGGTCTGATTTATTCTGCTGTGGAAGGTAGCCTTCTTTTTGGATTATAGCTGCTCTCAATCAGCAACTCAAGAAAGCTACTTCTTCAATCAGGGAAAATCCCTTTTCTAGATTATTCACAGCAAGCTTCCTCTCCCTCCCCCAAACAGCTGATGTTTCTTCTAAATGTCAGAGTGGTTTTCCCCTGGGCTATGGTTATTTCAAAAACCTCACAAAGCAAATATAGCATCCCTAAGCGGGAAAGGATGGTTTCAGTGACACTGGGAGGTTTTAAGAACATAAAATAGCCACATAGGTCAGACCAACCATACATCTAGCCCAGTATCCTGTCTTCCAACAGTGGCCAATGCCAGGTGCTTCACAGGGAATGAATAGAACAGGTAATTATCAAATGATCCACCCCATCTGCCATTCCCAGCCTCTGGCAAACAGCAATGCCTGCCTATCCTGACTAATAGCCATTGATGGACCTATCCTACATGAATTTATCTAGTTCTTTTTTGAATCCCATAATACTCTTGGACTTCACAGCATGCTCTGGCAAGGAGTTCCAAAGGTTGACCATGCATTGTATGAAGAAATACCTCATTTTGATCATTTTAAACCTGCTATAAATTTGATTTGGTGACTTCTAGTTTTTGTGCTAAGAGAACAAGTAAATGACATTTGTTTGTTTATTTTCTCTGCACCAATAATGATTTTATGGATCTCTATCATGGAGGGATCTCATTTATAGATCTCTTTTCAAGCTGAAGAGTCCCACTCTTATTAATCTCTCTTCATATGGAAGCTTTCCTATACTCCTGATCATTTTAGTTGCCCTTCACTGTATCTTTTCCAATTCCAATATTTTTTTGAGATGGGGTAACCAACTCTGAATGCAGTATTCAAGATGTAAGCATAGCATGGATTTATAAAGGTGCAATATATTTTCTGTCTTATTATCGATCCCTTTCCTAATGACTCCCAACATTCTGTTAGGTTTTTTTGACTGCCGCTGCACATTGAATGGGTGTTTTCTGCAAACTACCTAGATTGACTTCAAGATCTCTTTCTTGAGTGGTAACAGCTAATTTAGACCCCATCATTTTATATGTAGAGTTTGGATTACATTTTCCTATGTGCATTACTTTCTATTTTACCAACACTAAATTTTATCTGCCATTTTGCCCTGTTACACACTTTTGTGAGATCCTTTAGTTCTTTGCAGTCTGCTTTGGACTTGACTGTCTTTAATAGTTCTGTATCATCTGCAAATTTTACCACCTCACTGTTTATCCTTTTTTTCCAGATCATTTACGAGTATGTTGAACAGTACTGGTCCCAGTACATACCCCTGGGAGACACCACTATTTATCTCTCTCCCCATTCTGAAAACTGACCATTTATTCCTACTCTTTGTGTCCTATCTTTTAAAACAGTTATTGATCCAGGAGACGACCTTCCCTATTAACCCATGACTGCTTACATTGCTTAAGAGTCAGTGGTAAGGAGACCTTGTCAGAGGCTTTCTGAAAATCTAAGTACACTTTATCCACTAGATCATCCTTGCCCAAAGGAATTCTTGTAGACTGATGAGACAAGATTTCCCTTTACAAAAACTATGTTGACTCTTCCCCAACAAATTGTATTGATCTTTGTGTCTGATAAATCTGTTCTTTACTATAGTTCCAACCAATTTGCCCGGTACTGAAGTTAGGTTAACTGCCCTGCAATTGCTGGGATTGGCTCTGAAGCCTTTTTTTTTAAACATTGGTGTCACCTGAGCTAACCTCCCAGTCATCTGGTATGGAAACTGATTTAAATGATAGGTTACATATCACAGTTAGTAGTTCTGCAATTTCACATTTGAGCTCCTTCAGAACTCTTGGGTGAATACCATCTGGTCCTGGTGACTTATTACTGCTTAATTTATCAATTTGTTCCTAAACCTTCTCTAATAACTCATTCTGGGGCAGTTTCTTAGATTTATCACATAAAAGAATGGCTCAGGTTTGGGAATCTCCTTCATGTCATCAGCCATGAAGACTGATGCAAAGAATTTATTTAGCTTCTCAGCAATGGCTTTGTCTTCTCTGAACGCTCCTTTAACATCTTGATTGACTTCATGCTTCTAAGGTACCTAAAACATTTTTTGCTGTTACTCTCAGTCTTTGGCTAGCTGTTCTTCAAATTCTCTTTTGGCCTTCCTAATTATATTTTTATATTCCAAAGGGGTAGCCGTGTTAGTCTATTGTAGGAAGACAACAGAGTCCTGTGGCACTTTTAAAGACTAACAGATTTATTTATCGCATGAGCTTTCGTGGGAGAAAATCCCACTTCGTCAGACGCTTTGAAGATAGGAAAGTTACAGAGTGGGAGGAAATTAAATGCAGGGGAGTGTATGACATAGCATCAGGTCAGGCTGTAACAGCAAATCAAAATAGGTGTTAGGATTCAAAACACTGGGGAACAGCACATAGAGGAGTTCCCCAGTGTTTTGAATCCTAACACCTATTTTGATTTGCTGTTACAGCCTGACCTGATGCTATGTCATACACTCCCCTGCATTTAATTTCCTCCCACTCTGTAACTTTCCTATCTTCAAAGCGTCTGACGAAGTGGGATTTTCTCCCATGAAAGCTCATGCAATAAATAAATCTGTTAGTCTTTAAAAGTGCCACAGGACTCTGTTGTCTATATTTTTATACTTCACTTGCCAGAGTTTATGCTCCAGTCCTTTTTATTTTCTCCAATATGATTTAACTTCCACTTTTTAAAAGGATGCTTTTTTGCCTCTAACTTCTTCTTTTACTTTGTTGTTTAGCCCAGCAGTCCTGTTTCGGTCCTCTTATTCTGTTTTTTAATATGGGGTATACATTTCAATTGAACTTATATTATGGTGTCTTTAAAATTTTCATGCAGCTTGCAGAGACGTCACTTTTGGCACTGTACCTTTTAATTTCTGTTTAATTAACTTCCCCATTTTTTGTAATTCCCCTTTCTGATATTAATGCTACCATGGAGGGCTGCTTTTGTGTCCCCACTCTCCCACAGGGATGTTAAGTTTTATTATATTATGGTCACTATTACCATGTGGTTCAGCTATATTTACCTCTTAGATTGGATCCTGTGCTCCACTTAGGATTGAATCAAGAATTGCCTGTCCCCTGGTTGGTTCCAAGACCAGTTGCTCTAAGAAGTAGACATTTAAGGTGTCAAGAAACTTCATCTCTGCATCCTGCCCCGAGGTGACATGTGACCAGTCAATATTGGGGTAGTTGTAACCCCCTAGTATTACAGATTTATAAAATTTGTACAGCCTCTCTAATGTCCCAGAGCATCTCACAGTCATTCTTAACATCCTCAGTGGTGGTATATCCCTACTGCTATAGTCTTATTATTCATGCATGGATTTAAAATTCTAGAGTCCCCTTGTGCTTTTAAGACACAAATTAATTGTGCCTTTTCTTCAGTGGAACATCACACAGCATGGTCTGTGCTCAGCCAGCGAACCACATTTCTCAATAGGCACTGAAAGCACTTGGCATTTCCCTTTATGTTTCTCTATGCACCTGAGCCTTGCGAGTATCTCATAGCAACTGCACATCCTGTCTCAGGTTATTCTATCAATGACTAAAGTGACAAACAGTAGAGTTTGATGGTGACAGATCTGCGGTTTGATTCAGTTGTGAATAACCTGAGCACAAACCAAAAAACTGTGATCCAAACACCCACCAACATAGTGGAAATTCAGAACTAGACCTGAATTTTGTAGCTGATCTTTATCTCTGTACAGAGCTGAAACCCAAATTACAGACAGCCTTGGATCTAGATCTGAACTATAAGACTCAACCCCATTTCCTACCAAAGCCAGAAATCTCACAGGCAAGAATCCAAATAAATTCCATTGCTGAAAACAGACAGCTGCACTGTAATTCGTCAGATAAAGCTTTGATTTCTTCCATGCTACAGAAGTTGTAATTTAGAAACATTAAAACAGGTATTTGTAATCTAGGTATCTGCTTTAAGAGACCTGATCCAATGCCCACTGAAACTAATTAAGACTCCCACTGACTTCAAACAGGGATTGGATCTGGGCCCAAATGAATTAAAATTAAACAATTATAGCTACATGCTGACACTACAACTTCTAAGAGGAAAAAAGAATGGAAAGCAAATTCTTTAGATCTGCAGGATGCTTTTCTCCCTATGTAAATGCAGTGCACGCCGCTCATCTCAGCCCTTTGCTGATGTTCACATGCTGTATATTTATTGTGTCAAATATTATTTTGTGATTAATTAGCACTAAATCCAACATGCAGCCATTTGCCCCTGCACGTTCCATTCAATATTCAGGTTCCCCTTGAATATCACCATCCAACCCTCAAAACAGAACCAGTAAGTAATAAGGAAGTTCATGAGCCTTAGTAAGCGAGATACACAACAGTGTAAACTTAGCAAGTGAACCGTTCCTGCGTATATTAATTTAACATGGCATATTCATGCTTTTTAATGCCGCAGATGTAGACACAAAATCAGTCTCTAAACACTGTCGCCCCCTCCCAAGCTATTTTCGGTGGAAAATACTCCGATCTGACCAATCAACAAAACAAAGAGATGTCCGTTTCTTTTAGCAGCCAGCACCAAACATGTTAGAGCTTTACTAGCATCTTGTCATGTTAAACCTTAAACAATCTCATATGTGCCATGCAGCACGAGATATCGTATAAGTTACCTGCGCACCACATGTCTGTAGAGCAATAAATAAATCTCTTTCCGTTGCTGACCCTGGAAACCAGTAGTGAGAGTTCTCAGGTATTACACAGCAAACTGTGTCTCTACTCACATTTGTTTTTGCACTAGTGTCCGCTCAGATCAACTGCCAGAATCTTTCCCCTTCTTCCTGTGCAGTGACAGCCCTTCCTTCCCCTTTTGAAGTGCTCTTCGCGTGTTATTGGTGAGGTGTGAAGGGCAGCGTGTACTGAGGCCCATGTAAAGTATTTTAAGGGTGGGCACTTCCTTGGATTTCTTGACATTTTCATGTGTCTAGAAGGGATTTGCCAATCCTTTCTTTAATATTCCACTTTGCAGAGCAAAATCCTCTTATGGACAGTTCTCACCATTATTCACCTCTTGCTCTGGTGGCTCCTGATTACAGACCCTATCTGAGATACCGCTGTGGGTACGAATGTTTGTAAACTATGGCACAGGCAGGATAGTGGGTTAAAAAAGTATAAGGGCCTGATTCAAGCAAAAGAAGGACTCCCAGGGTGCGTCTACACTTGTAAATTAAGTCGACTTAAGCTTGCTTAAGTCAACTTAATTTACCCTGCGTCTACACTAGAGTTTCCTTAAGTTGACTTAAGCAAGTTGCTGAAGTCGACTTAAGGAAAATAAAGTCGACTTAATGAAAATTAAGTCGACTTTATAAAACCTCATTTTAGTTTGACTTAAGCCTAAAGTCGACTTTTTAAAGTCGACTTAGGCCAGTGTAGACCTGGAGTAGCCCTAAGTTGACTTAGGGTTACTCCAGGACTCCCCCACTGCCCTCCCTGCTGGGGAGGAGGGGCACAGAGAGAGCCTGGCATGCCCCCCCACAGGGCAGGGCAGAGCCCTACCCACCCTGCCAGAGTCCGTCCTCCTTTGCCCCATTGTATCCATGTACAATGGGGCAAAGGCTGAGCCCCCTGGCACTGGGCAAGGGGTGCCCCCCCCGCCCCTGTGGACCTGCCCTAGGTCCCCCTAGCCCCTAGAAGTCGACCTAGGCATCCAGTGTGGACACTCTAGGTCGACTTTGTAAGTTCCCCCCAAAGTCGACTTTAAATTTAGGTGTAGACATGCTAAGTCGACTTAGCTAAAGTCGACCTACATTTACAAGTGTAGACTGCCCCATTGACTTCACTGGGCTTTGGATCAGGGCCACAGAGAACCTGATGCCACTGTAATTGTAATGTTGCACTGTCCCATAGGAGGCAAGTTGAGCTATCGAATCAAAACCCACTTATTTAGGGGAAAGTAGGGGTTTCCTTGCAGAAGGTCTTGGAGCAATGTGACATATCTTATACCTTCCAAAGTGATTCTGCAGTCTTCCCTTTCCCTCTTTTACAGAAATAGCCTTCCCCCCATCCAATCCCAATGCTACATGAATTTTCCTGGAAGAAAACTCCTCCTCACTTACCACTTGGCAGACCCCTTCCCAGCCTTTCAAACCTGCCGTCAGGTTAACAGTATTACTACTGATTTGTTTTGTGTCATTAGTGCACTGAGGATGTGATCTAAAACCCATTGAAATATATGGGCAACTTTCCATGGATTTCAGTGGACTTTGGATTGGGTCTGCAGTTCTGTCCCAAAGAGCTGGCAATATAAGAGAGAGACACAAATTAGACTGGATGCACCAGCTAATGCAGAGATGGTATCGACTTGGATTATTCCCTTTATAAACTGAATCTCTTCTGGATATGGCAGTAGACTAACATGGGTTAGCATTTGTAGACCTTGCAAATGAAGAGAGGTTCCTTGACCTCCCTCTCTCAGGGCTAGGCTACTCTGTTGGTGGCACCTCCGACAGCATAGCATTGATTGTGTGGGTTTCACTGAGCACCTGTAAAGAAATGCTCAATCGAACCCAGAATTAGCCAGAGGTCAATTTGTTAAGACCTACCCAGCAAGCAGTGTAGTGCTGATTCGATGGGAAGGCATTTCCCATCGAATCAGCGCTGTGGGGACCCCACAGTGAGTAGGT
Organism: Pelusios castaneus; assembly: GCA_007922175.1. NCBI lineage: Eukaryota > Metazoa > Chordata > Testudines > Pelomedusidae > Pelusios > Pelusios castaneus. The sequence goes on from ML685814.1 coordinate 3,108,738, forward strand.
GATAGGTAGTCATAGGGAGATACGCAAGGTATTTTAAGTACTTTGTGCATCTCCCTTCAATTGCCACCGAAATCTCCCTGCAGTGTAGGCCAGCCTTCAAACAACCCAGCTTGAACTATAGTCTCTCCTTAGGGGTCTGTGAAAGTCGTTTTTATGTTCAGTGGTTTGGTGCACAAGGTCAAAAACGTAAGCATCCAAAGATCCCATCCTAATGCACCCCTGCTGACCACGGCAGGCCTCTATACAAAGGGACAACTTAGCAGACGCTATTCAGCCAGCACAGCGTTTGGATACCTGGAACATAAAGCCTACCACTGCATCTAATCTCTTAGGCCCCAGTCCTGAAGCTGACTCTGCACAGGCTTATCCGTTTGTCCCCAGAGCCCCATCAAAGTCACTCAGAGATCCTACAGTAGAGTCCACGCAAGCATAATGATCTGTGTAATGTTAAATACACAGCGTTCTTGGGCTACACTGCCCCCCCCCCCCAATCTTTCCGCCACACACAGATTGCAACAGTCACAATAATTACCCAGGAACATGAAACTAGACTAGTTTCAATTTAATTCATTTTTTCAAATACAACTAATTATATTTAAAATGTAATTTTCATGTCAGAACAGAACTCTCTGAAACAAAATAAAATTCATTCATCTCATTGCCTTCAAACATATACTCTATATCATTCTCTGCAATGCATACTTAATCCTTTTTCCCAGTGCTTATAAAAGACACAGAAAAAGAGTGTGTGTTTAGATTAGAGAAAAAAGCTTTAAAAGCAGTGCCTCTTTAAAAGGGAAGTTTCATCTTTCTCTTAAGAACAGTGCAAAGAGTGCAGATGTATTTTTTTTTTTTAAAATGAGCCATGGGTGTATGTCGATTGTGCAATTAGGCTGGAAGGAGATCACAGTTTAGGTGTCAGAAATTACAGTGCTCTGATGGACCAAGAAAACATGTGCTAACAAGAAAGCTACATGGTTTTGAGCTTGTGCCCATGTGGGGACTGAATCATAAGAATGAAAAGAACAGGTGTATCCGTTCTATTGCGGACCACTCCCTTGGAGCCGGTGCAGGGAACTATCCATGGCTTGATTTTAGAGATGCTGAGAATCTGCGAATCCTATGGAAGTCGGCTGAACCAGTGAGTACGCCACACCTTTAAACCTGGTCACAAAAAGCTAGCAGAGGGTTTGAGAACTAATGAGCTACTGTTTCACTCCTGGAATCATCATTAAGATTTTAAAGAAGTTTCAGTCTGGAGTTGCTGGATGAAGAAAATGAACCCATAGGTCCTGTAGTGCTAACAGAGTTTCTCCTTTAGTTTAAAACATGCCCACAGAGCAGGAAAGTTTTATTACTACCCCTGCTATCACTATTGACTTCTGAGTTGCCATGGTATGAAGCATGGTGACAACTGTAAAATCCTAAGTGGTCACAGGCTTCTTAAAATACTTGAAAATTTCTATAAGACCTAAGTTTACAAACTTCTACAGCTCCTACGAATCTTCACAGAAAGTCACTTTTCAGAAACCACATTGAAATGTTGGTTACTTAATCTACTGGCTATCTCCTTATTTTGTCCCCAATGGTTTGTGTGTTTGAGTTACACCCATAAAGCATTGTGGATTAGGATAAGAAAACCCCAAAGGGAGGAGATTTTGTTGAAAGATTGTTCTTATCAAATGTAACAATGACTATTAAGCTTTTGCAGAGAAATATCCCTTTCAGCTTACATCCATTCCACAACAATAATAGTGTATATTTTATACAAAGCTTTGTTGTAATGAAAGGGAAATGTTAGCCACATAAAACGTGTGTCAACCAAAGAAAGAAGCAATTTCTGGAAAAGGCTACTGAGCTAGTATTGCTGAATTCACAAAGTCCATGCAACTAAGAGCAGATCTTCACTGACAGCAGCAAATGTGTCACCGGCAGTTTGAATTTCCTGATTGGGTCTGTGAAGACCCACTCAGCCGATCAGGAAGTCAATCCTGCAACACCACCCCAGCAACTGGGTAACACTGGTTCCAAGGGAGACCCCCCTTCGAACCTGCGCAGTCTGTGTGCAGGGAGTAGAGCAGCTGAATGTAGATAGGCAAGTTATTTTAGGTAACTTATGTATCTACGTTCAACTGCCACAGAAAAAGGCAGGCAGTGTAGATCTACCCAAAGTCACCAGTGCCACTTTGAATGCCAAGGATCAGCTTAGCATAGCGTTGATGTTAAACATGGACAATTTAAGGGACACTGCAGCTGTTATCTCCTTATTCCAAAATATGTAGTTCCTCAATTGGTGCAGCGTTAATTTGCATTAAACTGAGCTCCATCCAGTTTGCAACAGCTGAGGAACCGACAGTGGGTTTTGGATAGCAGTAAGCAAAGCTTGCAGTTGTTCAAGTAACTGATCAAGATCGGTTCAGAATGATACAGAAAGCGGTATTATCTCAATCTTTATTTGCTGGACTGACTCCTTTGGTCTCCCTTCTTACCTCACTCTCTTTCTTGTTCTTCCATTTTTTCATTCTGTTCCTTTGTTTTTCAAGCCCCATCCTTTTGGCCTAATTTTCTTAATGTTTCTTCTTTACTTCTTCTAATAAAAAGCCTGACCTGCAGTCTAGAGATGTTACAACAGACTCTTGTGGCCATAGCATTTAAGACACTTAGCCAGGTGTCTATTCTGGAGTTCACCAAAGTTGCTATATTTAAGTTAATATTCATGATGAGGGAGGTTTGGGGGCAGAGGCAATGAACTTATGAATTTTCCTGTCACCTATAATAGTGGTTTTCAATCCTTCCAGATTCCTGTACCTCTTTAAGGAGTCTGATTCTTCTTCCATATCCCAAGTTTCACCACACTTAAAAACTACTTACTTACAAAATCAGACATAAAAATGCAAAGTGTCACAGCACGCTATTACTGAAAAATGTGCTTATTTTCTCATTTTTACCATACAATTATAATATAAATCAACTGAAATATAAATATTGTATTTATGCTTTTGCGTATCCGAAGCCCAAGCCCTGCCATCCAGGGCCAAAGCCCAAGACTGAGCCCTGGCACCCAGGATTAAGCACATAATATTGTTTCACAGGATGCTCTGCGGTGTGGAGTCCCAGGAAATCACCCTGCTTGTCACTCCCTAATGCCAGCCCTGTACCTGCAACCTCCAAAACCCATCCTGACCTCCCCAGGAGTTGCAACTCCTCAGGTTGAGAAACACTGAACGAGCACAAATCTAGATGAGTTGACATACCCCTTGAAAGAACTCTGCATACCCCCAAAGGGATGCATACCCCTGGTTGAGAACCGCTGACCTATAACATCTAGAGTTGTTACTCAAGACAGAGTGGATGGTAGCAAACCTGAGAACCTAGCTGGACTCAGCATTCCTCTCAGGACTGAGAGCACTTCTGTCTCTAGATATACATCCAATAGGAGGAGGAGAGAGACCTGGAGATCAAAGGAACCAATCCAGCAAACAGAGAGAGAGAGAGAAAGAGCTCATATAATTGTTCCTATAATTGTTTCGCCCAAACTGGCATTAAATTGATTTTAACTCCCACTGATACAGAGTCACAGTTGTTATGAACCAGAGTGACTTCTATTGATTTAAAATCATAGAGCCATTGATGGGAGAAATTTTTCATGTGGATGTGCCATTCACCATCCTGGCTGACACACTGGGGACACTAAATCTGAAAACTCCAGAGCTGAAGGCATAAACAGCTACAGCTTGAGGTAAGGTGCAAAGGCTATGTCTACACTTGTAAAGTTAAGTCAACTCTGTTAAGTTGACTTAACAAGGTTGACTTTAAGTCGACTTAAATCGACCTTGTTAAGTCAACTTAACAGTAGGCATAGCTGTCCACACTGGCTTTAAGTCAACTTAATAAGGTGGACTCAGCGCTGTTCCCCGTCCACATTGGCTTTAAGTCGACCTAAGAAGTTGACTTAAGGCTTAAATTGACCTTCAGAGTTGGTGTTATTAAGTCGACTTAAGGAAGTGCTTAAGTCGACTTAATAAAAGCCCATCGTGGATGCGGCTTTGTGTAGGTTGACTTAAGTGTCCTTAAGTTGACCTAAGTTGCCAGTGTAGACGCACCCAAAGGATCTGCAGCTGGTGGCTGTACAAACCCATCCTCTCTGGATCAGCACAGAAGCAGAGCTGTATCCCTTTCATCAGTGGGTTATATGGACGCTCAGCAGTTCTCATTCATATAATGAAAACTGACCTCTCTGTGTACACCAGGTCTTTGTCTTTGTTCTTCTTTTGTGTATTTAAGTTTGAGTTTGTACCAAAATGAATTGGAAGACCAGTAAGTGATCTGAACAAAGAATGGTTTACATGAAATAAGCAGAAAAGGAGTCCATCCTGGAATGTCAATCTCTAATCCTTTGCAAAAATGACGATTTAACATCATACTACGCCATGATCAGCATCTGCTAAAGCTACTGCCAAATCTAATTTTTCAGTTGCTTAAGAGCCAGCCACTCAGCATGATAGTAAGGGCACTAACCTCTTAAATATATTTGCATGAAAATTATGCTGTCAGTTTCCTCTTCTTTTTCCCCAACCATAGCTGACTGAAGAAAGGCTGTTTGCACTGTGAAGCAGCTGGACCTATCACAGCTTCTTAGGAGTCTGTTTCCTGTCAGGTTCTAGTAAAGTGGACTGGACAACAGCCCATATGGTAAACTTTATAAATAGACTCAAATCAAATACAGAACCACACTGATTTTCCAAATCTTGATGTCATCTGAAATGGGGTCGGGATCCTTAATGCTTATTAATTCCATTGAATATTCCCTGAGTTTTCTGAAACCATGATTATTCAAATATATTCATTGTCCCCCATGACATGTGGAAACTGAGGTTTATAAGATCTATGCAAAATAGAGTTTGTACTTTATTAAACTGATCCAATTTGATTGTTGTTCCCCCCATGCAGTAGTGTGTGTGTGTGTGTGTGTGTGTGTGTGTGCTCCTACCACTGCCTTCTAGCGTACAGAATCAGAATGTCTGATCTGTGGTCACGAGGCCTGTTCTGCAGAGAGCTAGCAGAGATTCTCCTTTTAATGGCAAAAATAAAAAATGGCTGGGGCTTCTGTCCAACAGTGCAGCATAGTTCTAGCCATCACAATCTTGTTAGAGAATTAAAGCTGCTCACAATGGAGATCTGGGAGAAAGTTGCTGATAAACAGGAATCCTCATTTTCTGTGATAAAACAAATGAAATTCCCCAATAAAAAATACCCATAAAACTCCATGTTTTTCCATGATTAAAATGAAATGCTGAATTTTAGTTTCCCTAAGCACAATATATATAGGTGTCAGTTGAACACAATGTTTCATCAATATATTTACAATTTTTAGCAAGTTTGAAGCCTAACAGTGCGGCAAATCATTATAAAAAAATACTATCTGTAATCAGTTTGCAATCTACTGCTTTCCTGCATACAGTAAAGAACAGCACATTACTATCCATGTGAAATCTGTCGTGGTCAAACTCAGCAACAAGGTCATTTGGTGTGACAACGTTTTCAGAATCTTTTCTTAACTTGAATTATTTAGTCTGGAGGCTGAAGTGAAATTTGAAATGCATTAAAACACGGACCCTGATGCACTGTTGAGTAACTGCTATTTGCTGCAAGTATGTTTAAGCTATGTGAATGTGAAGTGCATTCAAAAATCAACCACAAGAGCAGGCAGTTGTGGACAATGAATAAGTGATACTAGTACTTTCAGTAAAATTTAGTTAACAGTTAATATATGTTTTATTTTTTCACAAAATGTAAAAACTAAGGATTCTCTGTAAAACTGCAAATTCCTTGTTTTTCTGCATTTTTCCGTGGAAAATGGATTTCTAGGGTTCCTGCTGATAAGAGACTCTGAAGAGAAGTAAAAGTCAGTAACAATCAGTTTGGATTCACACCAGGCAGGTCAACAATGGATGCTACCTTTGCATTAAGATTGCCTGTGGAACAACACAGAGAAAAGCAGAAAACCCTGCAAACAGTATTCATTGATCTTGAGAAGGTTTATGAACACATTCTGAAAGAAGTCATCTGGTGCTGTTTGGGAATGAAACAAATATGTGAAGATTATATCAGACTCATCCAAGGTACATAAGAGGGTGCTGTCACCACATTCAGAAAGCCACATGGAGAAACTGAATAGTTTCTTGTAAGAGTCACAATACATCAAGACTTGTACTAAACCCCTTTTTGTTCATGTTGGCGCTCAATGCACTGACAGAAAATACCTAGAGAATGGCACCCTGGTGCACATTTTTTGCAGATGATGTAGTGCTCATGGGAGAGATCAAAGATGAAGTTAAAGAAGCATCAGAGAGATGGAGGTGTGTACTTGAAATGCATGAAAATCCGAAGAAATAAAACAGAAGATATGGCCTGTAGATTCAATGATAAACTAATTATTTTCCTGAAGGGTAAGTCTGGGGGGCCAGCCACAACCAAAGGTACAGAAGTTCAAGTTTCTAGGTCCAGTAATACAGAAAAATGGTGAATTCAGTAGTGAACTTATAAGCAAAACACGAAAGGCATAGCTAACAAGAGATAAGTGAGCAGAGTAATCTGCAAGAGGATAATGTTTATCAAACTGAGAAGTAAAATCTACAGGATGGAAATTAGGCCTGCAATTTTTGATGGTTCTAAATGCTGGGCACTTTGTAACACGCCGGAGCAAACCTCGAATACAATGGAAATGAAAATGTTAAGATAGATGCTCAGAGTTATAAGGATGAACCATGTTTGGAATGAACTATTTAGGGGAAGTGTAAAGATGGTACTGATTATAGAAAATTGTAGGGAATCCAGACTTAGATGGTTTGGGTATGTGAAAAGAAGATAGGAAGAATAAGAATATATAAAGCAGTGTTAAACTTGAATGCGGAGGGTAAGAGAAGGGGCTGGAAGATCCAAAACCAGATGGATACATGTCATACAAAAAGATTTGAATAGCTGCAGAGTGTCCAAGGAACTGGTTTAAGACAGACTGGACTGCAGAAAAAAAGACTCAAGGGACCAAGGCTAGAAAAAGAAGAAAACTGGGAGAATGTCTTAACTCACATTGGGAAGTTGGGTTTTATTTGCTTGGTAGAGGGGGCTACATAGGAGGGACACAAGCCTAACCCAAGCTCTAGTTAGAGTTGTTAAAAGGCTTTGGAGACACTGGGTGATCCTTTCACACCCAGTTTGCTACAGAGTACCACAGCAACGGCCCAGAAATTTGGAGACATGTTATACGATGTACGAATCAAAGTGCAATAATTTGTTGAAGATGCAAAGAGGAGCCTTAATGAAAGAAGCAGGATTTAAGGAAAAACGGAGGGGGAAAGTGTCACACTGATACTCAGTGACACGCAGATTGAAAGGTTGTTTCAAGTCAAAGAGATGGCATGGAAGATAGTGCGAAGCCCAGAGTTGGAGAAGAAGACAAAAGCAGGAACTGAGAGGGATTTGTGAGGAGCTAAAGGAGCAAGAGAGAGGAGAACAAGTATATCATCGTCCAAGCACAGTAAAGTTGTACAGAGCCTTTCAGGAAAGAACAAGGAACTCAAGTGCGCTGTTAAAAAAGGAGAGGAAGGCACAAAGGGCAATCTAATCTGAAGGGGCTGGAGATGATTTGGAGAGCAGCATTCTGGATGACCTTTAGGTATGAGGCAAACAGCCTAAGAAGTAAGAGAATACAATGATCAAGGCAAAGGATTATCATGGATCAATTTGTGCAGCAGGGAGGAGGAAGAAAAAAGGACTTACACTTTGAGCTTCTCAGAATTAGCTCCTGATGGCAACTGAGCGATGTGTCTTCAAGTTTTTGCCTTGACAGGTGACCTTTCCCAGTCAAGATCCTAGCAACAAGGCCAGCTGAGATAGGATGCCAAACCTGAAGTCCTTAAGGGCCCCAAGTTGTGGTGGAGATTAAAAATAGCAGGGATAAAAATGGTGTGTGAGGTGCCATTTAGATGGCCCTAGTTCCATAGTTATGTCAGGACTCAGTAACTATACATCAATCAGAAAATAAAGCTGATTGTTCTGTGTCCCATTTGTGCCCTAAATCCAGAAAGTTGTCTTGTAAGAATCAAAGATTTCGTTCTTACTTCGTTTCTGTCTCTATATCATCTAACACTACATACCATTCAAGATGCAACAACCATTAACAGAAAGCAAAGCTTGGTGTAGTGTATATGATGCAGAAGAAACACATTTGGATAAGTTCCAGGAGGATAGCCATATCAGTCTGTTTCAGCAAAACTAACAAATTTATTTGGGCATAAGGGATGCATCTGACGAAGTGGGTTCTAGTCCACGAATGATTATGCACAAATAAATTTGTTAATTTAAGGTGCCCAGGACTCAACATTTGGATTAGTCACTTTTGTATCAGCTTTGGTTAAATGAAACAAACTCACAATGAAATGGATTTAGCAGAGGTAGAATTAAATATTTTATTGGCTTCTCTTGGAAAATTTAATCCAGTTACCCAATTTCCACCACTTAGTGGGTATCAGAACTTTTTCCAAACCACTTGCTGATCGCTACTATTTTTCTTAGATTCAGGAGTTTAAAAGAAAAAGGAAAGATAGTGTCACCTAAAGTAATAGTTATTGCTTGCTTTAGGGAACAATCCTATAAAGGCTGCGTTGGGAGAGCTCAGTTTGAATCGAGCTCAGAACATTGTAGAATTGAACCCATTCAAAGGAGACAAAGCTCATGATGTACAGGTCAGAACAGATGATCTTATGGATGATCTTATAGTGTCTCTGGCTTTAATTTCTATGAATCTATGAAAAAAGTTTTCATGCATTACCTTATAAAGTAGCTGGACAGCTGTTCCATACAGAATACTTTAACTATTTCAGTGATGCACTGGCGTCCTATGACTTGTTCAGGAATACATACTTATATGCTTTCTTAAATCGGGGCCATAAAAAAGCAGGTCGAGTTGGCTAAATAAGAAATTATGATTCAAGAACTACTGGTGTTGACATTAATTCCCATTGTGGCTTTAGGCAAATCACTTAACCCCACTTCCTCTGCCTCCCCATCTGTAAAATCCAGTGCTCCACAGCACTTTTATGAGGATTAATTAGTTAATGCTTATAAAGCACTTTGAAGATGAAAAGTGCGATAGCACACAAGTGCTAAATTGGGATTTTTCAGTGAGTGCCACATCAAGGCAAGTCTTTTCAGTGCATAGCAGGAAACACAGCTTAAAAAAAAAAAAAGACATCTCTAAAATTGTTAAGCTAAGATCTATGCCACAGGACAACAGTCAAGGCAGATCAATATTTAGACCTAATAGCCTGGACACCAAGTGATATCGTCAGGGAACAACTTTAGCTGTGGAGGTCCAGTACGCAGCTAAATTGGAGGTCAGGTATCTAGTTTCAAAATGCCAAAGGAGGCAGAAACTGTTATCAGTTATTGTTACTTAGCCAAGGAAGCTAAAGTGCTTAACAGAAACATTTCAAACTGTAGACCTGAATCATAGAGGAACCAAGCCTGGTTTTGAATTTAAGTGTTGAGGAATTTTTTTTTTTCTTCTTTTGATTCAAGAACATCTTTGCCTCTTTTAGGGATTTGTGAGTTTCATTTTTCTATTGTCTTCACTTTAAATGTATTGACACACAGCAGTAAACTTAGTTTGTCACCTGCGTATTTGTCACGTGCACCCCCATTTGATAGTGGTTTTCTCCTGCATGTCTTTTTAGTGCTGTGGTTTGATCAGTCAGAATCCAAGAAGGAGATGTTACTTGAACCATATGGTTATGTGTGTACATTTGAGTCAAAAATGGGAAACTGAGGCCACAGATACCACCAGCCCCAGCAGGTAATGACACCAGCTCTCAAATGAAAGCCCCACTTTCATTTATTCTTTGCACTCCCTGCTAAGACTGGCAACTGGGATGCTGCAAGTAGTGATGCTAGTCTTTGTAATATGAACATTTGAAAATGCCCCAAATCCATTACTTGCTTCACAGGAGCCACAAGTCACTCATCAAGGGGTGATAACGTTCAGATAATACCAAAATGGCTAATGCTGAACCACTGACCTAGAGGGAAAAGGCTGTGTGTTCCTAGACCAATCCCAGATGACATGGGAACAGAAGGGTTCATTTCCTGTCTTCCTATACCTGGCAAGTTATTGCTCTTAAAAAGCTAGTATCTCGTCTCTCTGAGCTTTGTTTAATAAGCTGACTGTACATGCTAACTGTCACTATTAAAGGACTTAGTTTTTCTTCTTTTGCCTATAGCTCATCTCTGCTTTTGAGAAAAATATTAACAGATCAACTCTTATTTAAGATACGTATCACTCTACAGTGCCCCTGCAATGGGCTCTGGTTTGTTGCTTTGGGTATCAGTGTCTTAGATTAATTATTCTACCAAGAAGTCAACAAAGTATCAATGCACCACACACATTTCACAGAATAAATGTTCAGGTTCCCCACATGTCATAAGCTGCCTGGCCTACTATTTAATCAAAGGTAGTAAAGGGTGAAGAGTCTCTATTTACCATGCAGTTTTAACAAATCTCTCCTTTGGTCTCATTCTGAAACAATTATTATATTTGCCAGGTGACACCTACCCGTTTGACTGAGAGCTCTTCAGGACAGACACAGCATCTTCCTATATGTCTGTACAGGGCCAAGCACAATGGCTATGTCTACACTTACACTTACAAAGTTAAGTCGACATGTTTACAAAGCTTCTTGTCTGATTCACAGGCAATTACTCTCTTTGGCTATGTCTACATTTGTTAATTTAAGTCGACTTAGCATGTCCACACATAAATTTTAAGTCGACTTTGAGGGGGCCCTACAAAGTCGACCTAGAGCGTCCACACTGCATGCCTAGGGTGACTTGTAGGGGCAAGGTGGACCTGGAACTGGTCCAAGTGCTCAGCCTTTGCCCCATTGTACCTGGGTACAATGGGGCAAAGGGGGACAGGGACCCTGTGGGGGGGGCATGCCAGGCTCTCCCTGTGCCAGCCACCCTGGCAGGGAGGGCAGTTGGGAAGCCCTGCTGGCCAGCTGAGCCCTAAGCCCCATTGCCGGCTTGAGCCAAAGTCTGGCTCAAGCCACTATTTGTCAATTTCACTGCTTTGTTAGAGCAGTGAAATTGACAAATTTGACAGCACCGGAGTCCAAGAGTGTCCTCGACTGGCACTCTGGGATATTTCCGGAGGCTGTCAAAAACGGAACAAGCGTCCACACAGGCTCTACCACGGTACAACTGTTCCGTGGTAAGCCTTCCCACCCTCGTTTCGGTGGTTTACATGTTGCGCGGCAAGAGGGCTGTTGCCACGCAACAAGAAGCATTTGTGTGTGTATTCTCAGATTGTTATCATGCGGTAAGGAGCCTTACTGCGCAATAACTTTGTAGTATGTACAAGGCCCTAGTCGCTGCACAGCTTTGAAAACCTTGACATTTGAGATTGTCCTGTACATTCTGTCCTTTGTACTGAAGTGTTGCCAGCAGATCAGATGCAGTGTTGTACACTTCTGCTGATAGTGTCGACTGTGATTCAAACTTAAGTAGTGTCTGAACAAGTGGAGCTGCTTCTGCTTGAATAAAAATTAAACCTGCCATAGGTGCTTCACTCAGCAATAAAACACACACTCAGCACCTTTAAAACCACAGTCATGCCTTCCACTTCGATTTCCCAGGCACCGAAGGCTTTGTAGCCCTCCACACAATGACTGTGATCATCATGGCTGTAAACCAAATATTCCATCTCCTTACAATCATTTCTGGTGTTAATGTCGGGCTTCCACTTCCATGGTCGATTAGGTAATCTCTGACATGAGCATGTCTGAGTTTTTTATTAGAGCACACAGACATCCACTGCTATATACAAACAGCACCAGCACTCATCTAGAACAGCTGCAGTATGTGACCTGCTGGACAATTGGTTAAAATGCCACTTGAACTGTCTTTGAATGACTTCTGCATGTAAATTGCATGATCTGTCACATAAGCCACTACATTTGAAAAGTCAATTTCATATTGTACAAGGGTCTTTATTACAGCTTGAGCAAATGTAGAGTAGTTAACAAGTTCTAACTCCACCGCTTTTAGAAGTTCAGCAACAGCTGGGAAATTTTCTGAAACATGCGTCAGCTGCATTGGAATATTTGCAACATGCCAGTGTAGGCTGTCTGTAGCTGTCTGGTTCAGACTTGGGGAAGATGGACTCTTCTCAGTGTACTTCTTTGCAGGACACACCTCCATTTTGTATGTGGTCGTTTAGGAATTCTCAATTTTCGGATTGTCTGTTTTTTCTAGTGGGACGTTAGCACTGCAAGAGGTCTCCATCCAGACTTCTGCAATCTCTGCCTTGTGTTTCTGACTTTCCTTTGTCATGCAAGTACACCAGTAATTGTGCCTTGCTACTGGCATGGTGCTGTTCTCTGCCCTTCATTTTATTTTGTCCACTGCTGCAACCTGACAAGGGACCTTTCATAAGGTTGACTGCGTGGCCTTTTTTGATAGAGTCGAGAACTTTACCGCAAATTGTACAAAATAACTTCTCTCCATCCACACAGAGCACATCTTTGCTGATTTCTTTATCTCAATCCTAAGATTTAACTATTTTAGGCATTGGTAGGAAAAATCAGCAGGCGTCTGATTCCAAAAATCAAAGGTAATTTAGGAAAAAATGCAACGATATCTGCAATTTCCAGAAAACTCAGACCTTGTCATCACTGAGATTCGCATTCTATAGTTGGTGCACCGTATGTCCCTGAAGTGTTGGCACAGCTATGCTGACTTGTACATTGGGAGAATGGGTCCCTGGCTCTGTCTGTCTCTTTCATTGCATGAACAAAGCTGGGAACATAGCAATTAGGCAGAGGCTACCCACAGCATGGATTACTTGGGTTGGGGCGTAAGGTCCATTATCCGCCTGTGTGGCAGCACAAATTGGGCCACCATTTGACTCTTTGTTAACAGGCCCGCTTATGTCTGGAGCTTTAAATCTACCTGTGGACAGTTTTGAGTGTGGTTCTATGCTTGAGGAAACTATACCAATGGCATCATCTGACCAAACAGCTATAGCTGCAACTTGTGCGTATTCAAGGTTACATCTGTGACTTACGGAATTAAATACGTTTTAACTCCTTTTAGCCATGCAGAGCCAATTGGTGTAAGACGGGGGTCGGCAACAGCAGCTCCGAAATCCACATGCAGCTCTTTGACTGCCCCCTTGTGGCTCCCTGGCAATCCCCTCCAGGGAGCCAGGTGTGCAGAGCAAGTTCTGGCCGCGACTCCCAGGCCCCCTTGGCTCCGAGTCAACCTCTCCCCGCGCCTCTTCCCTCCTCCAGCCCGACCCCATCTCTCCCCTTCTCCAGCCTCTCCCAGAGCCTCTTCCCTCCTCCAGCCCGACCCCATCTCTCCCCTTCTCCAGCCCGACCCCATCTCTCCCCTTCTCCAGCCCGACCCCATCTCTCCCCTCCTCCAGCCTCTCCCAGAGCCTCTTCCCTCCTCCAGCCCCACCCTGTCTCTCTCTCCTCCAGCCCAATCTGTGCCTCTCCCCTCCTCCAGCCTGACCCCCCACACTATGTTCCCTGTAAGATGCGTGGGTATGCAGCCATGCAGCTTAGGGGGACCCCCACGCAGCCCCGCAGCCCCCACCATCCCCCGAGCCAGTGCTGTCCTGTGGCTTGCTTGCTTGAGTGCTTTTTTCCTCTCTCTTTCTTTCCTTTCTCTTCCTTCCTTTTTTCTTTCTTCTTCCCTTCTCCCTCCCTTTCTTTGTCTTCTTTCCTTTTCTTTTCCTTCCTTATTTCTTTTTTTCCCTTCTTTCCTTTCCTTCTCTACCTTCCTTCCTTTCTCTTCCTTTCCTTTCCTTCCACCCTTAAAATGTTTATATGAAAATTGTTTATTAATATCATTAAATATCATTTTTGTTAAAATCAATATGCGTATCTGTTCTATTATTCAGTTTCTTAACCAGGAGGCTACCCATGGTTATTGAAGGAATTTTAAAAAATGGCTCTTCTTAACTTTCGGGTTGCCGACCCCTGGTGAAATAAGAGAATTTATTTCTTCCTGCACCTGCTGATTGTTTTCCCTCAGAACCTTTCCATCTTTTCCTTCATGAATCCACTCTTCTAGGCTAGTCACATGCACACACTTCCCTAGCTGAGCCACTCACTGAACTAAGCAAGTCACACTTTTGACTGTACTGTTATTAGCTATCTCAGAATAGAACAGTAGCTTTCAAACCATGAGTCGGGACTCAGTACTGGGTCATGGTGCCCCCTGCTGCTGCCACCACCAAAAGACTGGAATGTATTGCTGAAAGATGTAATTGTGGGTCACGGACATAAAATTATTTATTTTCCCAACTGGATCCCAAGAAAAAAAAATTGAAAACCAATAGAATAGAATAAAGTTCAACATGCCCTATCCAAGCTCTCAGGAACACCACCATACATCACCACCTAGTGGGAGAGAGTTGGAAGACTCGTTTCATCTCCTCATCGTCCTCCATCCTTTACCAGCACTGCTATTAGGTAAGGAGAGGCCAGGGGTAACATTTTCAAAAGCACCTACATGACTTAAGACCCACATCCTCAAAGATAGTGAGCTAAACAGGAGTTAGGTACTAAATACCTTTGAGGGTCTGGGCCATAGGAGCCCAAGTTTCCCTGAATGAGACACTAAGACGCCCCATAAAAAAGGGATCCTCAGAACACAGCAAGCTGAGTGGGGAGTTGCTTAAGTGAGCCAGGAATGAACTAGCAGAGAAGGGTGAATAGAGGAGAAGGACTTGAGTAACTAAGGTGTCTGGTTGACTGGCCAGGGATAGGCACATCTCTCCACTTGATATCTTCAGCTGTGAACCCTCTCCTAATGTTGGGCACCTTGTCCTAAGGTGGGTCACAGCCACCCAACTCTCAAGCAGCCAAACCTTCTTTCTACTGCTTACTGTGTCTCATACTCACCTGATGCATTTTCCTGTGCCCCCAGCTGTCTTTTATGCAGGTGGGTTTCAGTCGTCGGCATCCAGCCCTCCTGTTCTAGGCTCTGACAGAATTAGATCTAAGGTGTGCCCAGAGCACATCTACAGGATCGGGCCCCACTGGCAAAACAGGAGTTCCCCTGCATAGTTTGAAAATCCTACCTCAGGACCTATGGTTTGAGCTCTTGCTCAGAGCTGCTCATTAGCTGTGCAGCAGCTTCAGAGATTAGGCAGCTTTGCAAATGTCAACCAGGGGCAACTCAGGCACCCTCATGGTTAGGCAGTAGCTGAGCCGTGGTTCTGAAAAGTGTAGACAATGGCTATGTCTACACTTGCAAGTAAAGCCGACTTAAGGAGGCTTAAATCGACCTAACTTAGTCCCTGTCCACACCAGGCTTTCAGTAAGTCGACAAGAAATTCTTTAAGTCGATTTAATAAGAACCGCCTTTTAGGTTACCTAAGCACAGTGTGGTGGCTTAAGTCCACTTTATTAGATCGACCTAAGGGCAGTTAGGTCAACTCACTACGTCCCTGTTCAGGGGATGCGCTTTGTTAAGTCGACCTAATCAGGTCGACTTAACATAGTTGACCTAACTTTTTGTAGTGTAGACATAGCCAATGGCACTTCAAATGATGGATTTTACCATGGTAGGTACCTAGTCACTTTTGAAAGTTTGACTCCAGAAACAGAAGAAAACTGTTCTTGGCATGTAGATTGAAATAATACTGCTGCCTAGCTCTTGTATAGCACTTTTCATTAGCAGATCTCAAAGCCCTTCGTTATCTTTCATGTGTTTATTCTCACAACACCTGGCAGTTGGGCAAGTAGCATTATCCCCATTTCACAAATGAGGAACTGAGGCACAGAGAGGCTAAGTGATTTGCCCAAGGCCACACAGATGTCTGTGGCAGAACTGAACTCATAAAAAGCACAGCAGTTGGTGTGGATACGTGTAAGATGCCTCACATATGCTACTTTACTCAAAATGACACGTAGCAGTAACTTTGCAGTACTAACAGTCTCTATTTATAATGCAAGGCACACAGACTTGCTTTTCAATTATCTCACAGGTTTTTGATAGCACCCATCACGACTGTTTCTGAGCTATTGGTTTATCGACCTAGCCTGTCACTTAGCTGCCACTGCTTCCTTCAAATCTTGGGAGATTTTTGCCCTGCACACATTTACACAAGGCATAACGTTGACAAAGGGAACAAAGGAAAATGCTGCACAGAGCACATGACCCCTGTTACCAGTGACTGGAACTGTGGAGAAAAAGAACGGCAGGACGGATGGGAAAGCCGGGCCCCTAATAAATTAGAGTACTGGAAAAACAAAAACAAAAAAGTCTTTTGTCCTAGGAAAACTGGAGGCATTGAATACTCAAGATATATTAGCATCACTAGTACTGTGCATTGCAGGGGATCCATGATAAAAGGGTAATTTAAAACTTTGGGTTGATTTCAATGGACCTTTTTTTACCTTAATATCTTTATAACCCAGAAATATGACAAATGGGTATTTTCCCTGAGTCCAGAGTGCACATTATGAAGATGCCTGTAGAATCTTTGATGATGGGCACAGTGGTAGGAACCCATCATTTGGGCTTGATTCCTACAAAGTTCTATCCACTGTATGATAGTCCTTAAATCTATGGTTTAACTATGATCATGCATGGTTATGAACTTGAAAGACATGTTTATATACACTGAGGGGATCTAGAAGAGGGGCTTTTGATTAAAGTCTCAGTGGTATCTAATCACAGAGATCCCCCTCCAGCATTCTAACAATGCTGATGTGCTACCAGGGAATCCCAGAAGCAGCTAAGTGAGAATGATGAAACATCTCTCTCTTAATTCAGGGGCACAGACATCCATTCCCAATTTCCCATGTAGTAGCAGCAAAAGTACAGCTACACACAATGGACTCTGAAGAAAAGCCAACTGCAAACATTAACCAAGTAATCAATCTAATTGGTTTTAAGATGGAGCTTGATAAGTTTGTGAACAGGGTTCTATGACAGTGTTCATCCTAGCAGGGGACTGGACTCAATCACCATCCCTAATTTATTTTAAAACCAGATTCCCCCAACTCGTGTGTGTGTGTGTTCTCTCAATGTGATTTAGAACAGAGAGTACCTGTCTGCTACACATATCTAGGTCCCTATATGTTGCATCTAGTGACCCCAAAACAGGGTGTATGTCAACAAATAAACAATTCTCTTTTTCTACACCACCTGCAAGAGTAGCTGTTAATATATGGAGGAGTCAGGGCAGAGATCAGGCAGCAAAGCCTAAGAACATTATACAGCATTATAACAAAACAGAAGTAACAACCTTGATTTCATGCCTTTTAAACATTTTCACTCAGTCCAACTTTATCTCCAATGGGATTTTTCCCCCCCCACTTCCCAAATATTCATATTTGTCAATATCTTTTCTAAGAATTGGTTTAATCTATACCAGTCATCAGCTAGTTACATCTTGCCAGGCTGAATAGCTGTAGAAGAATTTACCACATGAATGGGTTTCCCCCTCCCCCATTCTCAGATGAACACAAATGAGACCCAGGGAAAATGCCAAACGGGCAGGCAGTGGCCAATGAGAATTTAAATCCAAAATGCATCTGTGTTCTGGGGACTGAATGCTTCAGCTAAACAAACTGGCCTATAATAAGGTAAATTCAGATAGGGAAGTTACCTATTGAAAGAAGCTGGGGGGGGAGGGAGTTCAAAGAAATGAGGACAGTGAGGATTGGGTTTTTCTGTAACTGCCTGGAAAACCCAATTTTCTTCACTCCTCTCTGGTAATTCCTTCTAGCATCACTCACTGGATGACTTCTCTCAGTTAGTAAGAACACTGACCAATCCATTTCAATACGTTTTCTGGTTGTATTCAACTGGGAAGGCTCAAAGCTACAAGAAACTGTCAGCTTTGACTAATAAGCTAGTCTTTGGGCAAATAGGATAGGATTGGGGAAAATAAGGTAGGACTGTGGCTGTTGTCTCATTCAGGGCCGTCCCCTGCGGGGAACGGGCCTCAGGGCCAATCAGCCTCAGCGGCACACACCCCCCACACATGCTGGAGGGGAGCGGCCGGGAGCTGAGGCCGCGGTCACGGGCCTGGGGCGGCGGAGATCCGAGGCCATGGCTCTGGGGCAGTGGGGAGCCGCGGCTCAGGCCGGGGTCCCAATACAGCGGGGAGCTGAGGCCAAGGCTCAGCCTGCCTGCCCGCCCAGGGGTGGAGAGCCAGCCCCGGCCGTGGCCAGGGACCCATCCCACCAGACCGCATGAGGAGGAGAAAGGCCGGCCCAGGGGCCAGGGGAAGTGCTCCTAGCTCGTCTCACTGCCGAAGGCAGCTGGGAGCTGGGTGAAGTGCTGCCGTGGGGGGGCCGCAGCGCGGGCCCTGCACTGCCCCACAAGGAGTGGGACAGCGCGGGGCCCACGTAACCGGGGCCCACGTAACCGCGGGGCCCGGGGCGATTGCCCCATTCACCTCCCCGCAAGGACAGTCCTGGCCTCATTACCAGGTATGGCTTGGAAATACTATACAGGCATAATATTTCAGGGTCACTAGTGATTTTGGCAGCCCAGATTGAGATACATGGAAGGAGCCTGATTTTCAGAAATGCAGAACATTCACCCTCTGAAAATTAGGCTCCTTTAAGGCTATGTCTACACTTGCAAGTTAGTTCGAATTAAGGAAGCTTAATTCAAACTAACTTAAGCCTTGGCCACACTAGGCTTTCATTAGTTCGAATTAAGGGCTTCCTTAATTCGAACTAATAAATTTGATTGCTTAGTTTGAACTAACCCTTAATTCGAAATAGTTAGTTCGAATTAAGTCAATGTGGCCATCTTAGTTCGAACTAACTGCTTAGTTCAAACTAATCAGCAGATTGACCTTCCTGCAACTGACTAATTCGAACTAACATTCTAGTGGGGCCATGCTAGTTCGAATTAAGTTAATTTGAACTAACTAATATTAGTTCAAATTAGTTAGTTCAAATTAACTAATTCGAACTAGCTTTTACAAGTGTAGACATAGCCTAAGGTGTCAAGTTCAGCACCTAGACATTGAGGAGCTTAAAATCACTACATCATTTCTGAGAATCTAGACAGTACTTTCTTTACCACCTTTTCAAAAGCTTTGAGGGACTAGGCCTTTTCTTTTGTTCTCCCCTCCCAGATTTCACACATCGATGGCATCTAAAACCACAAATATCTGCAGTGTATTATAAATCACAGTGGTTCATTACTGTCAAAAATACCCAGTTTCGCCTGGCTCCACATTTTCTAGAATCTTTGTCCCACCACACACGGCAGGCATTGCTGGCCTCGTCACTTTCACACCCTGATCCCAATTTTTCCACTGTTGACAAGACACTGTCCTACATGAGCGCCACTGTTAAAAGAAAGCCAACCCATCCACACACACACACCCAAAAAACAACAACAAACCACAACAGTGCCAAGCATTTCATTATATTGCAGTTTGCTAGTATACCCGGCTGGTGGGATAGAAATAACAGAAGCAAAAGACTAAAATAAATAATAATAATAATAATAATAATAGGTGTTTGTAAGAGAAGGTGTTGAAATAATAAAGAAGTGAAAGTCCCTCAGGGATTTCTGGCAAACATAAGAAAGAAGGACAAAAATAATTAGAGTAGCTAGAAGTACCACCATTAGAATTATTATTAAACAATCAATTTGTTAGCATCCAGTGGATAATAGGGTGAAAAAAATAGCCAACATGGACTTGTCAAGAACTAAATCATGTCAAACCATTATAACTTCCTTCTTTAACAGGGTTACTGGCCTAACTGATAGGAGGGAAGCAATAGATACAACTTAGCTTGATTTCAGTTAGGCTTTTAATACAGTACCCAGCACATTCTCATAAGCAAACTAAGGCAATGTGTCAAAGGGGTAGCCATGGCTGCGTCTACACTGGTAAATTAAGTCGACTTAAGCTTGGCTTAAGTCGACTTAATTGGCCCTGTGTCTACACTAGACTTTGTTTAAGTCGACTTAAGCAGCTTGCTTAGGTCGACTTAAGAAAAATAAAGTCGACAATGAAAATTAAGTCGACTTTATTAAACCACCTTTCTACTTGACCTAAGGCTTAATTCGACTTTTTAAAGTCGAATTAAGCCAGTGTAGCCCTGGGGTAGCCCTAAGTCGACTTAGGGCTACCCCAGGACTACACCAATGCCCT
>ML685814.1:3129343-3147935 GCA_007922175.1 Pelusios castaneus
TAAAGTATGGATATAACATCAAATTCTTAACTTCTAATCGAAATAGAATTCCTAGACAAACTATATAATCATTCCCAGCAAATTACTGCCTTTCTATTGATACCAAACATGACATAGTTCCTATGGATTATAATATTTATGAGATATCCATAGAAAATAATATCATAAATGCTTCCCTAAATCCAGATAGCATCACACACAGGGCTCTGCCTTGCCAGGGTCCCTGTACCCCTTTGCCCCATTGTAAATGGGGGGTGCCCCCCCACCACCGTGACCTGCCCAAGGTCCCCTTAGCCCCACAAAGTCGACCTAGAGCATCCAGTGTGGATGCTCTAGGTCGACTTTGCAAGTTCCCCTTTAAGTCGACTTTAATTTTAAGTGTAGACACACTAAGTCGACTTAGTTAAAGTCGACTTAAAAGTGCAAGTGTAGACATAGCTCATGTTAATCTAGAGTTCAGCAAAACAAAGAAGGAGTCCTGTGGCACTTTTAAAAATTAAAATTTATTTATCAGGTAAGCTTTTGTGGGAGAAAAATCCCACTTCATCAGACATCTGCAATAAATAAATTTGTTAGTCTTTAAAAGTGCCACAGGACTCTGTCTGTAAGACAATGTGGTTGATGTTAAAATACTATACAGTGGGACTGGCTGAAAAACTACTCAAACCGGCAACTGGCTGTGGGCTAGATTAGCAGGTGTGGGGCTAGGAGGCACCTGCCTGGTCTGGTCCTGCTCAGAGGGCACAGAAGGTGCTGAAGCAGGGCTGATCCCACCCGGTCCAAGCCCCCCTCCACTTCCCTCTTTTCCTCAGGCGGGGGAGGAGGGGGAAGGGTGTGAGGCTGCCCTGACCCAGCCAGTGCCAGGCCACAGGACTGCTGCAGAGGAGAGGCAGCAGATGCCAGGTAAGTGGGGGGAGGGGCATTTGAGCCCACTCCCCCTGCAGGAGCAGACCTCCCAAGAGCAGCTGGAGGATGCAGCCATGCCCCTTCCTGCCTTGCAGGGGGGGTGGGGTGCATGAGGTAGGAAGCACAAATGTGGGCTTGTCCCCTGGGCACCAGACACCCTCGGTATGTCACTGGTCAGAATTCAATAAGATGAAATTCAGTAAAGACAAGTACTACAAAACAAGGAAAACAAATGCACAAAAACAAAATGGGAAGTAGACTAGGCAGTAGTACTGCTGAAAAAGGATCTGAGAATAAGAGTGATCACAAACTGAATACAAGTCAACAATGTGATGCAGTTGCAAAAAAAAGGCCACTATCATTAAATCAAAATGCAAAAAATGATGCTTCAGTCCTGCCAAATAGACTGAAAAATATTTAACATTTTATACTAAACAAGTAGCAATTATGCAATTTTCTGAGTTTTAAAGCTGATTTCTTTACAGACTATCTCTAAGCCCCACCTATTTTAATCACTAGATGCAGAAAAGCCCTTTGACAGAGTAAGCTAGCAGCTCTTAAGAGACACTCAGATACATTTGGTTTGAACCCCAAATTTCAAAACTGAATTTCTGTCTTGTATTCTAACCCATATGGTGCTAGTATAAGAGTAAATGGATATCTACCTGAATTTCCTCCCTACTCTTTTTGAGGATGCCCTTTATCCCCTCTTCTTTTTGCTATGGTAACAAAGTCCTTTGCTCATTTGATCAGGAATAATCCTAATAAATATTACAATAGGAAACCAGGAATACAAATTAGTGTTATGTGCTGATGATCCCACAGTATGGGTTATGAATCCCACTCAGATACTGTATTTGCAAGAGGTAATCTTAAAATTTGGCAGAATATCAGGATTTAAAATAAGCTGTGACAGAATTCCTGACTATAGGTGTGGGCTCTGATCTACAGACAGATATAAAAGACAAATACCAATGGGTAACTACTTCAAAAATGTACCTGAGAATACACATTTCTAAAAGATAGCAAGACTTATGTAATATTATACTCCTGTGATTAAGAAAAGTCAAATAAGATCTGAAAATTGGTTAAAATATGAAATTTCATAGTTGGGGAAAATTGCAGTAGTTAAAATGAGTATCTTATCCTAGATTAAATTCCTTTTCCAAACACTTCCAGTTTTAGGCCTTGTACACACTACAAAGTTATCGCGTGATAACAGGCACAGCGTCCACACACAAATCCATGTTGTTGTGCGGTAACAGCCGTCTTACCACGCAACATGTAAACCACCAAAACGAGGGTGGTAGCGGCTACCGCGGAACAGCTGTTCCGCGATAGTTCGTGTGTGTACGGTTGCCGCGCAATATGAAACCTCCGGAAATGTCCCAAAATTCCAATTCCATCCCTTCTGCACTTCCTTCTGTGCTCTGTGGCTGTGACGTGACTGTACCCGCCCTCCCATCATTCCCGGGAACTTCTGAATTCTTCACTCTTCTTTTTTGCTCGGCGTGGAGTGCAGCTGTGTTCTCCAAGAGCAATGGTGGCTCAACGCAGCAAATGTGCTCCAGTGTGGACCACAGCTGAGGTGCTTGATCTCATAGGCATCCGGGGAGAGTCTGCTGTGCAGGCACAGTTACGTGGCAGCCAGCGGAATTTTGATATTTTTGGCCAGATTTCTCGGGCCATGGCAGAGAAGGGGTACGAGAGAGACACTCTTCAGTGCAGGTCGAAGGTGAAGGAGTTGCGGATTACGTATCAGAGCCAGAGAGGCAAACCGGCACTCTGGGTCAGCGCCGGCTACATGCCGATTTTACAAGGAACTGGAAGCAATCCTGAGTGGGGATCCCACAACCAACCCAAAAGCTCCTGTGGACACGTCAGCACGCCCCCATGAAAAGGATACCAGAGCAGACGGTGACAAGCAATTTGTTGACAAGGACGTGGAGGTGGAGGATGACCTGGAGGGTGAAAGCGGTGCAGCCGACCTAGGGAGCCAGGAGCTGTTCTCCATGCCACCCGACACGTGCTGCCCAGATTCCTTCTCCATACTGTCTTCGGTTGCAGCAGAGGGGAGCTCCAGTAAGTTTAATCAGAAATGGCTTCTGTGCTAGCTGGATAAGCTTTGCAGGCAAATGAAGAGCGGGTGGGAGATAGGATGAAACTCAAAACGCCTTTCTTTTTTTTTTTTGGATGGGGGGGTCTACCCAGCATTACATGAGCAGTGCATCGACGCATGCTGTAATTGTCAAGAAATTCTCTCCGTTGAAATCACTGAAGGTGTCCTCGATGTACTTCCACAGCCTCCTAGTTAAATTTGATGGGAGAGCAACTGTTTCCCCTCCCCCATAGAGGGATACTCTCCCTCGCCAGTTGCAAAGCACAGCAGCGGGAACCATGGCTGCGCACAAGCCTGCTTCATACGGTCCTGGCTTAAAACCAGTGACATGCAGAATATGCATTCTGGCTTGCAGAGGCACTCTAAGCAGCGAGATATCAGCTTCCATGGCAGTGCCGTATGTGAACTAATCGCCCAAAGCACTGCAAATAGTTCACGGAGCTGTGTGTCTTGTCTCGGCAACCCGAACCTCCCTTTGCAAAAGCCCTTTCAGTCCCCGGCAATGACCTGTCCCGTGGGCACTGAGGAATGTGGCGGCAGAGCATACTACCAGCTCCTTAACCAAAGTGAGAACAATAGCACTACTTATGATGTTTCATTTTTCCTTAGAAACGACCTTCGCCGATCGGTGGTCTGTGCCCGCGGACCGGCTGAGAGAGATAAGGAGGAGGCCTCGCAGGAGCAAGGAGGATATCTTCCAGGAACTGATGCAGTCCAACGAGGCATCAGCAAGGGAGACTAGACAATGGAGGCAGGAGTGCCAGGAGGAGCGCAAAGAAAACAATTTGAGGAGGCAGAAGCAGAAGGATGCCCTCATAAGCATCCTACAGGAGCAGACCCAACTGCTGAAGACCATGGTTGGTCTACAGACCCAGCTGCTCCAGGCCCCCTCCCCCGCGCAGCCACAGCAACACTTTCTGTCCCCCATGCCCCATTCTCCCTCAAAGCAGTTCTTTGAAGCCCAGGGACCCTCCAGGTACAATGTTACATCCACTCCTGCACCAAGCTCCGAGGGAGCTCCTGTTGCCACCCGTACCTCTGGACTGTGCTGGGGGACCGGCTCCCGTTCGAGCTGACCCCCCAGCACAGTCGAGGGGTTCGGGTGGCTGCAGAAGCTCCGCTGGAGCTTCTGCAGCCACCCGATTCCCCCAGCTGGTTGGCTGTCAGTAGGAGCTTCGATTATCCGGGCTTTTTGATTATCCGGCTCACAGGCGCCGGTCATTAACCCGGATAATTGAGGTTCTACTGTATATCAAAATGCAGCCTACTGTTTAGGGACAATACATTTAGATCACTTGATGAAATACAAGAACTTGCGAAAGACACCAAAATTTCTACATATCAATACCAACAATTTAGAAATCTTTTATCCCACTTCCACAAAACAGCAAAACAAACATAAAACTGATGGAATTTGAAAAACTACTCAGTATATCCATTAAACAAAATGGCTTATTGTCAACTCTATAAACATACTAATGAAAAAAAAACATATGTCAGTGGTATCTAACTCCCCTTAAAATTAAGGTAAATGTGTAGTACAGGGATGGGCAAATGCTAGAGAGAACGTAAAGAAATAGGAGAGTTTCTCCATAGATAGCAGTTGTGCCCTAAAATCAAGACATTTTGGAAAGCTGTTGTAGACTTTGTATGGGAAATAACGTCATCTGTCCACTAACCCCTTCATATTTCTATTAAATTGTCCTGAAAACTCTTATGTCTTATAAAAGCAGGGCTTTTTTGTGATGGGACTCAGGGTATTGAGTACTGGAACCTTTTTTTCCCCACAGCAACGTGGCCCAGGCACCTAGCACCACCACCGGCAGCCCCAGGCTGAGTACCGGCACCTTTTCTTTTACCAAAAAAAAAGAAAAAAGAAAAAAGCACTGTATAAAAGTCACAGAAATACCAATCACTCATCTAGCTGCTGCTAGAATTACTACAGCAAGGTGGTGAAAAGAGCATGATTTCCCTAAATCTGTTAATGTGCATTTCAAAAGTGTGGGAAATTCTGGTAATAGAAAAGTTAACTCAAGTCAGAATCTTACCTGGGAGAAGGAAAAACTACTTAGAAGTCTGGTGGAATATTGAGGAGTTTGCTGGAAGAGAGTCATCACTCACTAATAGTTTGAGAACTTTCTTTGAATACCAAGGAAACCCCTTCAACACCAGTTAAAATTAAACTCAATGTCAAAAGGAAAAGAGACAGGAGAATAAGGAGAAATCTCAATATTGTGTCGAGTTTTGATAGGACAACTAGTAAACACATTACATATCAAAACATAGGAAAAACAGACATTTGGACCTAAATGCAAGACAGGGAAAGACTAACTGGTACTATCAGCTGACAAGGTAGAAGAGGGAGTCTAAGAAGGAAAACCTCCAAGCACAACACGTGATCAGTATCACAAACAAAGAAAGTGACTGGTAGAAGGAAAACATCCCTACAGCTTTAAGGGAATTCCATAGATCAATTTATAAATGTATGAAGTTTATCTCGATTTAAATTATAAAAACAAGTTTTACAGAAAGTTCTATTCTACATGAAGGGATCTAGTAATAAATACAATAAAAATAAAATAAACCAAAAATCCCTGCCTAAACCCAGGAGAGAAAACCAATGGTACCATCTAACCTCTAAACTGAAGTCCTGTTCAAACACTAAACACTAGATTACCACCAAAAGTAGTTATTAAAAAACATGATCTGTTTAAAGACTTTTCATGCAGCTATTCTTCATCATTCAATGTCACTCTCCAGAAGTCTGCCATTTTGATTTTTAGTCACCTCAGGACTAGATTCGCAGCCCAGATTAACCATCTTCATGCCACTCCAGAGCTCCCATCAGTGGAACTCTTCAAGGTAGCATGAAACTGGTCACTGCCCCAGGATGATCTTGAGAGTAATCTGGCAGCAAGAGGGGCAGTGACTGGAGTATATACTATAGAATGGGACTGACCCCCCAGAATAATTTAGAACAGCCCTTGAATCCCCAGATCAAGCTGTTCCAGAGTCAGAGATGCAGAAAGGGGGCTTAGAGACACCTTTCACCTATAACTCCCCCTGCTGCTGTATTCAGTTCAGTTTGCCAGCATCAGGAGTTTGATATTCCCAATTTAAAGTTAAGGGCCTAAACCTGCATGGGGGAAGGAAGAGAGGAAAAAAGAAATAAATCAAATGAATTAATTGCTCCACATTAATTGTATTAAAAGAAAGCTGACTAATTCTATCCTGTCAGAGCTCTCTTGCCCAATCCATCCACAAGCCACACTCTAATGATATCTCCAGGGTGTGTTTTGTATCTGTAAAAATAGGTTACTCGTGGCACATTAGAGCAGCTGGGGCCTTTTCAGAATGAGGTAAGTGAAGCAGAACGTGCCAACTGCCCTAACATAGGAAAGCAAAAATAAACAATGAAAATAGGTATCCTCAATCATCTTCCAGAGGGGTAACTGTGTTAGTCTATTTCAGCAAAAACAAACAAGAAGTCCTGTGGCACTTCTAAAGATGTGATAAATAAACTTCAAAGGGGTAGCCGTGTTAGTCTATTGTAGAAAGACAACAGAGTCCTGTGGCACTTTTAAAGACTAACAGATTTATTTATCGCATGAGCTTTCGTGGGAGAAAATCCCACTTTGTCAGACGCTTTGAAGATAGGAAAGTTACAGAGTGGGAGGAAATTAAATGCAGGGGAGTGTATGACATAGCATCAAGTCAGGCTGTAACAGCAAATCAAAATAGGTGTTAGGATTCAAAACACTGGGGAACAGCACATAGAGGAGGGGGAGGTCAAATCACTTGTTGTAATGCGAGAAAAATCCATAGTCCCTGTTTAACCCCAAGACAACTGAGTCAAATTTGCATATAAGTTCGAGTTCTGCAGTCTCTCTTTGAAGCTGTGATTTGTTATTCATCTGTTTCAACACTGCTATTAACAAGTCGTCAAGGGAGTGAGCAGTGAGATTGAAGTGTTCCCCTATTGGTTTTGTAGTGTTGCAATTTCTGATGACAGATTTGTGTCCATTTATGCTTTGGCGCAGAGACTGTCCTGTTTGTCCAATATATAAGGCAGAGGGGCATTTCCGGCACATGATGGCATAAATCACATTGGTGGATGAGCAGGTGAACGAGCCCTTGATGGAGTAGGTGGCTTGATTAGGCCCTGTGATGGTGTCATCAGTGTAGATATGAGGGCAAAGTTGGCAGCGTGGTCTGTTGCAGGGCTGTGTTCCTGCTTTAGTGTTTCTGTTGTGTGATCTGTAGCTGCTGGTAAGTATCCTTTTAAGGTTAGGGGGCTGTCTGAAAGCAAGGAGAGGTCTGTCTCCTAAGGCTTGAGAGAGTGAGGGATCATCTTGTAAAATAGGCTGTAGAACTTTGATGATGTGATGAAGAGGTCTGGCTTGGGGGTTGTAGGTGGTGACCAGTGGCGTTCTGTTGTTGTTTTTTCTGTTGTTATTTTTCAAGGGCTTCTCCTGCAGTAGTTGACTTCTGGGTACCCGTCTGGCTCTGTCAATTTGTTTCTTCACTTCTGCGGGTGGGTACTGTAGTTTTAAGAATGCCTGGTAGAGATCCTGAAGGTGTCTGTCTCTGTCTAAAGGGTCAGAGCAAATGCGGTTATATCTTAGGGCTTGACTGTACACAATGGATCGTGTGGTGTGTCGAGGATGAAAGCTCGAGGGATGTAGGTAACTATACCGATCAGTAGGTTTGCGGTATAGGGAGGTCTTTATGTGCCCATCGCTAATTTGCACTGTAGTGTCCAGAAAGTGGATCTCTTGTGTGGAGTGTTCCAGGCTAAGTTTGATTGTGTTGTGGAAATTGTTGAAATCTCTATGGAAATCTTCAAGGGCCACAAGCCTCCTTGTTTGTTTTCCTCAATCATCTTGTTTGTTTTGTGTTGGCAATGCACTACCAGACTGAATGCAAGCATCAAACTCTAGCCTAGTACAGGGAGAAGTGCTCAAGAGTGCTCCAAGATAACGCCATCATCACTGCACAATGAGCAGAGAAAAGCTTTAATGACAGTCAGCCATGAATTCAGTGGACTGTTTTGCAGGCAGCCCCACCTACCATTCGGTGCTATAGTTATCCAAAGCTCAAATGCCTAACGTTAGCTTAAGGCAAAATGCATAGCATAGCAGGCAGCAATAACACAAAATGAGGTAACAGCAATTAGTTCACAAAGCCCAAATGGGTATGTGATTCATTCCTTTAATAATTCTTTCTGTACTGTCAGCTTCCAACCAATTTTCAGTACGTATGGAAACTCCAGCTTGGGACAGCCTGTAGTTAAACTTGTGTTGATAAGGAGGGACAAGTAGACCTGATCCAAAGCTCCCTAGTAGCAATCGCAAGACTCCATCAATTTTAATAGGCTTTGGATCAGGCCCCCAAAAGAGAGACAGTCACACAGAAACAATAAAGTGCAATTCACACCTGCACATTCTTCTCTCTCTCTCCCCCTCTTCCCCCCATTAACAGTAAATGCCTTGTATGCACCTTAAAGGAAATGACATTAATTGGCAGGCATCTCTTGCCCCACATAAGCAATGGAGAGTTGTTTGATTCACTGAAATCTCTTTTTCCCATGAGCTATTACAGCAATGAAATAATCTGTGCAACAAACAACAGATGCACGCAGGAGGGCCACACCCCATCATTCCCTCCAGATAGCTGCTTCCCAGACCGTATCTTTCGTCCAGCAATTCACTCAGACAGGCAGCTTTCACCAATTTCAATCACACCAAGCCAAGCCCTTGACCGGCTGGATTTGCCACCCTTTTATAATCAGTTGTGCGGCCTGGAGGTACAGCCCTTTTCATGTTCTCCAGCTTCCTAAAAGCTATAAACAATAGCATGTGCTGCCAAGCTGACTCAGACCCTGCAAAAGTAACATCGGTTTAAATACCTGCAGCCATAGCAACTAAATTCTAAAAGGAACTAATTGAAAGAGGCTTCTGCTGTGAGTGGGAAAGTTTCACTATCTTCTGACTTGTGGTTTTACTATGGCTTTGATGACCCTCGGTACTTTCATCTCAGACAATTTGAATCTCCTAATTTCAGTAGGAAGTAGTTTTCTAAAATATTAATTCTTCTGATGATTTTAAAGAGTTCATGTTAAGCAGACATAATCCAACCTCTGGCTATGTCTACACTGCAGTTAGCCCTAGTGACTGGCACCCAGATCTGAGCACTAAACTTATAGTCTGGGAGTGACTGTCTAGATCAAGTCCTGGGTCTTCACTCCCTCTATACTGTGTGTGTGTGTGTGTATGGGAGCATATTCCATGGTTCTGTGTGCAAAGATGCTCTAGGAGTCTCTCTGAGTCAGTTTGATCAATTGCAGGAGATTGGGTCTGTCCTTCCAGGGGAATTGTCAGTGTTTCTTGTGGGGGAGAGGGGAGCTGCACACTAAGAGGTCACAGACATGTCCAAATACATAAATAATCAAGCTGGGTCATCGGTACTGGAACTAGAGCTCCTGGGGGTGCTACTGCACCTCCCAGCTTGAAGTTGTTTCCATTACATGCAGGATTTACAGTTTGATTCAATGGTTCTCAGCACCCCCTCTATACAAATTGTTCCAGGTCCCCCAAACTGGATCTCAGAGGTGCACCCATAAAGAACTGTTTTATCAAAATGGTTATTTCCAGCTGACAATGACAGAGCTCCGACACATTTTTTCAGGCCCTTGGGCATATGGGAAAGCCCTGTAGGAATATCAATTGATTCAGCCTTGGTCTTCACTGCAGAGTGGATGGGTTACTAACTGGAGTTAAAGCAGAGCCAGAGTCCCCTCCACACCCCCAGTCGCAGCAAGACAAGCCACTCTAGCATCTCCAAACCCAAGTCAGATGTTTTTTGTTTGGCTCGCAGGGGAGTTTAATGTTAAAACCAGGATTAACTGTGCAGTGTGGGCAAACCCTGTGTGGTTCACTTGATTAGCATAGTAAAAGTGCTGCTTTTTCCCCTTTGCACTACTGGGTGAATTTCACATAGCACAACTGATTTGCTTTTCTGGACTGAAGTGACACATAGTAAGACAAGGGAACCCACAGCTGCTCCGAAAACAACATGCTCTGCTGGCGCTCCCTCGGGCTCTGTCCTGTTCACCTTCTCCCACGCCACAGGATGAGCAGATGGGCACAGTCACTGGCCCCAGCCATGCTCCAGCACACAAGAGGAACAGAGAACTCACACAGGTTGAGCCCACCTGACAAAGGCTCCCACAGGTCAAGTCAGTCCAGCCATGGTGCCAGCTGGCTGGGTAGAAGCACTGCCATCCCAGCAGGAGGCGAGTGCTGGGATGCTCTTGTTTCTCAACTTCTTTGACACCAGGGACCAGCTTGCTGCCTTCCTAAGCTGTGTCGGGGAGATCTCAGGGACCATGGACAGGTCCTTGAGAAACAATGCTCTACCCAGCCTAAGGGCACTGACCACCCTCGCTTGGGGCTAGCACCTACCAGGGCCCCGTTCGTCCAGCACCTGGGGAGCCCCGCGCTGGGCAGCACTGGGATCGCAGCCCAGAGGGGGAGGAGGCGCTGCGGCTCCAGCCCAAAGGCAGGAGGAACGAGGCTCGCCCACCCCAAGGAGCCAGGAGATCTCTACCCCTGCGCCCAGCAAGACCAGAGCCGGCAAATTCCGGGGCTGGCCAGAGCGTGACCCAGCAGGGCCGCCG
The DNA here is from genome assembly GCA_007922175.1 of Pelusios castaneus. Classification (NCBI taxonomy): domain Eukaryota; kingdom Metazoa; phylum Chordata; order Testudines; family Pelomedusidae; genus Pelusios; species Pelusios castaneus. The sequence continues at coordinate 3,140,047 of ML685814.1, forward strand.
TCCCCCCACACTTCCCACCCACGTGCTGCAAAAACTTCCGCGCCTGCCAATGGGCCCGGCCGGGAAAGTCCCCTTCAGCGCGGCCCCGCCAGGACACCCGGCGTCCCTCTACCCCCCGGGGGCGGCGCTATTGGCTCCGAGGGGGAGGCGGGAGCCCAGCCCGGCCCCCAGCAGCCCCGAGACGCGCTGAGGTTAAATGGCGGCCGGCAGCCCCGGCGAGTTAGTGGTGTAGAAACCTCCCCCAGCGCCCGGCCGCCAACACCTGGGCCGGCGGATGTTAGCCCGGCGTGCACTGAGCCTGGAGCCGCCACCAGCGCAGCGCAGGACAGGGCGGCCGGCCGTCGTGCACAGAGCCCGCGCTCCTCCTTCCCCGGGCCGAGGGACCAGCTGCCCCCCACCTACCAGGGGCGCCTCAGCCCCGCGTGTAAGAAGGGCTCGGCCGCGGGGAGCACGCAGGGAGTGCACGGGCGACCCCCCGGCAGCAGCGCCTCTCGAGCCCTGCGTCCTCCGGGGTTGATCTGGGCAGCGGAGCCCGGTTGGGTCCCGCAGTGGAGCAGGCAGCCGCCCTGGCGGGGTCGCTACTGCCCAGCAGCTCTGCCAGCGCCTCTTCTTCCCGCCCTGCAGCTGCAGGGGTCTCGGTCCGCCGAGCGAGGACAGCGATGGGCTCCTACCTTCCGCAGCATGCTGGGCGAGCTCCTGGGCCAGGGAGGCGCTCAGCGGTCCCCTCACTCCCGGGCTGGGCAGCGGCACATGTCTCGCCGCAGGGGAATTTTGCCAGCCCGGGGAGCGCCCCTTGGATCCCCACCGCGCAGCGGAGCAGCTAGCGGCGCTCCCGGGGCCCGCTCCGCTCGCACATGCGTGTGGCACCGAGTGGAGGTGCTCGAGCAGACTGGGCGCCGTGGCTTGCAATCAGCGCGCGCTGGCTCTGGGACCCGCGGCCAGCCTCCCTGGCGGCCCCGCGAGGGACACGCGCGGGCAGAGAAGATATTGCCTCGCCGCCCCCTGCCCAGATGCAGCCAGGAGCTCCTGGCGGCTGACCCCGCTGTTGAGACGCAGCTCAGCCGCTCCTGCAGGGCTGAGAGTCTGGACAGGAGAGCGAGTGCGCTCAGTCTCCCACCCAAAGGCTGTACCCGCCAGGCTCCTGGCCCAGCTGTGTGCAATAATAGCCTGCTCTGGTCATCAGCCACCACTGAGCCCGCCTCTGGCCAAAACCACTGGTTCCTGCGGGGCTGGGGGGAGAAGTAGAGCCAGGGCCATCCCGACCATACAGGCAAACAAGGTGGTTGCCTAATCCAGTGTTTTTTTAAACTTTTTTTCTCAGGTCCCAGTTGAAAAAAATCATTTATGCTGCGACCCAACAATTGCATCTTTGAGCAATGTGTTCCAGTCTTGCAGTGGCAGAAGAGGGGGTGCCATGACCCAGTACCTGAGGGTCTGCGACCCATCGTTTGAAAACCACTGGCCTAGGGTGCCAAGTTTTAAGAGGTGCCAAATTAGACAGAAATGATTTTTTTCTCTATTTAAAAAACATTCATATTTATCCCTTATAAATGAAAGTATCGCCCTCTGATGGGTACCAAAGTCATAGTTTGCCTAAGGCACCAAAAGCCCTTGGGCCAGCCCTGGGTGGAGCCATGGGGGCGGGGCAAGGAGAAGTAGCCTTAGAGGCAAGGAGGAAAAGCATTATGGTCAAGAGGGGCCAGGTCAGAAGAAAGCCCTATCAGCCAAGAGGAGGGTGGGAGCTGCCTCATTGTGCTTCCTGTTGCAGGGCTGCCCTTTCAGGGGGGCGACTGGTGTGATGGCCCTGAGCCCCACAGTTTCGTGGGCCCCTTCAGCAGCAGGGCTGGGGGGTGGGCAGAGCCAGCCTCTGGTTAGCCCGCCCCTGCTCCTTCTGCCTCCCCTGGCCAAGCTGGCTCCCAGTGGTGGTGGTGGCTCTGGGTCCCTGGGGAGGTGGCCAGGGTCCCCAGGGGCAGAGCAGGCCAGCCCCCTCCAGCACATGAGGGCCAGGGATGGGGGGCCCCCAGGCCAATTGGCCCTGGGCCCCGCTCCCCCCAGGGGACAGTCCTAAAGTACTCCTAGCAGACTCACTTCTATTGGTGAGGAAACCGCGGCAGAGAGGGGCTTTATTTCTCATTTCATACAGTGCCCTAAAAACTCCAGGGCCAGCCATCTTGGAAATAACATGGGACCAGATCATAGAACCATAGTGTTAAAAGGGACTGCAAGGATCATGTAGGCTAATCTGCCCAAATGCAGATCAATGAGGCACTGATTTTTATCAGATAGATAAATTTGTTAGTCTTTAAAAGTGCCAAAGGACTCCTCATTTCTTTTGCTGTTCCAAGTGAACTTTTAGCCCAGATTCAGCAGGGTATTTAAGCCTGCACTTAGCTTCAAGCAGGTCACTTAGTCCCTTTAAAGTCAAGTACCTCACTGCAGGCAATTTCCAATGCTTAAAGCCAGGCACCTACCTAAGTACCTTCTTGAATCAAGACCATAGGAACTAAAACTGTGCACGCCTTTGCCCAGTTTGTCAGTGCTGACAATAAAAATGGAAAAGTTTGCACATTTCACAATCAGTTAGGGGTAAATTATTTGTTATTTACACAGTTATTGGGGTAGAGAAGGAATTTTCTTCCAGATTCATTCCAAAGGGGTAGCCATGTTAGTCTAGGTCAGCCAAACAAACAAGGAGTCCTGTGGCATTTTTAAGACTAACAAATTTATTTATCGCATGAGTTTTCGTGGGAGAAAATCCCACTTTGTCAGACGCTTTGAAGATGTGGGATTTTCTCCCACGGAAGCTCATCCAATAAATACATTTGTTAGTCTTTAAAAGTGCCACAGGACTCCTTGTTTGTCTTCTAGATTAGTTTGGCAGTGACCTTGGGGTTATCGTGCATGGATGGGGTACATAGCACTTGTCAGGGTTATTGAGTTATAGCTCAATTAATGAATTCCCTGCCATTGCAAAGGCCTCAGGCGATGCTCCAGTTTAATTCCTCCTGTTCTCTGATTGTGCTCAGAACAGTCTAGTCTCCTGGGGGCTGTGCTACTTTGGCCTAATTTCAGGTGCTGCTGGGTGTGGTGACCTGTAACATACAGGAGGGCAAACTAGATAATCTGGTGGTTCCATCTGGCCTTAAACTACATTTCTATAATAGTTTAATAACAAAACAAATGGTACCAAATACAAATTTAAAATATTTCAGTTTACCTCTTTTATTGTCAGTAATGCATTTGTGTGAGTTAAAAGTTCTCTTGTTAAAATAGTAATTCATCTGGAAGTTTAGATAGTCAGCCTTGATTAAAATAAATTCAAATTATAATTAAAGGCTGGGGCTTCTCCAGGGAATGGCTGTGAATCACTGCTTATTTTGTCTAATCAACTGTTGCCCACCCTGTGCATACAAATGCCCAGTTCCTGATGATGGAAGACAGAAATAACAAATTGTAGCAGGGCATTGGAAAGGCAGAGATGAGCATTTTACACTCTAACAATATATTATCTCAGTCACGCTGCATAAAGTCTGTCTCATCATGTAAAGTAGTAAACAATAAAGTTTGTCCTGTGTAGGGAGAAAGAAAAATGTTTGGTAGTGTAAGTAAAAAAAAAAAAGTTAAATTAGTTTTAAAAAAATAAGCTTTGACTGTCTGTTAGCAGTTGGGGGAAGGCCTTAAAAGAATAAGGCTTAATTAGAAAAACTGAAGCTTAAAGGTAACTGATAAGATAGATGAGGCCCTAATTATCAGGGATACATGTTAAGAAAGGAGGATTGTGCATGTTGAAAGAGGAGTGATTCCAAACTTGGTTTGTATCTAAATTTAGCAATTGGCAATTAGACCTGTTTGTTAAAAGGAAAAAATTCAATGAAGCTCTTGAAGGGTTCATTGCTAATGCCTTCCTAACCATGCTCGAGGTGACCAACCTGAGGCGAGGCATCCCTAGGGTTAGCTGTTTCATGAGTATCTTGATCAAATACTTCCAAACGCTGTTACTGCTTGGATGCAGGAACTGCTTAGCCTTTTAGACATGTTTAGAGAAGTTGTATTTATACCCTTCAGCCTTTAGATTTAATAAAAGAATTTATGGTTAAATGTGTCTGGTTGTATCCTGCATAATAATTTCAGTACCATGTACTACAAAAGAATTTCACTTCTTCACATGAGACCTGTCAAATTTGCAAGTTAGCAAAACACACAACAAAAGTCAGGACAAGCCATTATTAAGTGTATTTTATTCATATAATTGACCTGAGCAGTTTTGTTTAATAATTGACTGATAATACTTACTAGTGAATTAGTAAGTGCTCTGTGATGTATTTTGTATAGCAAATGAAGTCTTCGCAATAGGAGACATTCCAGCACTCTGCCATTAAATCTTCACTGAAAAGAGGCCATTTAAATTTGAGACAAGACTGATCAGCTTTGTGTGTTCTGAGCCAGCTTCTGCTCTCCATGCTAAGCGGAACTTTACTCCAGAACATAAATACTAAATAATAGTCATCTTTCATTTTCTCAGATTAACAAAACTCCCTTTAAACATTGTGATTAGTCTACTTTGAGTCATTTTTCATAATCGATTACAGTGGTTTTCAAACTTAGGGTTAGGACCCAATACTGGGTCACAGACCCTCAGGCACTGGGTCGCAGCACCCCCAGCCAAAAGACTGGAATGCATTGGTCAAAGATGTAATCACTGGGTCAAAGGCATAAATGTTTTTTTTTCAACTGGGTCCTGAGGAAAAAAGTTTGAACACTGATCTATTAGACCTTCGATGATGGTTATCACAGACTACTATGAAATACTGTAACACAGACACCATGCTTAAGTGATGGATGATCCGTCAAATCCTCTGGGCTTCTCTTATCACACTGACCCAGACTTGTCTCCTTTACATTTTTAGTACTATTTTGCTTTCGATGCGTCTGGTCAGACTGGCTTCTGAGGTGTTCGCTTCTTGGCTCCTCGGCATTATGGGAATCTGATTGCTGTCTCCTCAGGAATTATCTGTTGCAACCCGTGGGTTTATGTATTAATCCTCTTTGACTCAGGACCCTTCTCCCATCTGAGATATTTGATTACTTACTATAAGCTATTAAACTAAAGGACTCCACGCTTTTGTCAAGAGCTAAGTTAAAGATAAGTGGTATTTTCAAAAGCATTGAAGTAGACTTTGGAGCATCAGTCCCACTGAAATTCAACGGGACTGTGCTCCAAACTCCTTTAAATGCTTTCAAAAATGCCACCTGTCATAGTTCATATGACCATTGACTATGACCATTGCTGACCTCTGTCAGCAACAGTGTTGGATTACATGTGCTCCTCTCCCTGAATACGTTGAGTTTTCTGATTCTGACCAAAGTTCTCACACACGGTTTCCCTTCCGCTGCACATTCTCTCACAGGCCTGTGCTGGAGCAATGTGTGTAGTAGGGATGCTGAGAGCCACTGAACCACACTGTAAACCCTGTATACAATGGAAATCACTTCAAACGCAGGGATGTGGCAGTCAGAGGTGGCTTTTGGGGTAGGTGAGGCAGGCGCACGCCTAGGGCCCTGAGCAGGAAGGGGCCCCGTTGCCTGCTTCACCTACCCCAAAAGCTGCATCTGCCTCAGTCAGCAGCCAGTGGAGGAGCTGGCCCTGGGGCCGGTGGCAGGGAGCTGAGGCCGTGGAGTGGGAAGCCAGGGCCATGGGTGGGGGGGAAGGGCTGGTGGCGGGGAGCTGGGGCCACAGAGGGGGGCCGTGGAGGCCTATAGGGGGCCTCACAATGGGCCTTCACCTAGGGTCCCGATTGCCTAAGGCCATCTCTGGCAGCGGTACCACCAGTTCCAGCCCCTATGGGTTTGTCTCCCTTTTACAGGTTCTATGTAGTTGCCAGTGAGGGATGCCTAGATAAGCCTAGTTCAATTAATATTTTTGTATAAGGAGGGAACAGAATAATTAAGAGGAATGAAAACAGCATCAGTGGCTGTAGGTCCCAGACCTTTGGGCATTTGTTTTGTTTCCACAGAAATGCTCATTAAAACACAGGTGCCTTCTCTATTGTGCTGTTAGCATCATTTGGGTTCTAAATAGGATTTTAAAAAGAACTAGGCACTTAACACCTTACTTCAGGAACCAGGGTGGATGAAGGTGGAATGTGGTTCCATGGCTGGAGAGTACGCATAGAGAAAAGTAGCAAGCAATGATGCAGCACACACATCATTGCTGTTGGCTGGCCAGAGCAGAAATTCAACTAGCTGAGATGCCCCACCCCAGGGCAGAAACTCACTAATGGAAACTGTCATAGTTCCATTGAATGGAGTAATGACACATTTCCACCAGCTGAAACTCTCTCCCCAGATCTTTGCCAAATACTGTTGTGTTTGCAGTGTCTCTCCCCAAAATGGGTCTATTGTTCTTCATCAGCATCATTTACTTCCCAGCTCTCCTCCATCCTGTCTCTCACTCCTTTCTCAATCTTCACCCTGTCAACCACTCTGACTTGTGCGGGGATCTTGGCTGTCTCCTTTCCTCCCTCCTCTTTCTACTGTAAGTCAGTACTATGCTTTCTATCCTTTCCTCTCCTTTCATGCTCTGCTGTCTGCCCCTGGAATCCTCCAGCTTCAGCCTTTAGCTTTAGGGAAAGTCTTGAGGCTAAAGCAACTTCCACCCTTTTTATCTTTCTCTTCCCCTTTGCCCTCTGTGCCTCCCAAAGATTTATATTTCTGTCCTGACTGATCCTACCTTAGACTCTCCCCCCTAAATACTCTCTTGAATCTGCTGTATCCTCCTTTCCTCAGGACTCTGCAAACTTAAAAAAAATCTGAAGAGAATTGTCTTCTTTTATCTCCATCTCCCCTCATGCCTCTTTAATACATAATACTTTGCCATTATGTAGAGGCAGTGGCAGAGCAAGGAATAAAGGAATCCAAGTCTGTCAGCTTCCTGTCTAGAGTCTTATAGGCTGGGCCATGCTGCTTCCTTTTGCCTTTCTCTCTCCTGTGGTTCCTTTTCTCTCTGGCTTCAAGCACTCCCTTGTATTGAAAAAAGTTTCCCCTGATCCCACCAGGCTCTGGAACTCTTATTACTGTCCTAACCCTCCTTCTGCACTTTACCTCCAAGTCTGACCTAGACCATGCTGTTTATTCAGAGAGAAAATAATGGGGAGGGAAGGAAATCTCTCCCTTCTGCACTAGTTTCCACTCAATTTAAGCTACCTTGAAAAGACTAACAGATTTATTTATCACATGATATACTTTTCCTAGGTAACTCTAAAGGGTTAACTCACACTAAAGTAGCATTAGAATATCATTCTTTTCTAAATTAAAATTTTAGCATCTAATCAAACAAGTAACAACCAGTCCAATACGCTGTTTCCTCATGTCCATTGTACAGAGAGAATTCCAGTGAAACCATATTTGCATGTTCAGGTTTCAGCACATACAGCGATTGCACAAAAGAAATACAGTTCAAAGAAGTCTGAACACTGCAGTGAAGCTATACCTTTATAAAAGGAAGTGAGATCAGATATTATAGGGATAACTGAAGCATGGTGGAATAGTAGTCATGACTGGTGTGCCGGTATTGAAGGCTATGTGCATTTTAGGAAAGACAGATGTAAAGGTAAAGGTAGGGGAGTGGCATTATATATCAGTGAGGAGGTAGACTGTAGGGAAATTCAAAGTCATGGAATTAACAAGACAGAATCAATCTGGGTAAAAATCACATTGGGAAAAAAGCTACTAGAGTTTCACCTGGATTAGTGCTTGGAGTGTGTTACAGACCACGAGATCTGATTTAGACATGGATAGAGACGTCTTTAAGGCCTTTAAGGAAGTTAATACTACTGGGAACTGTGTGATTATGGGAGACTTTAACTTCCCAGATATAGACTGGAGGACAT
>ML685814.1:3147945-3159375 GCA_007922175.1 Pelusios castaneus
CTTCTCCCTGCAAGTCTCAATACAAAAATGTTGCTATGGGAACAAAGCCTTCTCTCCACCCAATCAAATCAACCCAGAATTAAACAAAGATGACAATATCACTAATATCTTCACTTCATCATATCAAAAGAGAAAACAACCAGATTCACAACAGAATGATGGAAAACACAAATAACTCTCTCACTGGAAAAATAAAAGGTCCTTGTCAGATCTCTGCTGTTTCTACAGCACTGTAAATTTACACAGTGCTTTAGAAAACAAATAAGATGACATGTTCCCTTCCTTGAAGGGTTTACAGTCTAATACAGTGGCTTTCAAACTATCGGTCAGGACCTAGTACTGGGTCATAGACCATTAGGTACTGGGTCATGGCACCCTCTGTTATCACTGCCAAAAGACTGGAACACATTGCTCAATGATGTAATTGTTGGGTCATGGGCATAAATGATATTTTTCAATTGGTCCTGAGGAAAAAAGTTTGAAAACCACTGGTCTAATAGACGAAATCAAAACGGGGCAACATATTTAAGAGAACTGAGGAAGAAATCTAGGCAAGGGATATGATGGTGCAGAAAGTGTGAACGCTACCAGTTGCAGGTGAACCATAATCATCACCTTCTTTGAGTGCTACCATTTTTAAAGTCTTTACTTTGAGGAGTTTGTCCCAGAACTTTTTGTTGGGAACATCAAGCATTTGTTAAAGGGTAGCTAAGTGAAGAACAACAAACAAATACACTCCCTAGGCTGGCTGTTTACTGAGAGACTCACTCAGACTGACTTACTTTTCACATGTTTTTAAAATGGGTGTTTATATAAAAAACGACGCTGCAAACTCCATTTAAGCTTCTTGCTGCAACTCTCATATGCCTCCTTCTCGTTTCAGGCTAGGCTGATATTGGGAAGTTTTGCCAGTTTAACTGTACCAGCATAGTTAGACCAGCAAAACTCTCCCAGGGTCCACATATTTATAAAAAAAAACCGTGCTGATGTGGGATAGCTTATGCCAGGATCCACCATCACTTTTATACTGATATAACTGTGTCTACCCTAGGGCTTTCCCAGCACAGCTTTATTGACAGATATTATATCCCTAACCAACATAACTATCAGAGTCAAACTTTAAAAAGCACTTCAAGGCTCAGTGCCTTCTTTCATGCTACCCCCAAGTATGGAATTTCTTTCTCCTCCTTGTTCACCAGTGGTAATTCATCCCATTGCAGAGGGTCAGCACAAGGCCTGCGGGCCCCCTCAGACCTTCTTCAGCACAAGTGGAGCCAAGTAAATGAGGTTGGGGCCTTGTTCTGGCTCTCTAAGGCAGAGGTGGGCAAACTAAGGGCTACGGGCAATATACACCCTTCCTCTGGGCTGCCAGTTGCACCAGTCAATGCAGGGCCGACCCAAGTAATTTTGGTGCCCATGGCAAACTATGACTTTGGCGGCGCCCTTCCCCCCATGTTATAAGAGAAGCTAACATACTGATATTTTTTTCAAATAGAAAAAAAATTCACTTCCATCTAATTTGGTGCCTCTTAAAGACTGGCGCCCTAGGTGACCACCTAGTTCACCTATATGGTTGGGCCGGCCCTGGTTCAATGGCCCACGGCTGCTATAGCCACTGTCCCCTTCCAGCAGTGGCTCATCATGGCCACTCCCTCTCCCTCCTAGCTCCACCCCTTTGTCCTGCAGAGGGGGAGGGGCCTGGTTGAACAGCACCCTGGTTGGTGTGCAATAGCCACTCCCTTGTTGTGACTCCACCTCTTCTGCTTGGGGGCTGGCCCAGGGGCGCTCTGTTTGGTGTGCAGCTGCTGCTCCTGATTCCACCCCTTTCCCCCACGGGCTCGGGGATCCCTGCTGAAGCATGGCAGCTGCCCTCCTACAGGGCCCAGTGGGGTCGTGGCTGGATCATGGTGGCTGCTCATCCCAGAGCCAGGGCCCAGTGGCATCCAGAGCCCCCATGATATGTTAAAAAAGTGTAAAAACAAAAACAGTACAAGAAACACTCCCCACCTCATCCCTTCTCACCAAAACTACCCCTCCCACCATGTTGGCAGAGCAGTGGCCTCTCCCACCTCCAGGCCCTGACCCTTTCCATCTTGCCCTCAAGCCAAAAAGTTTGCCCACCCCTGCTCTAAGGTGATTTCAGCTCAACCAATCTCTCTGCATATTCAAATACCTCTGTGGGAGGCTTTCAACACTCACCTGCCTAGACTTGTTGACAAATTTAAACACAATCATATTAAATAGAAAACTAAGTGCCACTTTCCACCTATTTGCTACATGTGCTGTATATTGCATGCATGATAAAGTTATGAACAACATCTCACCTGGACTTGGGTACCTTAACTACCACATTACAGTCCCATAACACAAGCCCAAGTCACCCAGGATCTGCCACGTGGGGTTTTTAAAGAGTGGATGAATCCTAAATTTCTGCTGAGCAAGTACACGACCAGCTGCCTGAGTCAAGTGCCTGGGGGCTTCATCTCATCATGTCTGACCCAAAGAGATGATCAAGTTAGGCTCGCAGCATGCTTAAACAGAAGCGGCTTTTGAGGTAGGCGAAGCAGGTGCACACCTAGGGCCCTGAACAGGAGGGGGCTTGTTGCCTGCTTTGCCTACCCCAAATGCTGCATCTGCCTCTGTCGGCAACAGATGGAGGAGCTGGCCCTGGGGCTGGCAGCAGGGAGCCAGGTCTGGGGGGGGAGGGGCAGTGAGGAGCCAGGGCCATGGTGGGGAGGCTGGCAGTGGGGAGCTGGGGCCACAGAGGGAGGCCATGGAGGCCTAGAGGGGGCCCCATAATGGGCCTTTACCTAGACCCCTCCGATTGCCTAAGGCTGCCACTGTGCTTAAACCCACAGAAAACCAGCTGGAGTCGGAGGAGATGCAGCCACCCACCCTCCTGTTACACTCTTCACCCAGCAGCTAAAGCACTCAGGGCCAGAGTAACAACGGGTTTTTAGAAGCTGCAGCCCTGGGCTATGGGGCGCCCCCGCCATGTACCACTTCACAAAAATAAACAGGGCACCTGCCAGAGGGCCTAGAGCACCTTCAGCAGCTAGCCTGAGCGCCACCAGGGCCACCCCACCCCACACCACCCTCAGGCTGGGCACTGCATGATGGGGGTGATCCCACAAAAGTGGACAGCCTCAGGTCCCCTGGGGTATGTCCTCACTGGAGCGTCAACCGTCCTTAAGTTGACCTAAGTCAACCTACAGACTGCTGCGTCCACACTGGGCACTTATTAAGTCGACTTAAGCACTTCCTGCATTTTGCAGGAGGTCAGACTAGATGATTGTACTGGTTCCTTCTGACCTTAAAGTCTATGAGACTTAATAACACCACCTCTGAAGGTTGACCTAAGGCTTACATCGACCTTATTAAGTCGACTTCATCCAGTGTAGATGGGGGATAACCCTTAAGTCAACCTAATTGGCCTCCAGACCCCCTCACAGAGTTCCTGGCCACTCCTCCGTTGACCTAGCACCTGCCAGTGTGGACGCAGGGCTGTGGAGTCTCTAAATCGACTTAACAAGGCCTCCAGTGTAGATGTACCCCGGGAGCCTTCATCCGGCTCTACAAGCACTCCCCCAGAACATGGGAGACTCCAGTTTTATTCCCCATCTTCCTGATGTGAAGAAGGCCTTTGAAACAGGGTCTATCATATCCTAGGAGTCACTCTCAGATGGTACACTCAACCATGTACCTCATTTGTTTAGTAAAACACTGTATGTATTTGTAGCAATAAGTGATCTTGACAATGACCTTTTATTTTTTTCAGTGAAGTTTAATGGTAGATTAGCAGTTGTGCTGCTAATAAAAGCCCTCACGTAGCTGCATAACGTTGACAGAAAGCACTCTCCCCCGCCCATAACAAAGCCGTCTAAGCGAGTGGCGGTAGTGATGTCAGTGAGAGACACGCTCTTGCCGAATAGCACTGTACACACAAGTGCTTACGCTGCCAAAACTTACGTCACTCAGGGGTGTGTTTTTTTCTCAGCCCTGAGCAAAAAAAGTTTGACCAGGATAAATGCTAGTGTAGATAAGGCACCCCAAGAGCCACAAGCAGCTGGGTCTTAGTGCCAGCTCTGCTACTCACTTGCTGTGCGAACTTGGGCAAGTCACTGAATCTCCACCAATCACATTCTCCTCCTTTAAGATGTGGTTAGTAATAAATACCTGCCTCACCATAGTGACAAGTTCCAGTGGGGTAGCCGTGTTAGTCTGCCGCATCTGACGAAATGGGTTGGAGCCCACAAAAGCTTATGCCTGAAAAAATCTGTTAGTCTTTAAGGTGCCACAGGACTCTCATTGTTTTTATAGTGAAGTGAGGATTAGTTAGCAAATGGTGCCATTGCTTTATACCGAGTTATTTTGTTATATTTTAACCTTTCCAGTATTTCAGCATATGGTAGTTTTGCTGTTCATTCTCATAGCTTCAGTTAGAACTGAGCAATTTCATAATGAAGGCTAAAATAACAAATAGCCCAGCTTCAGAAGGTTATTCCAATTTAGCCCTATTCAGTTTATTATTTTCTATAAATGTATTCAGAAGTGTGACAATTGTTTTCATTAGTTTGTTTCACTCTGTCATGTTCCTGGAAATCTGGAATATAAACTATAGTAACTAGGGCTGACTGATCACAAATCACTTGATATTGTTTCTATTCCTGAGTGGATGATCCAAGAGTTAAAGTAAGGGGGAACGCACCGGAACGCAGTTCTGGGGCCCACAAATTTGAGGGACCAGAGTTCTGGGGCCCCTAAAAATAGAAAAATCTGGCAGAACGCATGTTCCATCCTGCCCTGGCTGCTGGCAGGTCCTACGCCCCATCTTTGTTAATCACATTGTTTATTGTGTTATGCAGTGTTTGCTAGTTTGTGACAATAATTGCTATAGACATAAACACCACATAAAATTATAAATATGTTTATGGAGCGATAACCGATGCATGTGGTACTGAGAAGTGGTTGCAAATGCCTACCTGGGCTGGGGCCCACACATGCATGAAGTGGGCCCAGACAATACGGGAAGGGGGCCTGGAGATTAGGAAGGTTCCAGGGCCCATCAAATTATACTTTAACCACGGGGATGATCATAATTTATGATCAAGTTTCTAGTGTAAATGCTTGTAGACAGCAAACAGGTATTCCTTCTTGGCCACACCATTGCAAAGGTGGTGATGTAGGACATGTGGTGGGGGAGGTTTATTCACCTGTGCATGACCAGCACCTTAACACAGGGCTCGACAAAACCCGAGCACCAAGTCGGCATTGAGACCAGGATTTGTAACCTGGCTCCTAGCTCTCCTATGGAAAGGCAGCAGTGGAACACCCGCTGGTGACCAAAAATAAAACTGCTGGCGCCTAGCTGGAACCAATTTTTTCGAGTCCTGCCTTAACAGGTTTGCTGTCTCTCACTCTTCTGCTACATGTTGAATGGGCTTTGCTGCTGCTGGATCCTTTTAGAACCTAGTTCTGCTATCACAGTTACTCACTGCTGCTAATTCAAAGCTTCATGCATGAAGAGCCTTATTTTGAGAAGATGCATTATTATGAACACATCTAAATACCAGATTTCAACTCTTCGTATTTTAAATGGATATTTTTAAATCCACCTATCCATAAAAGAGCTGCTACAATTCGTTTCTCCTGATTTCTGTACCACCAGATTTCTCTTTAACCGCTCCAGAAGAGATGCCTTCTACAGTTACCGTAAATAAAACAAATCATCCATTCAGAAACATATGGTTGTGTTCATTCACCTGCAAACCCAAGATTAACTAGCCATCAAAACAGTAGGGAAAGCAGAGCAATCCTATGAGCATAAAGGGGAAAAGAAGTCTAGTCACATAGAAGCAACATAAGGAGTTGACATAAACAGCAGATAACCCATCAGAAAAAGTTATCCTCAAATGCTAACTTCACTAAGGCTCTTTTCACTAAATCTTCTCTCTTGCATTTAATGCTTTTCAGACATTCAGTTACATTTGTGGCTTGGACCTTGCAATTGATTATGCTGAGCAGGAGATAACTGTGGTACTTGCCGCTCCATACGCATACTATTTATTTCAGTTACTTCACTTATGCATAGCTGGATTGGCTTAAAATGGTCTGTTTCCTCATCTATTTTGCATGTAATTTAGAGGAGTTAAAAAACATGTTAGTAATCTAAAATAAAGGGCAGCATCTACTAGGGATTATGAAATTGCCATGTCATTCCTAGAACTTCCTGTTGGCAACAAAAAGAAAATTTCACATTTAACTAAACATTTTTGTTGAAGCTAATTTAGGAGAAACAGTGATCAGCTCTGCCAGATAAACATTACATTAAAAATAGATGTGTGTATTTAAGGTATAGAATCATAGAAGATTAGGGTTGGAAGGGACCTCAGGAGGTCTTCTAGTCCAAAACCCTGCTCAAAGCTGGGCCAATCTCAAATAATTCATCCCATCCAGGGCTGTGTCAAGTCAGGCCTTAAAAACCTCTAAGGATGAAGATTCCACCACCTCCATAGGTAACCCACCGCAGTGTTTCACCACCTTCCCAGTGAAACTTTTGTTTTCTAATATTGAACGTAGACCTCCCCCAGTACAACACGAGACTATCTTTCTTGGTCTGTCATCTACCACCACTGAGAACAGCCTAGTTCTAGCCTTTCTGGAGCCCTTCTTCAGATAGCTGAAAGCTGCTATCAAATCCCCCCTCACTCTTCTTTTTCACAAACTAAACAAGCCCATTTCCCTCAATCTCTCCTCATAAATCATGTGCCTCAGCCCCTTAATCATTTTTGTTGCCCTCCAATGAACTCGAAATGTGCCCTCACCAAGGCTGAATAGAGAGGACTAATCCATTTGTAAGACAAATAAATGCAAAATTGTACTGGTTCACTAACCCATTTTGTTCTTATTCTGTTACATCAGAACAGAGCAGAAGCTGGTATGAAGCACACAAAAAGAGGTCATCAATAAAATGCAGGAGAAATTGAAGAAAGATATGGGAATGATAATAAATGGTAGGTATATTGATTCATTCACTGTAACCATCTCAGAGTGAGTAGCACGTCATCATGATAGCTAAATTATTATAGCACAGCAACTGTGATGTTAGTAACAGTATTTAGCACCTGCATCTAGCAGTTATTAGGAAATAGCTACCAATCAAGCAAACCACTTAAGCATATGAATAATTTTAATCACATCACCACTCCTAATGTCTTGTTTTCAGTAATCTGTTGAATGACATGGTTTCAATTTCATTAAGCAACAGAAAGCAAACACTTCTGAGGAATTTTGTTCCCAGCCTCTAGGACCAAAGACACAAACTTGCCCAGAACCCATTCTTCTAATTTGTTAGTCAATTTCCTCTGTTTTCCTCAAAAAAAAACAAAAGGCAAAAAACATTTAAAACAATAAGAAAATGCCATTGTAAAAATCAAAATTGGGAGGGGGACTCAACAGCAGGTGTAATGCCAGGAACCCTTTGTACCTCCATTTCTGAAATTATTTTTGTTGTGAGTTGACACTGTCCTTTTAATTACCAAGGCAAAATAAAGCCATCAAATGTCAATTAACAACTTTTACAAGTGATCCATGACACAGCACAGGGGAAAACACAGATACACAGTCCCAGATCAACAGACCTGTCACTCTGTGGATTCCACTGAAATAGAAAGGCTTCAGTGATGTGATAGGCATACACAAAATCTCATGCTAACACTGCTGCAAGCCATGCATGCTCCCTGCCTCAGTTTCCCATTTCAGGACACCAATAACTTATCTTCAGGCACTCACAATGCTTTATTCAAAAATACCCTTCTTAGGACTTGTTTAATTAAAAAAATTCAGAACAGAGGAGCCGTAACAATAAGTCCCAAATAAACCAAAGGCACTTCAGGCTTTCAGCATTCCTCTAAAGCCTGCCTCTTCACTCTGTTCCCATTCCCCATGAGGGTCTCTCAGTCTAAGATCTCCTTATGGCAGGAGCCCAGGCTCTCTCCTTGGGGCTGGGTTGCAATTTATCTCCTTCAGCCAGGCCCACTTAGTCCTCAGGCTCATAGGGTTTGGCAGCCTTCTCTTCTTGGTATCTACCAACTCAAGGCCCTGCAGAAACCTTCTGACTCTTTCATTGCAGGCATCCACCCTGCTATGAGGATGCCATAGCAATTATATTGCAACCCCTGGTCCCCCAGGTCATTTTTTATTGGCTGAGTGAGTAGGTCACCTTGCCCCACTCCAGATCCTGGGCCCTTAAAGAGGCAGTAATTAGATTCCTTCTAAATACTGGGACCTAGTTTCTCGCTCCCTCAGCTCTCCAGGCTTTTTTAATCCCAAACTCTTAAAGGGCCATGGCACATAACAGGGAGGACTGACTAGTAGGCATTACAGCCCTTAAAGAACAGACTACCCCATCACATGTACATGGTCACTCAGTAGAAAGTTTAGTACCTTACAGGTTATGAAAGGTCTTTCAACAACATTACTTGTTTCCATAAAAGTGAAGCAAAATACCAACATTTGAAAAATGAGAGACTGGAGAAGGGCCATTTATTAGCTGGCATTATTAAATCCTTGAGCTCAGTGCAGTATGTTGCCAATGTGAAGAGGCAACATTCAGTACAATGGAATGCCATGGACAGCTGTAACAAATGAGTCTGGCTCATTACTACCTGGAAAGGAAAGCCGCTGTCCATAGCACATGGATGTAAGCTGGTAACATACACAGTATGAGTCAAATATTCAAATAGCAAGATAAATATCATGGGTCTTGCTCTATGGTTTTTAATCTTGTTTTTAACAATTGTTCTACGTACTTTTACATTCCAGGCCTGTACAAATTGGGATAAATCTCCTGTAGCGTCCTTTGTTACTGTGATTTTGCTCTTGTGGATTTATGGCCATTACGGGAAAAGATGTGAATGGCACAGGCTGAGATAGGATTTGGATAATTTGAAAAAATAACAAGTCTGAAGTGCTAATTGGCTTGGAGGCTTGGTAACGTGAGATAGACTGTCGCCCTACTGGTTCAGTTATGGAGTAAGTCAGGACTGATGGACAGATGTTACCATCAGGTAGCGGATTAGTGGCTTCAGTGTGGTGAGTTGCTGGTCTCAGCGCAGTTCCTAGTGAAGAGGTGTTTATCTCACAAAAAACATCATATTAATTGGCCCCTTGCTGCCAGTCTTGACTGAAAACCCAAGGGTTAAACTAAATGGAGGAGACTGGGACTGGAAGCGAGTCCCCCACATTTGGGCTGGGGCAACCTGTTATGGTGCTATCTAATGGACATGCATTCTTCTGCTAAATAGGTGAGTGCAAACTCCAGAGCTATCAATAATAGACTTTTCGTAAGCACCAAATATACTAAAGAATAAAAGTGGTGAGTGGTAAGGGAATGTTGTGTCGGCTGTGCCATGCTTTCTAAAAAAAAAAAAAAATACTGAATTACAGTGCTATTGGGCTGTCCATTATACTCGAATTTGGAATGCCAGTACTGCATGAAACAGTATTGGTGATAATAAATATTAATATTCATAATGGTCAATGGTAGGTGAAATGCAATATTTGGCTCGTTTGGAAGTATCTGAAAGTGACTGATTTCTGCTCTCTCCTCATTCACACTAAAGTAAATACAGAAGAATCCCATCAAAAGCAGTGGTGTTGCACCAGTGTAAATCTGGGGTCTCTGAAGAATCAGTCGTAAAGCTTTATGAAATGTATGAAACATTACATTGTAAATGTACAGTTAGCAGGAATTTTGACTGGCAACTATGCAATCTTATATTTATAAAACTACCAACAACTGAATTAGGAATATATTTATAACAGGTGAAAAATCACCATGCCATTTAAAAGAAATATAGTCACAGTTCATTTCCCCTTAGGGCTGCCTAGAGCAGGACCACTAAGGTTTCCAGTTTATGGCCTTATTGATGAACTTATTACCCACACAACTCAAATGGGTAATAAAATGTGACTATTTCTTTGGAAGTGGCATGGTGATTTTTCATCTAAGGTATGAATGTGATCTAATTTTAGTTTTTGTTTGGCTTCATAGCTATATCCTTTGGAACAGTAAAAGCAAAAAATTAGGGTTTGAATCTCCTGTGATTTATTCTGGTGTAAATCCAAAGTCACTTAATCGAAACAAAGGAAATAAAAGCCTTTAAATAATAAATAAATAAAGTAGACTCTCTCAACTGAAAGTTTAAAAACTGAAGACTATCACAGAGTGCAGAAAAGTTGCAACCAGATCCTAAAGTGTGTGTGTGTGTGTGTGTGTGTGTTCTCTCTCTCTCTAACAGCCCTTGTCTGCTGTCATGCTGGGCAGAAAAAAACTCAACAAATATGGTGACCGCAAAGCAAGTACAGGCTTATTAAACAGACACTGCCAAGCTGAATGTTGTGAAAATGACTAATTTAAAAAAATCATTGAGTTTCTGATCCACCATTCTTTAAATCAATGGTTCTCAACCTACTTGCCATTGTGGGACACATCTGCTGCTTTCTGTGTGTTATGGGACTGCAGCCATACAATATATATACCACCTTTATGGCCCTGAGGATGTCACGTTGGGTTGCAAGTGGTCCATGGGTTGAGAACCACTGCTTTAAACAGTATGTCCTGGCATTTTTTAGAATAATCCCTCTAAAAAAATGCAAGGATATCTTTACATCTCTACTTATTTTAGAAACCTTTTGAGTTTACCTGAAAGTAGCAACATCAAATATGCGGAGGCCCATTTTCCCCGCCTCTTCGTGCACATTTGTTTGCATGTACTATCTGATGACACTGGGGAACTCCTCTTACATGGGCTGTGGATGAGTGTGCATGTCAGGTTCCCCTGAGCTGCGCACAAGAGTGACATCATCAGTCTAGAACAGGGATGGGCAAAGTACGGCCCGCGGGCCGTATACGGCCCGGCTGACTTTTTTATCTGGCCTGCAGAGCTGCTCCCTGCAGACCCCCACCGCTCCCTGCAGACTCCCCGGGCTGCGGCTTTTCCACGGCATTGCCGCGGCAGACCCGGCCTGAGCCCGGCCTCTGCGCTGGCCCTCCCCGCCCCCAGGGCAGAGCAGGCAGGCTCAGGGCCAGGGCATGCGCACGTGCCTGCCTGCCTGCCTGCCCCATGCGGCCGGGGCAGCGGGATGGCCGTGGCTGGGGCAGGCTGCTGGGCTCCCACCCGCCGGCCGCCTCGACTTCCCGGCCCGGGGCCGGGGTCGGCCTCCGGTGCCGGGGTCTGCTTTGCCCTGCCGGGGCCGCATTCGGGTCCCCGCCGCCAGCGGCCTCGGCTTTTTTCTCTTTCTTTTTTTTTTTCCTCTTTTTTTTTTCCCTCTTCTTTCTCTTCTTCGCCTTCCTTTCTCTTCCCTTCCTTTTCTCTTCTTCGCCTTCCCTTTTCTTCCCTTCCTTTTCTCTTCTTTGCCTTCCCTTTT
>ML685814.1:3159385-3233655 GCA_007922175.1 Pelusios castaneus
CTTTCCTTCCTTTTCTCTTCTTTGCCTTCCCTTTTCTTTCCTTCCTTCTCTCTTTTCTTCCTTTCTCTTCCTTTCTTTCTCTTGTAGAAAGACAACAGAGTCCTGTGGCACTTTTAAAGACTAACAGATTGCCACAGGACTCTGTTGTCTTTCTACAATAGACTAACACGGCTACCCCTTTGGAATTTTTCTTTCTCTTGTTTGCCTTCCTTTTTCTTTCCTTCTTTCTCTTCCTTTTTTCTTTCTCTTCTTTGTCTTCCTCTTCCTTCCTTCCTTCTTTGTCTTCCTCTTCCTTCCTTCCTTTCTTCTTTCTTTCTCGTCTTCCTCTTCCTTCCTTCTTTCTCTTCCTTCTTTCTCTTCCTTCTTTCCTTCTCGTCTTCCTCTTCCTTCCTTTCTTCTTTCTCTTCCTTTTTTCTTTTTCTCCTCCTTCCTTCTCTCTTTTTTCTTTCTCTTCCTTCCTTCCTTCTTTTTTAAAAAGCTTTTTAAAAAGTAATTTTAAATAAAAACCTTTCTAAAAATTAAATTTCAATTCAAAATTCATTCAAATTCAATTAATTAAACACAATTAATTAATTCTGTTCTACCTTGAATTAAACTAAACCTTTAATGTTACAAAGTTTAAATTTAATTTATATTAGTTCACACAAATGCCCCATCCATCTGCTCGTGGTCCGGCCCCCGGTCCAATATATGAACCCATTGTGGCCCACGAGTCAAAAAGTTTGCCCACCCCTGGTCTAGAACATAGATCGAGAAGTGTAACTGACCCTCAGCAAAACAGTGAATCTGAATACACACCAAGTGCTGTTCAATACACAAACAACAGCTGCGGGAGGAAATAACATTTTCCCACTAATCTCTTTTTAATTATAATGATCTTTGGGGTAGTAAAGCTACAGTAGGAAAAAGACTTTAGATGGAAATGTGGTTTTTAGGTTCACCATGTCCCTTTAAGCCAGTGGTTCCTAACCTGTGGCCTGGGGGGGCCTTTCAAAGTGGCCTGTGGAGCCCCCCCCCCCCCCGGCTGCAGAAGAGAACTGCTGCCTAAGTACCCATGTGGAACATGTTTCCATGGGGCTAAAGACCGGTGCAGGCTCCTTGTTGCTGCTAAGGGAATGGGAGATCAGCACTTTCCTTCCTCTGGCTGTAGCAAGGAGCACAGCATAGCGCTCCACTAAGTCCATAGGCACGGGAGTCCGTGCTGGCTGCAGAAGGGAGCCACTGCTTAGGGACCAATGGGGAGTGCACAAAGCTATAGGATGCGTGTTTCCCTGCTGCAGCCAGAGAGACGGGAGATCAGTGAGCAGGCCGCCTCTTCACTGAACTTCTGTCTGACTGCACTGGGGGAGGGGCAGGGGCCTGCTAGCAGAGACTGTTGGCCCTTCAGGGTTGTAAAAATGATATCTGTGGCCCTCGAGCCACAAAGGTTGGGAAACACTGCTTTAAGATGTCTTATAATTCTAAGCCCACAGCCAGAGACCATGTTCAGGAGGGCAGTTTCCATTTGCTTGTAACTTTTTTCATGTTTCTTCCTGAAAAGTTCAGTGGCATTAGTTCTTATCAATGGCTATGGCCACACCAAGATTCAAATATCAGCTCTCTTCCGCATTAACTGCATTGGAACTGGAGAAGGGTTGTCGTGTCATAAACACGTTACACAACTCAGCTTATAAAGATATTGGTCTGGTCTCCTTTTAGAATTAATGATGAAAATGAATGCTTCTAGAAGTCATTCATAACCAGGATCCTGCTGTGAGGGACTTTCAGAAGCTGCTGATTGAAAGTACTGAAAAGACTGAAATGCCAAAAAAAATGGACAGGTTTTGTCATTCCTGCACAAATTCCTGCCGAGGGGACACCCTGACTATCCTGGTTAGAATATAGGACTGAGTGGCCTGAGTCAAAACTGTATGTCCTCTCTTGTCTTTACTGGGGACGTGTGGTTGATAGAGACAATTCCCAGAATACAATGTTCCATTTTGATCTGAGGAGAGACTATCAAAGACAGTCCTAAAAATGCATTGCAGAACTCTGTTGGTCTTGTATTTGCCTCATGGATTCTGCTTGGGTCAGGATGGAGTGTCACATGCTAGGAATTTCTGACTGTGGACCATGTCTCCTGATTCCCCACAACGTGCTGATCAGGTGCAGCTCCCCAACTAATGGGAAGTTAACAATAAATGCTACCCTAGGAACTGCTAACTTTGGATGCACTTGGTCTTAAGTAATTTCTTAATTTGAAATACTGTGTGCCTTTCATAATGCTTTGAGATGGCCATATGAGTGCCAAGCAAATGAGCTGCATTACCAACTACAGGTAGCTTTATTGTATTAAGATAATAAAAAAGTTGCCCACATACTATGCCTTCCTACTAATCCCAGTGGGGTTAGCCTGAATTTTTGTTTATTAATCCCAGTCAACTGAGAAGCAGAAGATTTAAATAAAGTTAAAATGGAAGGAACAGATGTTTTGGCTTATTTAAAATATTTTCACATTAGCTTACTCTGGACTCACCTTTGTATCAGTCGCCAAATGCTTTTGGGCAGTGTTCTGCAGGGACTGCTGCAGCAATAAAGAGCAGAGAAAGACTCCAGGTAGGAAGTCCTGAGCGTGAATGCTCAGCCTTTTAAGAGGGAACTGGTCCAGCCCACCTGTGTCCCAGGGGCGGGGCAAGAGAGCGGATTCAAGCCTCTGGACTGACCCATCCCGCCCCTGGGGGCAGAGCAGAAGCACAGATCCTGCCCCACCCACCCAGTACAGGAGGCGGCCAGGGGCCCCGCCCCTCCCTCAGGACAGCCCTGCTTCATGGCACACCAGTGTGTTGTGATACACTAGTTGAAAAACCACTGGACTAGATCTCTGATAGGCAAGTGTATCATTGATAGTTATTTAATGATGTTTATAGCTATCTTGTTAGAGGTTAGCAAGGTAGATAAACTGCTTTCCTGTCCATCACTGTTCTACTGAATAAAAGTTCAAAAGGAACATATGAACATTTAGATGGAACTTGAATGTAGGGTTTACTATTGTTTTTATTTCTCTTTGAAGTTTAAGTAGTGAACACCTGTGAACAGGGCTTTTTTTCTGCCGGTACGCACTGGTACTGTGTACTGGCACCTATTTTTCCCAGGCTGGCCCAGCTGCCCAGTTGGGGGCCGGGGTCAACAGGGCAAAGAAAGGAGCGGGTCTCCTTTCCATGCTGACCACGGCCCCCAGCTGGGCAGGGGGGCCAGCAGGGGCCAGAAGCAGTGGCCACGGGCCAGGATCCAGTCTGCCAGGGGCTGGAATCTGGCCTGCGGACGCCTGGGAGCTGCGTCCAGTCTGGTGCTTTTTCAAATCTCCCACCCTGAGCATGCTGAGATGCGTCAGGGCAGGAGCAGCCTGGCCAGGGAGCAACTCTGGCCGCCCCTTCAGCTCCAGCCAGGTAAGGGGGGAGGGGGCCAGGAGTGTCAGGGAACCGGCAAGGGGAGGGGTGGGGCGGGGGAGTGAAGGAGGGGGGAACTTGTGGGGGGTGGAGAAGGGCCTGGGGGGGGGGCCAACAGGAACGGGGAAGGGGGTCAGGGAACCAGCAGGGGTCAGGGAACCAGCAGGGGTTAGGGGGGCTAAGAGGAGTGGGGAACCAGCGGGTGGGCAGGGAAGGGGCCTAGGGGGGCAAGAGGAACAGGGAGCCGGCAGTGGGGCCTGGGGGCGGGGGCAAGAGGAGCAGAGAACTGGTGGGGGGATGGGGAAAGGGCTGGGGGCCTGAGAGGAGCGGGAAAGGGGCGGAGGGGGGGCTGAGAGGAGTGGGGAAGGGGACTGGAGAGTGGCGGGAAGGCGGATCCTGGGAAGGCCGCTGGGGGCCAGCGGTGGTAGGGGCTCCTGACACCTCCCCCACCACTGCTCCTGCGGGTGTACCGGCACCTTTTTTAAAGAAAAAAAGCGCTGCCTGTGAATGATTACATTGGCACAAGACCAATGGCCAGTTAGTGGTGTGCTCGGGACATGGGAGATGATACTTTAGAGCCACAAGCAATCAGCTATTCAGTAAGTGTTCAAGGAGGTACCTGCTGTCGAGAAGATATCAGTCAGTCTGCCTGGATCTATAAAAGACTCTAGTGGACTGATGCTTTCTATCTTCCATCTGTCCAAGCTTCTCAGGAAAAGTGTGGATCACAAGAGTGAAATCCCAACACCAGCCTGAAATCACCCTGCTAATTCTCATGAGAGAATTAGAACAAACTCTCTATATGGACTATTTAGTCTTCATTTCTCTAGACTGAAACAAAGGAGTGAGATCCATCCAGGTTCTGGGGGCATATCAGAGGGACTATATGAGCTGCAATTCTACTGGAAACCTGATGTATATGGACCTTTAATTCATCTGTATCTGGTTGCTTTAATCCTTTAACAGTTCTCTTATAATTTGTTTCTTCTCTTTTGTAATAAACCATTAGTGTTAGTTACTAAAGGATTGGCTGGCAGTGTGGTATTTTGGATAAGACCCAAATTTATATTAATCTGGTAATGTGGCTGACCCTTTAGGGTCAGGAGAACATTTTTGGTAAAGAGCATTAAGTTTTAAATAAGTTATTGCTTTATTGACATGTTCCAAAGCGGTAGCCGGTGTTAGTCTACTTCAGCAAAACAAACAAGGAGTCTAGTGGCACAAAACTGACAAATTTATTTATCACATGAGGTTCCATGGGGGAAAATCCCACTTCCTCAGGCGCTTGAGGAACTTACAGAATGGGAGGAAAATAAATGAAGGGAAGTGTAAATCATAGGACCAGGTCAGACTGTTACTGCAAATCAATGCAGTTGTTTAGATTCAAACAGTGGAGAACAGCATATAAGAGGGAGGCAAGGATAAAAAGAAAACAAAATTATCTGTTGTAATGGGGAAAGAGCGTGGCTTAGCAGAGAACTCTGCAGTGAGGTGAAACATAAAAGGGAAGCTTACAAGAAGTGGAAGCATGGACAGATGACTAGAGAGGTGTATAAAGATACTGCTCAGGGGTGCAGGGATAAAATCAGAAAGGCCAAAGGACAACTGGAGTTGCAGCTAGCAAGGGATGTGAAGGATAACAGAAAGAGGTTCTACAAGTATGTCAGTAACAAGAAGAGGATCAGGGATGGTGTGGGTCCCTTACTGACTGAGGCAGGTATCCTCGTGGTGGATGATAAGGAAAAGGCCTAAGTACTCAATGCTTTTTTTACTTCACTCTTCACAGGGAGGGTCAGTTCCCAGGCTACTACACAGAGTAACGTAGAATGGAGAGAAGGAGAGCGGCCCCTCAGTGATGGAAGGTAAGGTTAGGGAACTACTTAAAGAAGCTGGATGTGCACAAGTCTATGGGGCCGGATGAACTGCATCCGAGGTGCTGAGGGAGTTGGCCGATCTGATTGCAGAGCCGCTGGACATTATCTTTGAAAACTCGTGGTGAACAGGGGAGGTCCCAGAGGATTGGAAAAAGGCAAATATAGTATCTATCTTCAAGAAAGGGAAAAAGGAGGATCCGGGGAACTACAGACCAGTCAGCCTCACCTCAATCCCTGGAAAAATCATGAAGGAAGTCCTCAAAGAATCCATCCTGAAACACTTGGAGGAAAATAGAGTGATCAGGAACAGTCAGCATGGACGGAAAATATCTCATACTGCTACAGGCTGGGGACCTATCAGCTAAGTAGCAGCACTGTAGAAAAGGACCTGGGGATTATGGTGGACGGGAAGCTGGATATGAGCCAGCAGTGTGCTCTTGTTGCCAAAAAGGCGAATGGCATATTGGGCTGCATCAGTAGGAGTGTTGCCAGCAGATTGAGGGATGTGATTATTCCCCTCTATTCGGCACTGGTGAGGCCGCATCTGGAATACTGTGTCCAGTTTTGGGCTCCCCACTACAGAAAGGATGTGAACAAATTAGAAAGAGTCCAGCGGAGGGCAACAAAAATGATTAAGGGGCTGGGGCACATGATTAACAAGGAGTGACTGAAGGAAGTAAGCTTATTTAGTCTGTAGAAGAGAAGACTGAGGGGGGATTTGATAGCAACCTTCAACTACTTGAAGGGATGCTACAAAGAGGAG
The DNA here is from genome assembly GCA_007922175.1 of Pelusios castaneus. NCBI lineage: Eukaryota > Metazoa > Chordata > Testudines > Pelomedusidae > Pelusios > Pelusios castaneus. The sequence continues at coordinate 3,165,448 of ML685814.1, forward strand.
GGAGCTAGGCTGTTCTCGGTAGTAATAGAGAACAGAACAAGGAGCAATGGTTTCAAGTTACAGCTGGGGAGGTCGAGGTTGGATATTAGGAAAAACTTTCTCACTAGGAGGGTGGTGAAGCATTGGAATGAATTACCTAGGGAGGTGGTGGAATCTCCGTCTTTGGAGATATTTAAGGTTCGGTTAGACAAAACCCTGGCTGGGATGATTTAGTGGGAGTGGTCCTGCTTTTAGCAGGAGGTAGGACTTGATGACCTCATGAGGTCCCTTCCAGCCCTATGTTTCTATGATTCTATGAAAGGATTGAAATAAACCAAAATATATATCTATAGGAAAATACTTTATCACTACAATACCATTGTCCCTGAGACAGACATGGAATAACGCCATAAATAAAAGGAGAAGAATGCTAAATATACAAGATATAGCAAATCATTATCTTTGTGATATATGGGGACATTATTGCCACATGGATTCAGACTGCTCCAAAGAGGAAGGAACCAGAGAAGTGGGAACAGCTTTCTGCATCCCCTCACTTGGCCCCAAGAAAACCATACGGCTAATTAACTTTATTTCTGTCTTTACAGCTGAATTGACAAGAAATATGCTAGCACTAAACTGGGCTTCAGTGCGCAGTCAGCTGCTGTGGCCATCCTTATCAAGGCTTTAAGCAATTTACAGTGATAAGTCTGGCAGCAGAAATTAGATTCTTAATGAAATATTATTGCTAACAACGAAACTGGCACAACTGGATATAATGAATGTACTGGCACGGATCCCAGTGCACATTGGGATAGCAGGCAATGAACTGGAGGAGAAAAAGACAAAGTGCTATTTAATCATGAAAAAGTGAATCTAGGGACTCCCTTAAAAAAACAGGAATTTAAACACCTTATCAAAAAGGAGCTAAGGAAGGAAGGCCATGAACATTGGGCAAACCTAACAAAAGGAAAAACACGTTAAGTCTGCCCAGCAGTTGAAAACGTTGATACAACCCAAGGCCCTGAGAGGAAGAGTGAAGTTGCTTTATTTAGAATTCTGACAAGATATTGGAGATTAAATACTAATTTATTTCTAATTAAACAATCATAAAGATGGATTATGTGTGACATGTAAGATTTAGGACAAAGCAGATTATATACTTTATGATTGCAAAGACTGTACTAATGAAAGGAGGTGTTGGTATAGAAAACTCAGAGGCATTAAAGTAGCGTTTTCCTTGCAACATTACCAATAAATACTACAAGGGAAATAGGGCCCAATAACAAAAGTTTCTCTGCTAGTCTGTAAGTCATGAACAAGATATGAAGTACAGTGCACGGCGGTCATAGACTCAGGAAGTGAGCCTGCTACGCTACAAAACCAAAGAGAAGAAGAAACAGGAGTAGGAAGCGGGGCAATGAACAGGAAGCTCTTGCAGGAAAACCTTTATTGAAGGGAAAATTTGAGCCTGAAGAGCCACTTGAACAGGGTGAAAAACCTAGAGCCCTAGGAGTGCCCAGAAAAAAAGAGCAAAGAAAGACACGGGTAGGAAGACCTGAGAGTGAATGCTCAGAAGAGATTAGGGAGTGTTTAAGGAGCCCACGATTGGCTAAGGGGAAGGACTGAGCAGATCCTCAGACGGGCTGAAAAGCTGTTCCCAACTTGGAAACTTGACAGACCTCAGAGAGGAGCAGCTATGCCCCAGCTGAAGGTGGAAAACTGTTTTATTTAGAATACTATGTCAGTGGTTCTCAGGCAAGGATACACATATCCCTGAAGGTACGCAGAAGCCTTCCAGGGGGTACATCAACTAATCTATATAGTTGCCTTGTTCTATAACACGCTACGTAAAAAGTACCAACGAAGTCTGTACAAACTAAAATTTCATACGGACAATGACTTGTTCATACTGCTCTTAATAGTATACACTGAAATGTAAGTACAGTATTTTTATTTCAGTTGATCTACTTCATAATTACATGAAAAAAATGAGAAAGTAAGCAATTTTTCCGCAGTGGTGCGCTATGTAATTTTATGTCTGATTCTGGAAGCAAGTAGTTTTTAAGTGAGGTGAAACTTAAGCATACACAAGAGAAACCAAATTCCTGAAAGAGATACAGTAACTTGGAAAAGTTGATAATCACTGTATTATGTTAATAAAATCAGTTCTCCAAGAAGGAATGTTGCTATTGGGTACATAACCCTCTGTGGAGTTATTGAAGAGCCCCAAGTAAAGAGGGAACTGAGGCAAGGTTTTGAAGAAGCACCTCAGGCCAAAAGGGGCACTCAGGAGGTAGAAAGTTATTGCATGTAGACTTCCAGAGGCTGAGATGGTTAACAGCCTTTCATTTACCATCTAGCTTTTATTTTCTATCTGTGAACCACACCCCCTCCAACTCTTGTCTCCTTGGTTACATATGCCTGCTGCCGCCTGAAAGCAATGCATCTCAAAGGGAGCGGACTCCTTTGTCCATGCCCCATCATCAAGGCCGAGTGGATGGTACAGGGCCACAAACACTTTACCTTCAGCACTTCTCCTTAGAGGTAATGGGGGGGGGTCTCTTCTCTTTGGAGAATGTCTGGATGGCAGCTGGCAGGGCTAAGGACAATGAGAAGGAGTTTCTTAAAACTATTAGCAACAAAATAAATCCTAGCACTGGTATAGGACATTTCCTACAAAGAATTAGCAATATTGGTAGAATTAGCAATAATGATGTTGAAAAGGCACACATTGTTCAATAAATATTTCTGTTCTGTACTTGGAAAGAAGTAAGGGGATACACTAGTGACATATGGAGATGATGAAATACTTACCAATTCATTAGTTACTGAGGAGGATGTAACTGGGTGACATTTAATAGCCTGTGATATTCACAGGAAAGTCAGACTAATGATCCAATGGTCCCTTCAGGCTTTAAACGTTCTGAATCATGATACCTTAAAAAAACCAAACAAATAAAAAAAATGGGATTTATTAAAAAGAGAACATGTAATTTAAACAAAATAAATTGTTCATTGGACATGTCTAGCTTCCCAGAGTTATCAAAAAATGTTTAAGCTAGATGAGGCATTCTCAGCTATGTTACAGAGTTCAAAAGAAAAGTCATTAGTTTTTATTCCTTGAAAGCAATCCCCTCTCCCTAGATCCTGTTCAGGTCTGTTGTAAATTTTCCCCCACACAGCAGGACTGGGATCTCATGGGTTCCACAGGAACTTCCACTGTAATAGTGGAAGTCAATATGAGCAGGATTCAAAAATAGTCCTGCACAGGCTCTAACTCTCACATTGGACTGGTAGCTGACTGCCCTGATGCGTCTGGTGATATCTCTAGGGCTTTCTTATCAAGTTAAAAAACAGTGACTATGAGTTGTCTTGTTATCCTGCTGCGTCCATGAGAGTCTTGTTTGTGCTCAGCAAGCTATCAGTTCCCTGGCACCATCAGTTTGCTCGCCGCCCAGGCAATCTTCTTAGGATTATGCCAGCCCTGACTTGGCCATGTTGGTAACAGTAGGTGTACCCCAGCCTCCAACCCCATTGAAAGTGTTCCCCTGCAGTATCCGGCCCTGGCACTAGACACTCCCATAAATTACCACGTTTGCTGTCCCCAAGGGGACCAGAATGACTGGTACAACTTGTTATAAAGGACCTGATCCCATCCCATTGCTGAGATACATTTATAGTGAAAACAATCCTGCGTATCAAAGTCTAAGATTTAAGAGAAAATGATTAAAGATAATGACAGAAACAGTTGCATTAAAAAAAAGTACTATAATATGCTTCTTAGAATCTAAACGCAACTTAAACAGGCTAAAATCCTTGTCTGAAGTTGATTCTCACCTAAAATAATCTAGCATCACCTACTAACAAGGCTGAGATCCAATTTTCTTGAATGCATAAAATGCTGGGTTTTTTCCTTCACTGGTGAAGGATAAAGCTGTGTCCTTTTGCTTCTCCTCGGTCTGCTCCAGAGTAAGGATGACCCCCGTGATACCTTTTCTGGTCTGTTGGCTCCAGGTTGTCTTCATATATTCATGTTAATTCCACCTGAAAAAGAGGCTTCCATTGCACTAGCTTAGAGTGCTTCATCTATCTACCTATGAATCCAGGCAGGCAGGTGACCCTACATCTCCTTTGTCTTGCACCACCTGTTTGTCAGCCGTGAGTAGGATACAAACTCTAAAAAGTATTCAGCCCATATACACAATTCTTTAAATATCCATACATACTTCTTGCAATGATTACGAGGATCAATGTGACAAGTTTTTAGTAGACACCTGACACAATTCATTCTGGGTAAATACTATGAAAGCAGTGTGTTAGATGTAGTGAGTTGTTCAGGCCTGATATGCATTGCTGTTACAGAACAGTTAACGCTTTGCTGGCCAGCACTGACAGCTCCCTAGAATTACACAATGTGTATTTTCACATGTGTAATTTCACGTTGTAATACACATTGTAACTTCCATAACAGGTTTTGCTTTTCACTTGTAAAACTACTGCTGGGTGGGTCATCAGCAAGACAGACTGAACTTGGCACCTGGATAAATGAGCTGCTGCTTTCTGAGCTAGAAGACCCCGCTTTGGCTCAACCTCCATTACACTTATAGGCTATGTCTACACCTGGAAATTTAAGTCGACTTAGTGAATCCACACTTAAATTTAAAGTCGACTTTGGGGGGAACTTACAAGGTCAACCTAGAGCATCCACACTGGATGCCTAGGTCGACTTGTAGGGGCTAGTGGGGACTTAGGGTAGGTCCACGGGGGCAGAGGGGGCACCCCTTGCCCAGTGCCAGGGGGCTCAGCCTTTGCCCCATTGTACATCAGTACAATGGGGCAAAGGGGGACAGGGAACCTTGGCAGGGCATAGGGGCAGGGTGGGCAGGGCTCTGCCCTGCCCTGTGGGGGGGCCATGCCAGGCTCCCCCTGTACCCTCCCCCTGGCAGGGAGGGCATTGGTGCAGTCCTGGGGTAGCCCTAAGTCGACTTAGGGCTACCCCACGTCTACATTAGCTTAATTCGACTTTAAAAAGTCGAATTAAGCCTAAAGTCGAATTAATTCTAGGTTTAATAAAGTCGACTTAATTTTCATTAAGGCAACTTTATTTTCCTTAAGTTGACTTAAGCAAGTTGCTTAAGTCAACTTAAGAAAACTGTAGTGTAGACGCAAGGTAAATTAAGTCGACTTAAGCAAGCTTAAGTCGACTTAATTTACAAGTATAGACGCAGCCATAGAGTATTGCTCTGAGCACTGTGGCACTTTTAAAGACTAACAGATTTATTTATCACATGAGCTTTCGTGGGAGAAAATCCCACTTTGTCAGAAGCTTTGAAAAAAGTCTGATGAAGTGGGATTTTCTCCCATGAAAGCTCATGCGATAAATAAATCTATTAATCTTTAATAGTGCCACAGGACTCTGTTGTTTTTCTGCAATAGACTAAAACGGCTACCCCTTTGGAACTTGCTCTGAGCACTTGAACTGGCAAATTTTTGAATGCTCTAAATCTGTGCCTGTGATTTTGCATCCATAATCATTAGTACATGCACATGGCACTTGTCTACAGCAGCTAGTTAAATCTTCTGATTCAACTGAAAATGATATGCAAATGTCATTTCCATATGCAGAGTTGGGGTTTGTGTACTGTATCCAGGTAGACACAGACCATGGAAGAGTTCCAGATGGTTCAGTGAACAGCTACTCCCTGAAAATTAGCACATGCTGATCAGAGGGTGTCCCCATACTCTGCTCTATATAGTGGGTGCCAGTGAAACTAGTGAGAATAGGAGATAGCATCTTTTCTACAGCTGTGAAGCAGCAACAGAACTCTTTTCTACAGGACATCAGAATGGCCACCAGTCTCCTGGCAGCAAGACAAAATGCTTCTTCCTTTTAGCTCCCTAATGCTAACACACAATAGTATAGCTGCCCAGCAGCTCAGGATGTAGGGGGAGGAGAACCAGAGATCAGATCAGCCTTAATTTGACTTCTTGTTGGATAAAGTATATGCAAGTGTGAGCAGAGTCTGAATGAGCTCTTCCTTACTGGGTTACCTGGGGAGGGGAAAAGGCATCAGGACCAGATTATGGGTAAGTCTATACTGGTGGCGGCAAAATCGTCATCATCAGCGTGATTTTTCTGGATTCGACTGAGCCGTCTGTGTAGATGCCCTCAATCGAACACAGAACCAGAGCTGGAACACCAGCTCTGTAACCATAGTAACACTACGACTGGACACCATTTCCGGTTGACTTAGTGTAATGTGTAGGGAGCAGTTAAGAAGTGGGTGGGAGATATGCAAGGTATTTTACGTATCTCCTGTCGACTGCTGCCGAAAAGTGCGGTGAGCGTAGACTAGGGCTATATTTACACAGGAACACGTCCGCACTGCACAGGTATCCAGTGGACAAAGCTGTGTTGCTAAATCTAACCACCTTTGGCTGGTGTTGGGTTACAAATCACGTTACACATTCACCTGACCTGAATACAGGGGTCATGAAATGTTGTTCTCTTTCTGAGTAAAGGGCTGCAGAACTGTGCTCAGCCCGTTCTGCCTGAGGAGGTTACTCTCAACTGAAGTGAACTTGCTAAGCAAGGGGGTCGGATGCTGGACCCCCGTGAAAAGGAGAGGGGGTGGGAATAGTTGTCCCTGCTGGGAGGTATGGGCTTGGCTTAAGAGCCGTGGTTAGGTTTGACCTGCCCCTACCCACTGTTCAAAGATAGAGTGAAGATGCCATTAGGGGCTGAAATCAGATGCTGTGGGACAGTGTTCTTGGCCCTGACCAGCCTGCTTCAGTAATGAGGTCCCGCCCCTAAGAGCTGAAAATTACTAAGGAACCTCAGGAAACCGACCTGCAGAGGTCACAGTAGAGAGGCAGGTGGCAACAGAAGATGACGGTGTGCATTGGAGCAGCTGGTGGGGCTAGGAGGGCACCTGGCCGAGCAGAGCAGGCGGCCAGAACGCAGTGGCTGGGTAGCAGAGCAAGCAAAGAGCTTTCTTCCTCCCTCCCTCCCTCCCTCCCTCATCAGTGTGGAAGGTGAATTCTGCAGCTGCACCTCTAAACTCAGGGTCTCCCCTACTACCTATGCAGGGGTGGGGGGGTGTAGCGAAGGGAGGAGCACATTAAAGGAACTTCCTTTTGCTGGACTTAAAAACCCGAGGCAAAAGGTAACTGCCCAACAAACCCCAGAGTGGGTTCTGTTCATGGCTTTGTGTGTGTGAATCCTGCTTGTAGCATTTTCCCAAGTTAATGCTGGTTACTTTTCCCCTTTTATTAAAAGTTTTTTTTCTATACTCAGTCTCTGTGCTTGTGAGAGGGGAAGTATGGTCTCTAGAGGAACCTATGGGATGATGTGTAATTGTCCCAGGTTAGTGGGTGGGGGCTTGAGGCAGTTTAGTGTTGTATTGTTGAAAGAAACCCCTAGACACTGATTGATCTTCTTGCTGCTGACTCCGACTGACAGAAGGGCTGCCCAAGTGACCTGAAGAAAAATTCTGTGAAACTTGAAAGCTTGAACCAGCTTCTACCAACAGAAGCTGCCCAATAAAAGATATTACCTCACCTGCCTTGCCTCCCTGCAGGTAAATAAGACACTCCCATACCATAGGCTGCATCTACACTTGTAAATTAAGTCGACTTAAGCTTGCTTAAGTCGACTTAATTTACCCTGCGTCTACACTACAGTTTCCTTAAGTCGACTTAAGCAACTTGCTTAAGTCGACTTAAGGAAAATAAAGTCAACAATGAAAATTAAGTTGACTTTATTACACCTCCTTTTAATTTGACTTAAGCCAGTGTAGACGTGGAGTAGCCCTAAGTTGACTTAGGGCTACCCCAGGACTACACCAATACCCTCCCTGCCGGGGGGGGGGGGGCCCACAGGGGGAGCCTGGCATGCCCCCCCCACAGGGCAGGGCAGAGCCCTGCCCACCTTGTCCCTATGCCCTGCCAGGGTCCCTGACCTCCTTTGCTCCATTGTACCTATGTACAATGGGGCAAAGGCTGAGCCCCCTGGCACTAGGCAAAGGGGTGCTCTCCTGCCCCCGTGGACCTACCCTAGGTTCCTCTACCCACTAGAAGTCGACCTAGGCATCCAGTGTGGACGTTCTAGGTCAACTTTGTAAGTTCCCCCCAAAGTCAACTTAGAATTTAAGTGTAGACTCACTAAGTCAAATTAACTAAGTCGACTTCAATTTCCAAATGTAGACATAGCCATAGTGAGGAGCACAGCATCAATACCTTGAAAGGTAAACTTGCATTATTCAGTGAGTATCCCAGCCCCTAGTGGAATTCAGGGAGGCTTTAAGGTTGGGATTCACTAAGTTATACTGAGGTGATTATGACCTGGGGGGAAGTGAAATGACTAATGTTATTTTAGATCCGATTTGGGAAACAATGACTGGGCAAAAAATAGCTGGAAAGGATTCCCCTCTGCTGCTTTTCTAAGCTATTAAAAATATGAAACCAACACAGAGCCATTGAATCTGATCTGCTTTTATGTTCTACCCATTGTCTGCTATAGTCTTCACAGATGAAATAGTCTAGTGTTCTGTGGAACCTGCTGCAGGTTCTGTGAGATATTACCTCCCCCAGCTCCCGGGTGGAAACAACATACTGTAATGCAGACTCCCTTCTTGTCTTCAGGATCTTACCAATCTCACAACAAGGCTTTCCACTTTGCACATCCTCTCAGATCAGATTTGATTAAAACTGAAGGATGTAGCGCCCCCGCAACATCAAGTCAAGTCAAATTAAAAGCTATGACAAAGCTGAAGAAAATAGTAAAATGTATAAAGCTGACATTTACACACTGCTGGGACTTTATTCCTATTGATTTGCTACAGCCCAGAGCAAAGGATTTCTGGGATAGATAAACATCAGTGAAAGTTCTATGCAAAGATGGGGTGAGACAGTGGCCCTATATAGTAATATTAAAGCATATATCCACTGTCGGGGTGCAAGTATTGAAGGAGAACCAGATGCTTGAGTGGATCAGGCATTCTATCAAGGAGGGGACAGTGATACACATTCACTGTGCGAGGACAGTGGTGTCTTTTTGATATAGACCAGATGTTCTTCTGAACTTTACTTTATACCTGGACAGACTTGAGACTTCTCTGAGGTGCTGCAACTTTACTATATTGGGTACAAGGGAGTGGGTGAGGAAAGAGTGGGAGACACAGAGAGAGAGATGCTATACCTCATTACAAATTAACACAGAGTTATATTGTTCATAGTGGTACGTGCCTCACAAAAGAGACTATGTTGTATCTATGTATAAACTGCCATATACACCATTGGCCCTATCTGAGTTATAATGTATGAAAATGCCTAATTTACTGTATCTTTTCAATGCCTGAACCTAGGCAGCAAACAGTGGATAATGAAAGTTGTTTGCTTCCTTCTTTTGTTAATTACAAACCATACCTAATTATATTCTATAATTAAGCAGCATGACAAGAGGGTATGAATAATGGTGCTTTAATTTTGTCCAGCATGGTTTTAGATGGGTAAAAGGCTTTCACTGAAATTAGGCTTGTATTGATACACCATCATTTACTGCTTGCATTTTCATATAATTTAATTCTACTTATACATATTATTGCTGATGCTTGTTTTGATGATTAGCAGGCAAGTTTATTCAATTTATTTTGCCCATTTTATAAATGAACCTACAGTAAATATTAAAGAAAACCAACAGTAACTGATATGTAAGTAATTCCATATACACACAAGAAGCCAACTCCCGAGTCCACTGGTGTAGTGGAAACACCAGTTATTTTTGGTGTTGGATTACTGAAAGCCAGGTTGCCCTTCCCTTCCATAATCAGAAACAAAAATTTAACTGATAGGATACCAAAGTAATCTGAAGAACACAGCAGACGCACCTACTAACAAAGCAGCAACTACTTTACCACCTCACAAGCCTGAATTATCTTATTGCTTCTGGTCCTTTATTCTATAGCCATGATGGCAGCTAAAAACAGCAAAGATGATCAAATGCCATGTTTATTATTTCTCAGCCTTGAAACTGCTGTCCATGATTCCGCAATGCAGAACTAAGAGAAATACTGCACACTATTAGGTACCAAGAATCATGACAACCATCTCCTAAGAATAATATCTGGCTCTAGATGGAGAGATCAGTGCCAGATCTGGATCTTAGTGCCTAAAAAGGAGTGCACAAATAAATAAGTCTAAATCAGTTTCAAAGCCAGATGCCGTTATTTTGATAATGTATGTTACACAATTGGTGCACTGTACGTTTAGATACATGCAAATAAGACAGGGGCAGTAATTTTTATCAACACACTATAGCTACTACAGACTCAGCAAAAATCAACAGGGAAACACTTCAACCTCCCTGCACGTTCTGTTAAAGACATGACCATTACAGTGTTTCAACGGAAACACTTTAAAGCCAGACTTCAAGGTGAAATGGCAGAGCTGGAATTCATATGCAAATCTGACACCATGAGATTAGATCTGAATAGGGATTTGGGCTGGCTCACTCATTATCAAAGGTGATTTTATCCTCTTTTAACATTCTCACCGTTTCATCTGTTGTTCCACACTGGTTGAATCAAAACCATTTGTTTGGTTTGCTGAAAAAGACTGAACTGACCTTGTGACTTACCCTTCTCTGCATTTATTTATTCACCTGACATGCTACAGCAGGGGTCAGCAACCTTTGCCGGCCCCCGTGCCAGCCCAGACTATGAAATAGGGGTAATAATCCCTACCTCCAGGGGATTGCGAGGAGCTCAGAGATTATAGTAAGGGAGCCATCCTAGTACCTAAAATAAATTAAACATTAAAATCCATTTTCTGCTTGAGGAGGTCAGACTAGATGATCGTACTGGTCCCTTCTGACCTTAAAGTCTATGAGTCTATGAAAGCTTCTTGTTTTTCAGATCCTGGACAGAGTAATAACTGGCAAATAAAAAATCGCTGGCTGTGTTTATATTGCAATGTAAGTCCAGGATTCAAACTCAGGATCATGCCCCTCTTCCATCTCCACATAAATTGTGCTAAGACAGGTTTCCAGGACCACACAGGGATAGAGGCACCGAGCCTGAGTCAAGTCGGGATCAAGCGGTTAACCCCATTTTTTTTGCCAGGTAGATGCAGCCCCAGTAGACTGTGCTCTCGGAATCCACCAAAAATATCCCACAGGTCTAGCGCCCAACTTTTTTTGTTCTCTGGCAAGTCAGGTTTGCCCACACTGTACCACCAAGAAAGGGCTAGAGTAGCCATGTTTTGGGTGGGCATTAGGAAGTCTGGGGTTCGGGTGATGGGACTTGAGTCAGCAGAGTGTAGATGCTGGAGCCCAGAGTTCAGTAACTGCTAACCTGGGGTTACAAATGAGGATAGATGCTCAAGCCGTAGACTAACAAACCCGAGGTTTGCTCCCTGCAGCTCTACTAACCCTAGGTTTATAATCTAGTGTAGACTCACCCTCCTACCAGGAAGCTAGACAAATGCTACATGGAAGACACTGGAAACACAAGGTGGAAAGGAGCAATGTCATTTTTATAATCATTTTCAGAACACAGCCCTACCTAAACTGGCCTCTTTCTATGTGCTGTCTGGGCGCAAGTTCCGTTACAGGGCTGGACAAGGGCTCACGGGTCGGATACTGGCAGCCGGAGCATGGCTGCTGCAGTCGCTCCTCCCTTCTGGCTGGGAGGCCACGCCCTTCTCCCTCCACATGGACCCAGCAGGGCCTTGCCGGAGCATGATGGCTCCTCCCCCATCTTGGCTCCACTTCTTTTCCCCCGGGGCTGTCCTCGCACACTGTAACCCAGTGGTTTTCAAACTTAGGGTCGGGACCCAGTACTGGGTCGCAGACCCTCAGGCACTGGGTCGCAGCACCCCCGGCTGCCACCACCGGAAGACTGGAATGCATCGCTCAAAGATGTGATTGTTGGATCACGGACATAAATGATTTTTTTCAACTAGGTCCCGAGAAAAAAGTTTGAAAACCACTGCTGTAGCCGGAGCAAGTTCACTCTTCCTACCCTGTTCTAGCCCTTCCTCCCACGGGCAGGGCCAGCGGCCCCCTAGAGGGAGGGCAGCGGCTGCTCCCCTGGGGCCAGGGCCCAGTCCATTCAGCTTCCCCCTCCCAGCTCCACCTCTTCCCCCCCACAGTATCAAAAATTAAGAAAACAGAAACCCAAACCATGAAAAAGAAAAGTTAAAAAAAACCCTGCTACCTCTCACATCTCCACTCCTTCCCCCCATGGCACCCAAAAATGTGTGGGGGGAGGAAAAACCCAAACAGTGCAAAAAAAGTGGGGGGAAAAAGTGAAAAGTTAAAAAAAGAAAAACAACCCTCAGCTCCACCCCCTCCTCCCATAGTACTAAAAAGGGGCAAAATAAACCCCCAAAAATGGTGAAAAAACCCACCCAAAAAAGTGGACAGTGGAAAAAAAACAAAACACAAACAAAAAACCCCAGACTGTGCAAAGAAGTGGACAGTGAATAGGTTTTTGTTTATCTATATTTAGGTGTAGGTTAGCTGTAATAGAGTGGGAGAGGGGTGGGGGAAAGGGCGAGGCTGGGAGGGGGGCTGCTCCCCCTCCAGCCCCATCTCTTTCCCACCCCCTCTAGCCCACTCTACAGTAGATGTGGCCCTCCGGCCAAAAAGTTTACCCACCCCGGGCTACAGGCATAGCAAGGCAGAATCAGAGAAAACAAGGCTTGATTTATAATGGAAATGCTCAGAACCCGAAATGAAGGGATACCAAATAAAAGCTTCCCACTTGGACCACACTTTGCCTGCAGCATTGTTGCTTCATGGAGGGAAGAATCTCTCCAGCATTCACCCCCAGGCAAGAGAGAGCTGATGTCTAAAGGGCAGGTGTTTTACTCTCAAAGGGACACGAATAAAGAAGCGAAACAGTTCAGTGAACTGCAGAGGCCCAGACATGAAGATTACGGTAACCAAGGGTTCTGTAGCAGCGCTGCCTCGAATTAAAAATTGCTAAGATCATCTGACCATCATTTTGCTGTAGGACAAGGGACGCACTGCAAGAGCAGAATTAATGCTGAATTAGTTTTTGTGCCTCATTGCCTTCATAAGGATGGTAACCCTCCTTGAAAACTTACACCAGTGGTTCTCAACCTTGTATCCATTGCGCCACACTTGACAGATGTTCCCCTGCAGGACACACCACAATCTGCCGGTTGCGCTGGGCTGGGCGCACATGGGAGGCTGTGGCACTCCAGGACCTGTGTGGGGGCAGAGTCAAGCCAGCGCAGGCTGGTGCCCTGGCAGTCTGGCTCGATGGGGCCGGGTTTATTTTTGTGTGCAGGCAGTGCCCCGTCCCCAGCCCCGGATCTCTGGGTTGCAGCCCCTAAGTCCCTTTACTCCTCCGGCCCTGGCTGCTGTCTGTGATGTGCAGCGGGAGCGGGTTGTTGAGGGGAGCAGGGAGCAGCAATAGCCCCAAGCTGGCTTCAAGCTGAGCTGCCAATTTTTTCTGACACCTCCTGGCTCTTTGCTGACACACCTTTGGGTCCGGACACAGTGGTTGAGAACCGCTGACTGACACTATTAACAGGCCTGTGTCTGAACGTATACGGCATGAAATTTCAGCTCTGTTACATACAGTCTGGGTTTTGATAGATCACTATTGCATCCACTAAAAATCCCTTACATTATGGAAGTAAAAGAATAGTATTACAGCAACCCGGCCCGAAATACATATGAAAATACATATAATGGTGAAAAGAAAAAGTAAATTAGTTGAATGACCATGAAGTTACCACACAGAAGAGTAATAAAAAAAACAGATGCTTTGGTCTAATCAGTACTGATTAATGCAAACCAGAAGTCTCTTCAGCTGTTTTTAGCTTCAATGCAGTTAAATATTTGTGCTTGTTTAATTTAAATACCAGATTCTGTAGTAAAATTCTTAATAGGACTCCTTACAGCATACACGTTAAAATTTAGCACATTCTTAATCTAAGCAGATTGCCTTAAAAATCGTGCAATAAATGACCCTCTAAAATGTTTATGGTTGTGTAAAACGGGAAAAGCTTTTGCACATCAATCTAATGCAGAACTAGTGTTAAACATTCTGGAGGTACAAAATAATGCGAGTCTGTTCCCTGAAGGATTGCTCCTGCCCCAAGTATCTATATCCGAGGTAGGCTTATGCCTTCTTTTCCAGGTAACGCTGGAGATAACATTGTCTCCCCGCCTTACGTCACTGAGCCTGTCTGAGTAGTGTTGAATGCTCTTAAAATAAGTCTGTGGTTATGAAATTTTAAGTATTGTACATGGACTTTATCTAGCCTCAACCAATGAGAGAGCGCTTTTTCTGATGAATAAGGGTATAAGAAGATGGGGTGATGTAGTGGGAGGGGTCCTGCCTTTAGCAGGGGGGTGAACTAGGTGGCCTCGTGAGGTCCCTGCCAGCCCTATGATTCTAAGAACTGGCTGTCTTTGACCTCTCTAAGTAGACTCTTCATCGTCATTCCTCTTGCCACCCACTGTATTGGAAAAACTCTATGACCCTTGTCAAGCTAAATTAACATCACAGGGCAAGAGGCCCTATGGAAAAGAGACACGCAAGCAGCTGTCTCAGTGAGATCTCTTTGCAGGGCCATAATAAGGGCAGGGTGAGCTGGGCAACCAGCCAGGACGCCAGGCTGGAGTGTGGATGCAGAAAAATGGAGCAGATGGAAAAAATAAGTTAGAGGGTGAAGCCCTACAGTAGGACTTGGATCTGGAGGTCTCCTTACCCCGGCATGCCGTCTTTACTGCTGAGCTGCTGCTGGCCTCAGCACTGCCTTCAGACCTGGGCGGCCGGAGAGCAGCGGCTGCTGGCCAGGATGCTCACCTTGTCTGCGGCAGGGGACGACTATTTTTTTAAATCCTGCTCCGTCCTGCCTCGCAATGCCCAATCACCCGCACCAACGTTCTTGGCTGAATTTTTATCCCGCTCCTGGTATTATGGCAGTGGGTGCTGCCAGACTCTCTGCCGCAGGCCTCAGATCCCACAGACCCTCTGCCATAATAGGGAGAGCGGGATAAAAATTCAACAAGCAATTTGGGAGTGGCTGCACGTGGGGATGTGCGGGGAGGGCCTGGATTAAAAACAAACAGCCCCCTTTAGGGCTCTAGTACGAGGGGGCAAATCCGCTTACTCACCCCAGGCACTGCTTCTTTGGACTCCTCTTCGGAAGCTGGTCTGGCAGTCGGAGGGAGCAGCTCTTACAGGGGAGCGGGCTACTCTCACCTCGGGGATAATTACAGCATGGAGGATGGTTGTCTGAGGCTTGCTAGTTCAATAGAAGGAAAGCTATGCTGAGCATGTCTCATTCGTTATTCTGATCTTTCCTAGTTGGCTCCCCAGGGCACAAAGCTGTACTTAGGTACAGTATCTGGGCGAGTCATGGAAGCACCAGAGAGACTCCCTCTTTTTCCTGAAATATCAGCTACCCAAGGTGTCGTAGACATCTTGTTAATGTACCTGCATGAAGAGACCCTAGTCTAGTGATTGTTTTTCTCTCTCAGCATCTGTCTGAATGGTCTAAAGACAGCAGAGTAGGAAGCTGACATCCAGCACAAGAGATTTCCCTACTCCGCATTAGAATTCAATATTGGTACAAACACGATTATTTTGTTCTCCTGATTTCTTCTTTGAACCTACAAGGCCTGATTTGTCTTTGCCCCCTCTAAAGACACATGTAGCATCACAGAACGCTCCATGAGTCAGAGACTTACTTTATCCCCCATTTCACAGATGGGGAACTGAGGCACAGAGCCACCATGTGACCTGCCAAGGTGTCACACAGGAAGCAGCAGGGAACTGAACCTGCACTGTGTACAATCATTGACAGCAGTGGAGGACCACGCTACAGAAAATGAGCACAACAGTAACTCGAACCCATGACACCTCAGGAACTGAATAAGCCAGCTGGTTATGAAGCAGCAAGCTTTCCAGTTCACACTTGTGCTAGGACAAGCTGCTACATCAGTTATGACCTGTGTTTCAGCTCTTAACCCTGATGAAGCCTGGAGCTTTTAAAAGCTACAGGACAGCAAAGAGCAGAGCTATTTACCCAAACGTCTGACTCGTAATAAGACACGATACCATCAAAAATAATGTAAAAGACTTGCATGTGCACACGTAACAATCTGATTTGGAACTTACACTAGACAGCAGCGCTCCTAGAGTTAGCTTGGACCAAGGAAAATCAAAACCTCGAAGATCAAATTGATGCAATGGGCAATAAAACGGGGGGCGACATTCGTATTGTAGGATGAGTGGTACACTCCCATGGAACCAGTGGGGAGCACTGTGTGGGGGAATGGCACAGAGATTTTTGCTTCACACAACTTCTGTCAGCCCTCCTTCCATTTGGTGCTATTTTCCCTCTCACAACTAATAAAAATGGTCAGCCATCCCTCAATTTGCAGTCCTGCAAACCTGTACTTCAGAGTTTAGTGATTGTGAGCACAGGTAACAGGGCGCAGGTTGAGGCGCCATTAAGGGATACAGAATACCCACTTACGCACACACCTTGCCCATGCCGTCTCCATCTCGAGAATCTCAGAAGGGCTTGATTGCAAATAAGCTCTCATTTTGGCATCTCAAATGGGCAGAAGCCGGAGGTATCTCCTGTCTCCCACCTCCCCCACATTTTGACCCTCGCTTGAAGATGAGGGAAGTAAGATTTTCCTCTGCCCAGTCTCCACTTTTGGTGGAGAATAGGATGCAATGCCTGCAGTGGGATTTAGTATCTTTGTGCTATAGGTTTTACGCCTTCTTGTTCCCAGGCTAATGCCCTGACACTTTCACTATGCAGAAAGTTGCTTGTACTGTCTGTGGAATGTGTTACATGGCAGAATGAGCAAGCAATTGCTGACAGTAAATTAATGAAGGGAACAGTAATAGGTTCCAAAGGGGTGGCCACATTAGTCTAGTTCAGCAAAACAAACTAGGAGTCCTGTGGCACTTTTAAAGACTAAAATTTATCACAAGCTTTCATGGGTGAAAATCCCACTTTGTCAGATGCTTGATTTTGTTCCCACAAAACTCATGAGATAAATAAATTTGTAAGTGCCACAGGACTCCTTGTTAGTAATAGGTTTATAACAGTTATCTAAGTAATATTTATTGCTTGTTTTTGAAAAGATACGCGATATTAGAAAGATGCTCCCTGTTTGAAAGCTGTGGATTTTTACAAAAAAGTTACACATCTCAGGACCCTAGCCTGGAAGGGATGAAAGGTCATCTCTGCTTTGCTTGTCAGGATCTCACGCTCCCTTAGTGAGACATGATCTGCAGTTTGTGGGGAAAAGTGCAATTTATCCATCTCAATCTCATTAATACTGATAATTACACATTAACTAATAGAACATTTAGGGCATGGGTAGTCATGAAGTATTATGAATAGTAGATGTTACAAAAAAAATTGAACTTGTGCAGCATATCTGGTGAACAGTGCATCTTGCCAGCAATACCTTAATGGTTCACGATTTACAATACAAACAAGGAGTCGGGTGGCACTTGTGATAAATAAATTTTAGTCTTTAAAAGTGCCACCCAACTCCTTGTTTGTTTTGCTGAACTAAACACACACAGCTACCCCTTTGGAACTTGTCATGATTTACAATGGCAGTTTATTGTTCTAAATGGAATTTCAGACATTAGTTTTGACTTATAAAGCCCTAAATCTCTCTCCAGTTATTACCTCTCCTTTACCCCTCACCCCACCATATTACAACCTTTAAACAAATGGAGGTTGGAGAATCGCTAGAGAAGCTAAGAACCATGGAGTTAATTCAGGTTTCTGGCTTCCCTGAGAACTGAGGAAAGTATAAATGCCAGTAACAGAATCCTCAAATAATTTCTGATCATATGGAAGCAGAGATAGTAAAGGTAATTACAGAATCTAACCTATGAAAAGGCAGGTGTTTAAAAGATTTATGCTTAGTAAAGCAAGTTAAATACTGCATGGAGCTGCTTTCAGCTCTGCTTTGTGCACTTTTATAGACTTACTGGATGTCTAATATTTTCGTTTTTTAACCAGATGTTAGCAGATTTCAATAAATGCTATTTGCTATTTAAAGAAGTCAGACAGCCTAGAAGCCAATCACTCAGTGTTCAGAAAGGTCATACACCTGTACAATGAATCATCATCGGCAACAACAGCCTTTTAAAACCAAGTTTTGAGATTTTGGGTTAGATAAAATATACCCGTGGCCAGGTTTCAGTTTATAACATACAGAGTTGCCCTTCTACTGAAAGCAGCAACAATTCAGGATGAATCAGTGATGGTGAGCAGTCAAGTAATTTTTCTTGCTTCATATATAATTGTTCCCATCCTGAGGGTAAGGCAGCACACCCCCACTCTAGCGGAGAGGAGGCTTTTAGGGGCTCTGCCGGTCCTCACCAGGTGCATTTGTAAGGTATGCTCCACCTTGAGGGAGAAGCTTAAAAAGGGAAACCTTCCTGGGAGAAGGGTTGGCAAACAGGAAGAAGACTGATGTACCTCACAGACTGCTGACCACTGAGACAGATCAGCAAAGAGGAAAAGAAACATGGACCAGGCCACGCTTGAGACTGCACAGATCAGGTATAAAGCAGGGTGAGCCAAAAGAATGGACTGGAGGCAGATCCTAATTCTGATTAAATGCCAGAGCCCACAGGGGTGACCAACAGGACAGCCTAAGAAACTGGCCACCTCTTGTCCTTCCTTCCTTCCTTCCTTCCTTCCTTCCTTCCTTCCAGGAAAAAGGGACTTTTAAATTTGTTTCTCTGTTTGGAGAACCCCTTGTGTGCTACAAATGGGAGATGCACATTATAAACAAATCATGGACTGGTAGGGACTCAAGTGAGCCACCAACTCACCACACTGGGCAATTACATTTATAAGTTAGTAGTTACCTAAAAGACAGCTCATCAGATTCATCTTCTGTCCTCACAAGGTCTTCTGATCATCAGTGCTGTCAACATTATTTTAAATAAATAGAACAACATTGTTTTGCTTTTTTAGATCTCCAGAACTGCCCACTTATCTTCGGATTTTTAGGTATGAATCTGATACATTGTGCACATCTAAGTCCCTGTCCCCAAAGTTTAACAGGGTCGCTATACTCTCAGACCTGTATACCTAGCATACAGACTATCCCAAAATTTCCTGGAAATGGTCTTTAACAAAGCTTCACTGCCACACTGTTTGAAGGAGAAAGAAAAAGACAACAGTCCAGTTAGAGACGTCGGACTAAATTTTCAAAAGCAGCCAGTTAGTCAAAAAATCCTGCATTGCATTTGTGGATACAGAGATGTAAATCCCAGCCAAAGTGTCTGCATATGAACATTTGTCCCATTAATTCAGCCCGTTCTTTCTCCTCCTGATAAACTTCCACCATATAGATTACTACTGAAGGGTTAAAATATTTTATATTGTTATTACATATTGTATGTACACACAGAGAGAATATCAAAAGTATTTGTAAAGAAAAAGCTAAGATCCTTGATTGGCACTATGTACTCCCTTATAAGAATTTTTTTTTTTAAGAGATGGCTGGCTTGAAATGAGTCTTTAGGTATCGGGTTGGAAAAGGTCCATTATTACTTGCCCTGCCCCCATTACAGTTTTTTGCACTTTCAGCCTCATAGATTTGAAATACAGCAATGCTCCTACCTGGATATGATAAAGATGAGAAATGATCATCACAACAACAGCTAGATGCATTAATACTGGAAATCTTTACTTTTACTTAAAAACCAAAGAGGAAAAATGCAAAAATATCTGATAAATATCTCTGAATTAAGGTAACAATGTGTTCTTTATATGGCTTCTTATCCACATTGTCTTTTTTAACACTTTCTATTTTTGTTTGCAAAAATGTTCTTCAAACACAATAAAAAGAAGCTTTTACTTTTGTCAGAGACCTTTATTTTAGATCAAACAAACAACGAAAGTACAGCTCACTGAAAAACCTAGTTTTAAGCAAGTCAGGCTTTTTAATTATTTGCTAGCTGTGGTAGGTGGAACCCACTCCTGTATCTTTTTTCGTGTAGTAGAGTAAGGGACGTACTGCTCAGGAGTGGCAGTCGGATTGAGTTTGTGGTTCTTCTGGATGAATTTACGAGCAACTGGTGGATGAGTAGTTGGAGATTCGTCAGTCATAGAGTGTAGCCAACGATGCCTTAAGAGAAAAAAAATATTCTGGTTATTAAAAAAGTTAGATGATCTTCTATAATAAATCCTCCTTAATGGATAGGATTTTTCTCTGAAGCTTTTTAATATCTGGCTTTTGTTTTTAGAACTCAGGCCTTAAAATTTTAATATTCTGATATATTCTAAAAGGTACAATTCATAGTATTCAGCTAATGACCCTAATCAAATAGTCAATTAGATAGATAAGAGTTCCATTACAGAACAACTAAGAAATTGAATCCACTTTGAAATATTACACCATGCTATGGTAAATGGTTATTCAGAATTCAATTTAAAAACTGGTGGTAACTGAGGTTTTAGAATTAAGGTAAATACCTTTTCTGAGGTCAGAGAGATTTTCTGAACAGCATTTTTAATTACACACTGTACTTCATTTATCAATCAATTTTTGGACATCCTTATAAGTTTGAATATACAGAATTACATCATCAATTTATCTTCTTTTAAATCTCTCCTTAAAAGCACCTATGTCATGATGGCTACAAAACTCTTGATTAGCAAGATGAGGTGCACTGACAAATTATTACTCAACTGTCCATAACTGCTTAACGTTTCCTCATGCTTCCCTCATTTTGTTGTCTCATATTAAAATTTAGATAACAAAAAGATGGGTTTTACCCAAAAGATCTTGTAATCTATTTGTACAGTGTCTAATACAATGGTGCCCATGCTTCCAGCCAGGCAGTACAAATAAAAAACTCAGAAGCTTTGCATTATTTACAGATTTTGCAGGGGTCAACTAATATCAAAAGACTGTGCACAAACTCCCATACTTTCATAACTATTTACAATGCCATTTACAAAGCCGTCCTTATTTTGCAAGTCCAATGAAGTCGTTTTGAGGTAACAGGATAATGATTTAATGTAAACACAACTGCTCCATATCAATGTTTGCTGATTGAATAGTGTGATTACTGTACAGTACGGGATGTTCTTTGAGGTGTGCAGTCCATATACATATTGCACAGCTGATGATCACTTTCTCCAGTGCACATGCAGCACCAAAGAACTTTACAGTTTGCAGTGCCTGTGGGGGTAATACATGAGATTGTTGCTTGCACCTGAACTCAGCAAGAACAAAGGTCTGAACCATAGGTTCCAAGTGACCTCTGACTAGCCTGTCATCAGGTAGGGAAATACCTGGACCCCATCCTTCTGAAATAGGCTGTCACCACTACTAGGCATTCCATACATATTCTAGGTGCTGCTTAGAGCCCGAATGGTAAAATCCAGTACTGGTAGTGACTGTCTCCTATTGCCAATCACAGGAAGTGCTTGTGGGCCAGGTATATCACAATGTGGAAAGGCACAGCCTGGAAACTGAGGGTAGAATACCAGGCCTTTTGATCTAGGGATGGGATGATGGATACTAGGGACATCTTGAACTTGAGCTTCTGAGGTAGGTGTTCAGGTCCTATAGGCTCAGGATAGCTAGCAGCCCTCCCCTTTTCTTGGGAATGAGGAAATATCCTGAGTGAAAATCCTTTATTCTCTTCTATGGCTCCAAGTATAGCCTGATCCTCGTGGTGAGATGGGTCCCTGAGTAGAGACAGAGGGACAGGAGAGGAAATGAATTGTGTACCCCATGTTCACAGTGTGCAATTCCGAATGATCTGAAGTGATGCTAGACCAAATATGGTGGAAATGCACCAGATGGTTGCCAAAAAGAAGGGAAGGTCTGGAATGGGTAAAGAGTGATATGCTGCTCTCAGGTGTGGAGTACATTCTGCTACTTTGACATAGAGAAGGAGGGACAGTGGGATGTTGTGGCCCCTTCTGAAAGGATTTTCCTCAAAGCCTTTTGCCTCTTTGGCATACTCAAGTGACCTATAATGGTAGAAGAGCTTCTGCCTGTAAAATTGTTCCGGCCTGAACTGCCTTCTCTCAATGACTGGATGTTCCCCAATGTATGGCCCTACAGTCTTTAAGCAACCTTATGTCTCATTCATCCTCTCATGAAATGAAGATCAACCTTGAATGGCAGGTCTTTGGTTGTGGTCTGTACTTCTCCCAGATCTGCCTAGAATAGCCACAACACACACTATCATCAATTGCAGTTGCCAGTTCCCAAGAGGCTGTCTCCATGGCATCTTTAGCTGCTAACAGCTGCTTCCTTGATATCAAAGCCTGGAATTCACTCCTGAATTTCTGTGAAAGCCTATCCATGGAGGGCCCCATTACATGTCAATGGACATGGTCACATTTTGCTAGGATGGCCTGATAAGTGGATATCTTCATTTGGAGACTTGAGGAGAATACAATTTCCTATTAAGGAGGTCCATGTGCTTCTGCTCCTTATGCTTCGGTGTTGATTTCCAATGGTGCCGACACATTCTCTCATTTGCCACTGTTATTGCTAGTGATACTACTACCTGGTGAGAGAACCACCACTCATAGCCAGTACCTGGTATTGGCTGCTGACCCATTTCAAAGTTGGAGCTACTGATGCGGGGATTGCCCCAAGAACCTCATTGGTTACAGCCACCCCTTATAAATTAGCATTGCTGTGCAGCCCAGTACTAATGAATGCAATATATCAAGCAGTATTGAAGTCCTTCTCACACCTTTTCCATAAGGATCTCTAAAATTGCTGCTACTTGTCACAGAAGGTCCTGGAAAGCTTTATGACCTTCTGGGGTGACAGAAGCCTTGGCCAGTGCTTCATCTGGTGAAGATGAGGTGGTGGTGGCAAGAACTGGCTGAGACACCTTTAAATGCTGCTGTCCCTACAGCCTTTCATCCAGAACAGATGATAGTGTCTCTCAGTGAATACATGCAAACCTGAGCCTGACGTATTCTGGGGAGGCAGAGTCCAGAGGCCCGTTAAGAGCTGACATACTCCATGCGTTGAAGTCATATGGCATCAGAAACCACAGAGGCTGTTTCCAGTAGTTATGGTGTAGGTCAGTATTGGAACCATAACCCTCTAGATGCTGGGTTCCTCCTCCTCCTCCGTGTATGTGTGAGTGTGTGCGCTAGGACCACAGAATGGAGCAGGAAGCAGGCAGAGGCTGTGATTCGGATTGTGCCTTGTGAGGTGGGGCTGGTACCACTCACACCGCTATGGCTAATACAGTAATAGGCAAGACCTGCAGCATATCTGGGTCATCTCAGGCCATGGTGGTTCCTGTGCACAGGGATTTGCTCCTCAGTTTTGAAGCAACTTTGATGTAGGACAATCTTGTAATTAATGTCAAGCCTGGGGAAGGTATTCTATACCTCTTCTTTCCTGATGATTTCTGCTCGGTGTCCATCTGATCCTTGTGTTTCCTAGGCAGACTTGGGAGGAAGGGGAGAGTGCCTTGGACTACTTCAAAGATGCCTCAGATGATAACCTTAAGGACTTCTGATCCCCAGTCTGTCTGGAGATGGATTTGGACATATGGACAATTCTAGTAGGAAGGCCTTCAAGTGAGAATTCCTTAAATTCTTGCTCCACTTTGAAAAGGATCTGCAGAGCTTGCACTGGTTCAGGACGTTCCCCTGTCTGAGGCAGAGGAGATATCTTGTGTGTCTGTTGAGAGGCATAATGGTTTCACAAGAGGGGCAGTGTGCTACACCTCAAGACTTGTGGTCCTAGTCCTGTTGATGAACAGGGGTCTCAACAGTTTCACAAAGACTGACACACACTGCCAACTAAAGGTGAGTTGCTCTAAATGGAGCTGCTCCGACATACGCTATGGTGGTAAAAAGGTACTGAAAGTAGGGATGGTGGCTCTGCCCTTTAAACCACGACTGAGTGCACGAGGGAGTGAAGAGCACAGGCGGAAAGTTCTCAGTTATATGCACACTGGACACGTGATCCCTAGCTGTGGAATATATATATCATTCAAAGAATAACAACTGTTGGGTAATTATGAAGTTACCAGTTTTTATCTCTGACCTATAAAACTAGATGATACCAAGACTCCTCTCTGTAAATTATGTTAAGATGAGCAACTGAAAAATTTGACAGTAAGCAATTGAAGTAAAACAGCAGTGTATAAACAAAAGTTTTTTCATTATCACTCCTCATTTCCTAAGCAACCTTTAAACCTGAACATCAAATTTCATACTTGTTAACATTAAATGTAATATGTTCAATTATGATAAAATTATCAGTCATTATGGCAAGCTTTCTGGGGTGGAATTAATGAGGCTTTTGCCAGTCTGTTATCACTTGACCTAAATATAAAATATCTTCTGTTTCAGTTGTACAAAAAGCTGTAGATCTCTGTCACACTGCTAATACCTAATACCTAGCAACCAAACCTGAGCCACTGCCATTTCCCTTCAAAGAGCACCACAAAAGGGATCAAACTAAGAGGGAGTAAAAAAAGTAATATTTCTATAATGAATTCATCCCCCTGCAGGGCTTTTCAGCTTTGGGGCATGCCTATCAGCCAAGAGACTCTTTCTTTTCAGTCAAATTGCTTTTAGGACTTTATTTTAAAAACACTGGCTCTCTCTTTAATACAAGTTATTTAAATGACTTTTTAGAAAATTGGTTAGACTTATCTAAAATGTCACTCATGCTCATTTAACTAAAATGTCCAAATTGAGATAAAAATTGCAACAGGAATAAATGCCAGCTGGAATCTGTCTGGAACATTCTTTAAAGTTTTTAGTCAAGGTACAGTGCCCTTATTTCTAAATGCCATTGTTAATGGAATACAAAACTGGAGGGCAGATGAATTTTATTTTTAACAAGACATTAAACAATGGCAAGAAACAGCCTATTTTAAATGTAGGCAAGGGTCTCCCCTAAGGGAAAACCAGGTATTTGAAAGCTATATTTCTGTCTGAAAGTTCAGTATGCTTTAAAATGAACAGACACCTATCATTACTGTATCAATTAGAGAAAAATCCTTTTTCCCCAGTTTGTGAATTTGATATGGCTACTAGCTCTGGGTTCAAGGGAGGCAAGCCTGATGCTTAGAGCCAGAGTCAAGTACACGTACCAGGGTCAAAGCTGGCCACAAATTCGGGATTGGGCTGAGGGCCGCACTAAAACAGAGGTCAAGAACAGGCCATAAATCAGAACTGAGATAAGAGTCCGTAGATAAGTCTGGATTGTAGTCAGAATTCAAATGCACACTAAAAAGTTCAAATCTGGGTGGGAGTTGGCCTAAGGATCTGCGGGGTCAGGAGTGGGGTGCAGCAGGTCAGTAAAAGGTCTGGAGCATGGCCTGAGAGTAGGGCATGGTTAAGACTGAACAAGGCTAGTGCTGCGCAGGAAGTGGATCAAGGATAGGCTGGAAGCTTAGGGAGTCCAACTGTGAGACAGCACACGGGTTCCTGACTGAGAAGTGCTGTTGCTAAACTAACTTGCAGCTCTGGTGGATCAGAGAAACCTGTGCCTGGAGGTCATCTGCCCTAGGTCCTGCCCAGGGATAGGTTGCTGCAGCACCTATGTGCTTGAGTCACAATAGGCCCAACCTCAGGGATGAGTCATGGCACCAACTGAGCAGCCCTGGCTGGCTGACGGTTTGCTTCACAGCTTTAAGCAAACTCTGTTTTGCTGGTCATCTGCACAGTCAGTCAGTTTTCTGCCTAGAGGAAAAGACCCTCAGAACATCAACAGGGAAGAAGAACAGACTATACCTTTTAAAGGGTACTTTATCAGCAACAGAACCTTTTTTTAAAAAAAAGTTAACCAACAATGGAATAAACAACCGAGGTGCTGAACTTCATTTCATTTTTTTTGTCCTTACTGCCATATTTCATTTACGTGAAGTTGTGAACACAGTTAATTAGCTGATGTTGAATAAAACAGCATACTGCCATTTCAGTACTCTACCATGGATGGATAAAGAGAAGAAGAAAAAAAACTCCATTTTTTCTGGAGTCACAAGCAAAATAACTGTGCACAGGTATGGCAGTTCATGAAAGTATGTCACAGCAAAGGAGCTATCAAGTTTTCATCTGACAGGTCTTCAATATCAGTTCCTTTCAGAATGTCTATTCTCTCTTTTCAATAAACCAAACTTTTCAGCTCCGCTTACAGAGGTAAGTGTACAAGAATTCACACTATTTTAAACCTACTAATATGATGAGTAATAACCCCAAGAATATTATAATTAAAATATTTTTCAATTTATTTACTTTGTGTATCTAATAGTGTTGTATGCGACTCCTTTTTTTGCACAGCTTTACAGGAGTTTTGCACAGCCACAGGTAAAAAGTTATTGGAATGCGGTTGTAAAGCCACAAATATTGGTAGAGAGACTTGGAGAGATGGAGTACAAGAAAAGTATTTGAACTCACTTTACAGTGACTAGATTTCAAGCTGAAAGTGTCACTTAAGAGATGTATAATGTCTAACACCTGCATCTGTAGTGGTGTGAGACACGCACACTTAATAGTCTGACATACTAAGAATAACTGATGGAATATTCTCTTAACAGTCCACAGAAAGCTAGAAAACCTGTGGGTTTTTCCCTATTCCTGAGTTTCATTGTACTGTGGCTTTCCTTTAATCAAAGAGTAAAAATCCATAAAATCTTTAAAAATACATTAAATATATTAAAAAAATTAAATCACTGCTGCCTAAACTGCCTGGATATTCTGAAACACTGGAAGCTCAACATGAAATTTTTAAAGTTCACATTTAACACTTACTTCAATAATTTAAAACCCACATAACTAATGCTTGGAAGTATAAAACAAAACAAAAACACCATTAGTCTTCAATGAGATACACAGGATTGTTCAACAGAGGAACTGAAGCACGACAGGTATTTCTACAAGCTCTTTGGAAAGCTCATTATCTTATTCACTATATTTGTATTTAGGTGTTTAAAGGTGCAACCGCCAATCATTTCAGTTCTTCTTTAAAAACCCCAGTCATAACCTACACACGTAACTCTGTCCTGACACACCTTTTGGATGACTTAACATTGCCATCTCAAGCAATGCTTTTACTTTAATGGTCTCCCTTAGGCTAATCTGTGGGGAAAAAACCCACAATGTATATTTTGGGAAGATGATCTCTCCTCAGCAGTCTCCTCAAATAGTCTTTTGAAATACAAAGGTCTCGCACATTCTAGTCCCAGTAGCTCAAGGAAAGCTCTTTATGAACTACACTGGATAAGATGAATTAAAGGACTTAAAACCTCAGATGTGGCCAGATTTCTGTACAAAATGACCGATGGCTTTTAAATTACATTAGAAATTTATAAATTATAGGGGCATAAGGAGATATATAGGAGGGCAATCAGAAGCTTTGAAAAGGCTGAGGCAGCTCCTGGAAACAGAAGGGAAGCAGCCCAGGGCTAGTCAAACCTCCGCTTAGATGAACTAAGGATGAAAGAGAAACGGATATATCTGAAGAGATAAAGTCAAGTTTCCTCAGGATCAAGTAGCACTTCCCATAAATTAAAAAAACCCAACAGAATAAATACTTAAAATTAAGGGTAGTTCAAAATTGAAGCCACGAGAGTGGAGCCAAGTGTGAACCATACAAGTGGTCAGACAGGAATCAAGACTCTCGTTAATTAGCACCCGTAACTGGAAGGCTGCGTGGGATCAGAAGACCATAACATTTTTCTCAAGAAATTAAATAAAATTAACAACGGTAGTCATTTAATACAATTCTGCAGGAAGATAAAAGAGCAGCTAAGCGTTTATTAAAGCCAACATGCGACTCTAATTGAGAAAGCATTGATAAAATTATTTTAATGGCGTGCAAATCAGGGCTTTAATTTTTGACCCCCTGTAAAAGAGGGCAGACAAGAGATCATCTCTGGTTACTTTTTCATGTTTTTGCACTTGTGAGAGAGAAGAGAGAGAGAAAGGAAACTGATACTACACCGATTTCTGTTAGGAGTAATTGATGATGGCGTCTATCTTCATTTACCTCTTTTTTCCTCCTTGTTTTCACTTCCCTTTCACTTCTGTTGTGCTGCTGCAAGCTACTATACTACTGTACCCTAACAGGGTGGTAACCATGGCAGCTAATAAGACTGCAGTAAGGTCAAATTCAGTCACTAAACATGTAGTTTATTATGGAGATAGTAAATGGTTGAAATGCCGCAGTTCCTATTCTGGGAAATGCTTTCTTTCATTCTTTATTCTGACATCTCTCCCCTGTCCAAGGCTTTATCATTATTTTCTGGAAGACTCCAGAGCAGCTGCAGTTTTACAGCAAAGTAGCAATCCTTCATGTTTCTGAGGTATGAGTTCTTCCATAAGATGTTTGAGTTGAGCAAGAGTACAGATAAATTCAATCTGTGTGTAAATTATGACAAGTTAATTAGGCGAAAGGGAGGGAGGAAGGGGAGAGAAAGTGGGAAAATGCATAATTCCTGCAAATTTAGTAACTGAGAAGAAAGGCTAAAATTTCCTTTTTCAAAAGCCACACATTACCTCTTCCTCCAGTTCACCTTCAAGAGCAACACTCCCATGTTGGGGAGCAAGACTATATATGGAACTCCTACTCTGACATTTGCTTCCTTCAGGACTTTCAAAGGCAGTCCAGCAAACAAGTCATAAATGCAAAATGCTTGTATTTAAGAGCTTCTGAGCAATGCAAATGTCAAGGTGGTAAGATCAATGAGCCTATTTTTTTTTTTGACAAAATGAAGAGGAAAGTTTTGTTTTTAGTTAATTTACTGGTATGCAAGTATTTGCAGCTGTACACAAGTGTGGAACAACAAAAGGATACTAGGGTTCATTACGTATTTTAACCATGTATGTTAAGGAGGGAAGAGAAAATGAGGAGCAACAAAGGCCTTCTTATATAAAAGGAAAACAAATATGCAAGACTCTAGAGAACAATTCTACACTTGATTTATTACCCAGAAGTTCAAGAACTCAAATATGAAATCACACTATGCGGTAAGTGCTAATAATATGGTCGGAAAAAGTACAAGATAAAAGCAGTCCCTGTTTTTAAATGCTTAAAATCTAAAGTGATCTTACAGCAAAGACTAGTGTACAGTACTACAGGGAAAGAAAATACTAAATACACACCTACAAAATAGAGAATGACTAGGAATAGTACTGCTGAAAATGATCTCGGGTTTATAGTGGTTCACAGACTAAATGAGTCAATGTGACTCAGTTGTGAAAAAGGTAAATACCATTGTGGGTGGGGTGGATTAACAAATGTCACAGGGAGATAAATATCCCTTTGGCATTGGTGAGCCCTCAGTGACCTACTGTATACAGATATAGGCACCATACTTTAAGAAGATATGGACAGATTGGAGAGAGTCCAGAAAAAAGAGTAACAAACATGATTAAGGATTTAGAACACATTGACATGAGGAAAGGTTAAAAAACTAGGCATGTTTAGTCTTGAGAAAAGATGACAGACTGGAGACCAGATAATCTTCAAATCTGTTAAGAATTGTTATAAAAAGGGTGGTAATCAATCATTCTTCATGTTCGCTGGAGGTCAGATAAGAAGCAAAGGAGATTTAGATTAGATATTAGGAAAACACTTTCTAACTATAGAGATAATTAAGCATTGGAATAGGCTTCCAAGTGAGGTTGGTGGTGAAGATTTAAGCAACTTTAGAGAAACACCTCTGGGAGGGGGCTATACTATGCGACCTCCTCAGGTCTCTTCCACACCGACATTGCTGTGATTCTATGTAACCCCTCCAAAGTTCTCTTTTAAAAAGGAAACAGAACCATTTTCAATTCATGAATCTCAGAGTACTTTCACACCCTGATTAAGCCTGATCTCAGAGTTACACACAGTATTATCTCAATTTGCAGATGGGAAAGTCAGGCTATATTGCTTACTGAGGCTGAAATACAAACACAATTTCAAGTATTCTGGTAGCTAAAGATCTGGAATAAGTGACTCTTTAAAAATGAGCTGCAATCTGAAATCTCCTTTAGGCAAGAACTATACAGAATCCCAAATAAGTAAAATTCTTGTTGATCTGCTCAGGGTTCTATGGCTAGGAAAATTTGATTAAAAAAAAAAAAAAAAAAAAAAAGAGTGAAATGATTAAATGGCTTCTTAAAATGATACATTCCTGAACAGCTGTTTTCCAAAGACAGTTTTTCTAGCAATTCTCTTCCTTCCCCTAGTCCAGGGGTCGACAACCTTTGCCAACCCCTGTGCCAGCCCCTCCCGCTCAGCTGGTGCTGACACCCCGCTCATGGAAAGAAGCCACTTGGAGTGGCTCCTCTCGGCAGCGATGCCATGGAATAAAGCTGCCTGGAGTGACTCCTTTTGGCGGCAGCACACCACAGAGAGGAGCCGCTCTGGGTGGCTTCTTTACACGGTATGCCTGGGGCATGGACATGGCAGGGACCGCCACACTGCAGCCGCCCCCGAAAGAAGCCACTTGGAGTGTCTTGGAGTGGCAGGAGTGGCAATTTCAGTATCCACAGAGGATGCCGAGTGCCGTTCCGAATGGGCTTGTGTGTCACTGTTGGCCCGCGTGCTGGGGGTTGCCTACCCCTGCCCTAGTCCATCGCATCAAAACACATGAATGACAGAAGGGGGCCAATTCCTGTCTCATTTACGAAATCAAATCAAAACTCAGGTTTTTTTAGATCTTGAAACTGGTGACAAATTTGAAAGCCATGGTATTTAATTTTACTTACCACACAAGTGAACTATCCTTACGTCTCACCAGCACTATCCAATGTATTCACGCCCTGCAGTCACAGAACTGCCCATTGGACTGTACCTCGGAATGGAAAACCTACCGTATCCTAGAAACGCCGGAACACAGTGCTTCTGCTGGCTCAGTTTAAACCAGTTTCTCCAAGTGAAATAAGATATACTAGCAAGTGTTTTTATGCCGATATAGCTAGTCAGAGCTCTACAACCCCCTTTGGCCAGAGCAGAAATGGTCAAAAAATCCCCACACTCCTGACACTTTTATATCAGCAAGTTTCTTGTGTAAATCCACCCTAAGGTTTAATATTTTTTAAAATGTCTACATTTTATGGCTGCAAAAAAATATTTTTGAAAGCTAATCCTAGTCTAAACAGTGCAGCGATGTCTCCCTGAGTCTGCAGAGTCTCTAATAAGAGACCCGAGAAAAGAAAAAAAAACTCATTCCAACGGGGCTGTTAACTGAAGCTAAATACAGATAGCCAAAAAGTAAATGCTAATATTACATTACTGGAAATTTTAGCACAAACCTGAAGCTAACGGAGAAAGGATAAAGATCTGGGGATAGAATGCTAGCCTGGGAGTAGGGAGACCTGGGTTCAATTCCCAGCTTCACACAGACTTCCTACATTACCTCAGACAGGTCATAGTTTCTCTGTGCCTCGCGTTCCTCACTTGTAAAATGGAAATTACACTCTGCTATCTCACAAGGATGATGTGAATATTAAAAATTGTGAGATACTCAGATAATGCAGTATTGGGGAGAACATAAGTACCTTAGATAGAGAGACAGAATGTGTTTATCGCACAATCCTGAACTCTCTCCCCCCCCCATTTCTGGGTACCAAAAGACCCAGTTATTTTCTGTACAGCTGCAAAACCCCCAATGCTGCTTATTGCCACAGACTTTTATGCTGATATACTGAAAATTATGGGACTGTGTAAAACTGAAGTGAACAGCAAAATAAAGGAATTTTACAGATTCTAGTCATTCTGACATTTAGTTACGAAACTTCCATTTTAAAAAATGTACCTAAAATGCTGAGGGATTATGAGAGAGTTACTGAAGTGCCACAAAATACAGGAATCTTGCTTCAGAATTTTAGTTCAAACCACAGGGTACACAGAGTCTCTCATCAAAATGAGTACAAGAGAAAAATATGTCACATACAAGTTTCCTGACAGAAATCTATTAGGCTGTAGAAACAGTTTCCCCAAGAGAAACAGTAGTAACATCACTGCTTATAATGTTATTAGATTGTACAATAAATTGTAACATGTGGTAAAAGAAAGTAATTCTGTAATAACAGGAAGGCTAGCTTGTCTATCACTGGTTTTATGCGACCTATAAATACTACCTAAATGCAAGTGTGCAACTCTGAAATGTATCCTAAGAAAATCTAAGTTTTCTACCAGCAAGTTGGAGCAAACAAAATCAGATTATGATCTCAAAGAGAGCAAAAGAGTCTAATCATATTAGACTATGACTGCACAAGAAAATGCAGCATAACACTGTGTTGGGTTAGAAACTACAAAGTTAACTCACCTATACTCTTCACTGAAATGTGCATAAAATGATCATAATAAAAACACTCCATAAATCCATAAGAATCCATAATTTATCTCAATCTCAACTCTAGAAACCTACACCAAGAGAAAAAGTCAGAAAATTCAAGCAGAATTTATTCTGTCCAAACATGAATCCCCACCACATTCCTATTTCCCTATGCCTGAAGTGCTAATTGTTTTCTCAAGCATCTGGCAGAGATTCTCTCTCAACTACCTGGGAACAAAGCGACCAAGATGACAATTATCTCTTTAAGGGGTGAACAAATTGGCTTGCAGCTAGAGGGTGTGCCTCCATTAGATTTCTGCAGTGGAGCTAGGCAACAAGGTCACTAAAACTTGTTGCCATGGTGATCAGAAACAGCTTTGTTGAGGCCTGCTCTATTTGGTATGTTCAAAGTCTTTGTACTAGCAACAACAAATTACAACTCAGAAAGACATGTCTTGGTTCACCATGTCGGTGCTCTTAAGATCCCTTGAAATGTTCACAGTCTGAATTCACTAAGTATGTTATGCCAACAATGCACTGAAATTGACCCAACACTACTCAATTCAGGACATTTTACTGCAGTGAGAGCACACATTAGAAAAGCTAGGATGCAAATGATGTCCTATGACAGTGGAAGTTCTAGGCTTTAAAGCTTGCTGGTTTTTAGCTCTTAGGGCTTCTGGTGACTTGCAGAAAGCAATTCCAAAACTCAGCGAAGAAATCAAAACAGTCAACTGATATATAGATATCATGCAGTTTTTAAAATAAGCGAGGCATATCAATTGACATTAAGGCATGCACAAGGGAGGTGTAAATATTTAAACATCATTTAAAATCACATTTAGAAATGAAACATTTATGTGCCTATTAAATCAAGCCTATTTTGCTGAATTGGACCTTTTCTGGAATGTATTTATTTAGCTTACTTTAATTTGCTTGTTATATCTTGATTTCCTGAGGCAGCTGTGACAATCTGACATTCCTGCATCAGCACTAGTCACACTATTTGATTAATCCCAAGGAGATATTAGCATCAGAACCAATGTTGGATGCAATTACAATTTATACACACTGCAATACAGGAACAGCATTAATTTTTGTACAGTATATATAATCAATCATTCAAGTAGTGGTAAACATTAAATAGAAGACAATACTCCAGCTCAGTCTTTCCCAAACTGTGTTCCGCGCAATGTGAGTAGGTGTTCCGTGAAAAAATTTCGACAGTAGTGATATTTTTCCTTCTAGCTCTTTTAAATCAACTTTTGAGCAATATATGTGGCAATTTTTCAGTATGAACCCCTCTGGACCAGCACGCATGTACTCAGTCAATATATTCCAAGCCCAAAAGTGTTCCGTGGTCAAATTAGTTTGGGAAACTCTGCTTTAGCTCTTTGATATTCCTTAAATATATGAAAAGTGAAATGTACAAATTTAATATGCTGACAGCAACTGAGCAATAGGAAATACATTGCTCTACCTCACTAGGAGCTAGGGTCACATAATACCACTGGTCATCCAGGACAAGAAATTTTTAACTCATGCTTCCTG
Organism: Pelusios castaneus; assembly: GCA_007922175.1. Lineage (NCBI taxonomy): Eukaryota > Metazoa > Chordata > Testudines > Pelomedusidae > Pelusios > Pelusios castaneus. The sequence goes on from ML685814.1 coordinate 3,199,302, forward strand.
TATCTAGGAATATAGATGTGGCAGCAATGCATTTTTGTACACTTTTTGCCTACAGAAGATGCAATCAGAGCTAATGAAAAGGCAAACTGAATGGAATGTATGGGAGCAAAGTACTGACCTGGGATGAAGGAGTAGATGCTTAAGCCTGAAACTCAGCAAAATGATTTCCATATCCCCAAAATATAACTTACACACTGAGTAGGACTGTGGATGAGGAAAGACTTGTGCAATAATAGTAGCAATCTAATGTACTGAAAAAAGCGTTTACATACAAAGCAAGAGATGGTAAAAAGCATCTTCTCGTACTTTTATCCAGAAACCCAGAACCTTATTTCAACCAGTTCAGCATATCCAATGGGCCTTCAACTGAAAGTGATTTTTTTAACTAAATAAGTAAACATTCTCAGTGCCTGAGAGAGTGAGCAACAGATGGCACAGACTTCAAACCAGTTTTGTATCAGTATATACTCAGCAAAATTCCCTACACAGCTCCGCCACTATACTCCAGCCCTTGTCTGCAATTCTCCAGTAACCCATTTCCAGACATCTCTTTCAACAAAGAATGCCAATCGTGACTAATCAATTATGCAGTGGTTTTTGTGACATGCACCAGTGGGGAGTGGGGCAACACCATCAAACTCATTTTCTCATGACCCATCATCTAAGGTGTAAGCCATTGTGCATCTAGTCCCCTGAAACAAAACGCTCTTATTTCAGGAGTGATTTAATGCAAGTATAAAGCTGCTGTAGCAATACAAGTGCTATAAAGCCACAGACCTGTAATGGGAACTTTCAGAGAAGATCTCATGGGAGGAAACTAAGATTTTTTTCTTTTATGCCCATTGGAAACAACTACCAAAATAAATTTATTTTCAGGTTTGTCTAACAGGAGTCCATACAAATAAAACATGCCCAGTTCTATCACCGTAAGCCATACTTATTGAGAGCAGCACTGGTGTCTTCATCAATCTCCATCCAGACGACGTCTCATTTTACACTAGAATACAAACACTGGTTCTTTGGACTCTGTAGTATGTAGGTAACAGTGAATGTTGCAAGTTTTTTGTACTGAATAGATAAGAAACCCCCCCATGAAAGTCATGTAAGCACAAGGATGACTCTTCTCAGGCAGACAACACTCTGAATAGGTTAGGAAGCTGAGTATTGAGAGGAAACAGATTATTCAGACTAACTGGTAGTACCATTATACTGGGGAGACTGCTAGAGGTGAAAACCCACATTCCAGATTCAAGTTCCAGAGGGGGAGCCGTGTTAGTCTCGGTCAGCCAAACAGACAAGGAGTCCTGTGGCACTTTTAAAGACTAACACATTTATTTATCGCATGAGCTTTCGTGGGAGAAAATCCCCCTTCATCACCCATGTCACTATGATAGGAAGCCAGACAGGGAAACTACTTTGAGCTGAAACAGTCTAACCTGATCCTATGACTTATACTTCCCTGCATTTATTTTCCTCTCATTCTGTAAGTTCTCCATCTTCAAAGCGTCTGACGAAGTGGGATTTTCTCCCACAAAAGTTCATGCAATAAATAAATTTGTTCGTCTTTAAAAGTGCCACAGGACTCCTTGCTTGTTTGGCTACATTGCAGACTACCTTTATTTTATTCAAAACCATTTAATTCTCAAGAATCTCTTCATATGAAGCAGACATGTATTTTGCTCTGCTGCAAACGAGACAGATTAAGTATAGCACAGAACAGCCCCAGAACACTTGGAAATGATTTTTCTCAGTACTATTCCCCTTGCAAGTCTCACCCATATCACTGGGGTGGGAAGCTGGATAGGGAAACTACTTGGAGCTGAAACAGTCTGACCTGATCCTATGGGTTACATTTTCCTGCATTTATTTTCCTCCCATTCTGTAAATTCCCCATCTTCAAGTGTCTGATGAAGTGGGATTTTCTCCCATGAAAGCTCATGCAATAAATAAATCTGTTAGTCTTTAAAAGTGCCACAAGACTCCTTGTTTGTTCTGCTGAACTAGACTGACATGGCTGCCCCTTTGGTACTTGGAGCTGGCCCAGGGAACTACCTGGCTCACAAATTAGCACCAATTTCTCCTTCCTCGAACAATTGCTCATGATAAAGTCTATCTGGTGAGAGTAAAGATCAATACTCTTGTGAATGCCAGGCTCAGACATGACAGTAAAATGTTCGGTTCTGCCAAGCTCAGTCCAGTGCTGGTTCAGGCCTGAGGATAATAGCGATTGCCAGGCAAGGCAGAGATAGGGCCTGAATGCAGTTCTCAGGAGTATTATTTCCCAGTAGTAGAATAGAAAACTGCTGCCATAATCCTGCACTGTGACTGGCCAGGGCAGTTTGCTGATTCTACACCGAGCACAATGAAGCATCAGTCTAAGTGAAGACAATCGCTGACCACAATAAGAGGCAGTGAATTGCTGACTGATGATACAGTGTCTTAATCAGCAACACCAGAGATGCAAAATCCCTTTTCTTTTTCCTCTCTGGGAGACTGGAAAAAGTCTTCAGAAGAGATGCCTTCATAACCAAAAGGATCAGCGTACCCAACAACGTAAAGTACACACCAGTAAATACAAAAGGGAGAAAGAACAAAATTTTTGTTAGCAGCAAAGACTTTACTAAGTAAATTACCGAGAACGACCAAGAATTGATTTACGCACTAACTGTAAAGCTCCTGTTGGCTAATTTTTCAAAACCAACCATATGATTTTAAATAGAAGACTTCTCTTTGCAGAAAAATGCCTTCATGTTTGCAAATCCCAGAACATCATCTTCTATTTGTGATGCAGTAGGTCAGAATCTCAGATTATGGACTGAATGATCTGTCCTGAAATGTTGATTTAATTGTTTTGTATTAAATGTAAAACCCTATGTTAGTACAGTGTTACGGTGTGAATTTCTTTCCAGGCTTGTGTTAATATTCCAATAAAAACATTAACTCAAAATGCATTGGACATGTTATGTATATAATTTAAATATTCTTATTTGATGTATTTAAAAATACATCACATTCAAACTGAATTAACATTATTATTTGACTCAACTTTCACTTTTCCCAACTATGCATATTCAAATTTGCAAACTTATCATTGCACATTGTAAGTTTTTGCATTTTAACTCTTCTGAAATTTGTTTCAAGATAGAAGAAAAACTGTAGCATTGATATTATGGAGTTTAGTTGTGCAACCGCAATAATGGTTAAAAAGCTTGATATAGACACAAAATAATTATCTAACAGAAAACTTACACTACACACACAGAAAATGAGTTTTTCATCCAACTTTCCCCACCTCACAACATTTACAGTGCAGCTATTCATCGAGATGTTGTCATAGGCACAGAACGCAAACCATGCTGAAACACTCTTGGAATGGTCTTCTGGCATTTTGGGGGGGGAATGAAAACAGCATTCTAGTACTTCCACGAGTTCTGGGCCAGGCAACTTCTTTCATTCCCCAGCTGCATGGCATTTCTTTGACCTGTCAGGTGATGGTTGTAGACCGAGGATGGGGCACTCAGAGGCAAGTCAGACTGGAGGAATGCTGCAGCCAGCACCAAGGGGCAGAACTGTAGCTGGGTAGTGGGGTTTCCTGGAGGTTACTGCAGGAAGTAGGAGCTAGGCACAGGTAGGGGAAGGCGGGAATGTGATAGGCTCTATAGAGAATTACTGCTACCCTACTTCCATGGTCCTTACCCAGCTCCCCCACTGCCCTGATCTTACTCCCAACTGCTTCAGCTCACCTGGGCCTCCCACTGCCTTGAATTCCAATACTTTTTAAGGACTTGAGCACTGCCTAGGTACAATTTTTCAAAAATCAATTTGACTTGAATTGATAAATTCTTATCTTCTGGCTGAATAGGGGATGAAAGAAGATGGAAGCCTGGAGAGTGGGGAGATTAGAGTTAAAGTTATCTGCGTGGAGGCCAGGAATTGGGTCCATATAGTGTTAAGTGCTCTAGAGAGTAAAAGAGCCTTTCCAGTTCACTTTGACTTTCAGAAGCTCTTACGTGTCCCAGAAGGCATTTAACAAGTTGGACCCTGATCCCCTAAGTTCTTCGATATGGGCAGTCCTCTGTATCTAAGTTGCCCTCCCCAGAATTCGGTGGAGTTGTGTGTGGACACAGGCACCTGCCTGTATGGATCAGCTACAGGACTGGGGCCTTCAGCCAAGTCTCAGTACATGCAATAGTAGTATCAACTCTCCTGTGTCACTTTCAGTTATCACTAGTTGTTTTTGTTGTAAGCACATGGCCCCTTTGATACTCATGGCTCCTGTAGGTGCCATCAACTTGCATGTCTGGGAATTCCTAATTCTGGAGGGGTGAGAAGACCGGGTACATGGGAGGCCCTCCAGGGAAAGCCTATTTTTAAAGAAACATTCCCCTGCAAATTCACCGGCGCCACTCCCTTTGCGCTCTCAAAATCACTAATTAAGAAGTTTTTCTAATTAAAAATACAAGTTATCTGGCCAAAAGGACTTTCAGCCTGCATAGGAAGGCAGAGTCCAGGAAACATATGCTGCCTTAAGGTCAGGTTTACCTCCATCTGCTTTGTAACTAAGAATTCAGGTAGAAGAATCTGCAACATGCAGTCATACAACATACACAAAATTAGTATTAGACTAGCTGATTTACCATTCTGGCGGCACCGTGGTTCCATACATTTCCGAGCCTGCGCTTTTGCCATTCATTTCAGCGGTATATACAACCCATCTGTGTTGACCTTAAATTTGACAGACATGGTATTAGCCAAGATTCATTACTCCCAAAATAAAAGATGAAAAATAATTTCAGTTAAAAGTATAATAGCACATTGTACAGACAACCCCAATTCAGAGGCAACATTTTAATTTTTGCTAACATACAGATTGTTTACCATTATGGACATTAATTCTGGGACTAATATAGATGTCTATTTTTAAACAACTATATTAGCCTTTTATTTTTCTGGATTTTGTGCACTTCAGGGTTATTTCCACAGATACTATATTTATTTCCAATTTATTTTTAAATGGATGAATCTGAAGTTCTCAAAAGTGAATAACTAGCATCATTCACTGGTGTATGAGCAGTTGGCAAGATGAGATTATTTATGGAGTTTTGCAAATTTACAACACTCTGACATACCTGAACGGCTGATTAGAAAAATGTTGTTTTAGACTACTAATGTCCAGGAATTTGACTCATTGATAATCAATTCCATTAGTGAACTAATTGTATTTTTTAAATAATTGAAATTTATTAAAATAGGATAACAACATAAACCAGAATACATACATCAAATACACTTCTGTTTCACAGATGAACAAGACATTAATAATTGACTCTGGTTACCTTATACAGTGACAATTTGGCTACAACACACAGGATACTACCTAGACATGGCCAAGACAGCTGGTGAAATCCAGTGGCAGTCGACAGGAGATTTACGCAAGCTATGCAGAGTAGCTTGTGTAACTCCAATCAACACTGTAACTTCTAGTTAGTGCACTGTGCCAACGGTAAACGCCCTCCTGTCGACAGACCTTTTGAGGAGGTTGTTTAACTGAATCAACTACTGGATCAATTGAGTAGGCCTTTACTGACACTTAAATCGATCCAGACAGATTAGTCTGACAGCAGCGAATTTGCTGATGTCAGAGAAGACATACCCCTATAAAACAGTGATAAAACATAGAGAAGACTTGTTTACCTACCACAGTCAAAGGCTCAGCAAAAAAAACAAAAGAAAATTGTTACTAAAACCTATCATGGGAGAGATTCTAGCTACTGTGTACTTGTAACACAACAACTTCAAAAAATTGAAGTTTTACTTCAAAATTTTCAGTAACCATCTACAGACAAGGCAAGGTGGTCATTAACTAACAACTGATGAATATTTTTCAGTAAAAAGGCTTTTTAAAAGGTATCAGGAGCAATACAAATTAGATTACTCAGAGTGTGCAATCATTAAGAAGAGATGTATTTACTTCATTATATTCTTCCTTCTAAAAGAGATGCTCCCATTAGTGATCTCAAAATGAAGTTAGTTTTGCTTGGTTAGCTGCTGTAGATGTAAAGAGGAAGAAGGAGCCAGATAGAGGGGAGTGGAAAAAAAACTCTCTTTTTCCTGATCTCTTGCACAGAGCTCAAGGAGAATCCTTCCTTCTCTGTCGTATCCCTCTGAAGACCGTGCTCTCTTTCCAGTCATTCACACAAGGCATGGTAGATTCTGCTGACTAGCAATACAGATATTTGCAACTTTGTTAACCTTTTTAAGGAACCAATCCAGTTGCACTGACTTCAGTGTTAATCTGATTCGTATATTGGCTTACTGCTTATTAAGACAATTATTTCGAAGAAAGATCCCAACTTTCTTCCCTGGCTGCAGCTCTAGAAACCGACCAACCACTTATCAGCAACTCCAGGGGTGAGGGGTGGGTGGGTGTGACCTCTAAAAGATGTACAAATCATAAGTAATGAAACTATGGAATGTATTTCATTTCCATTTCTCTAGCAGAATCTCAAGAAACTATAGGACATTACTAGGATATTCAGTTTAGAATACTTACCAAAAGGATATATTTTGTTTTCATAATATTTGTTTCCATATTTGTCAACACCTATTAATGCACCGGTCTTGAAATTCTTGATCCTGTGAATTCCCAAGACAGTCATTTCAGTTGGAAGGAATTTAAAATGACATCATCTTTTATTAGAATAAAGTAAAAATGTGTTTAAAATTAGGTGAAACCTACATTTAGAATATGCACTTATACAGTGAAGTACCTTCACATTTGAAGGATTCCAAAGCACATTAGTTACACAAATGGACGGTTTGCATGATATAGCCTATAGTTCATTTCATGAACAGTCTTTAATCACAGAAATAGTCTCACTGTCTTCCACAAGAAGAGTCACAAGTAAAGTTTTGCTGGGCTGTTTTCTATTCAAGGATTACTTTATCCTCCATTAGAGTGCAACTAACCCTGACACAATGGTGCTGTTACACAGCAAAGAGCAACATTACGCAACATTTTAGGAGGACATGAAAAATACTATAAGGGTTGTAACGGAGTTTGAACATAGCAAAGACACCAGGGTTCACTTCCCACGTCTTATGAAAAATACCATGAATCTTTAATGACAACTGGCCAAGATGTTTTTTTTTTTTTTTTTCAAATCTCGTCAAGTACAGTACATTTTACCAACATAATAATATTTAACTGAATCCAGGGCTTGCATCCTGTTCAGATCAAAATCACAAATGTGAGTTAAGTAACCTGGGACATGTCTTCACCGATTATTTCCCCTTTACTACACCACTTACAGATATGGCTGCCTGATACTTTTCATTGAAAGTCCTGGTTTTTAGTGGCTTAAAATTATTTGGGCTGATGTTTACTAAGCTAGAAGTATACCTTGGAAAAAAAATCTCAAATGTTTAATTGAGAAATTCTATGCTTTGGAGCAAGGACTTTAAATTTGGCAGGGATACGCCTTTTGCCGTATCAATGAACATCCATCCAAACCTGGTTATGAGCCTCTGAAAAATCCAAGTTCACACACGTTGAGTAGAGACTTGCTAGAAGTTGGCAGCTAAGTCCTACAAAGATTCAATTTCTTCGGAGCATGCTCCAGCCCAGTGGTTCTCAACCTTTTGCAGGTCGCGACACACTTGGCGGTGTGTTATGACCCTATGGGATGCACCACCCCATGTCCCCTACTTCGTGACACCCCAGCTCTTCGTGACACACTTATTGCTGTGTGGCGACACAGGAATGTGTCCCGACACAGTGGTTGAGAACTGCTGCTCCAGCCCAAGGGTGTGAGCGCTGAGCAGGACTTTCCCTATAACTGCTTCGGGCAGCCAGGAGCCACTACAGTGATGGGGACAGAAACTGAGTAAAGAGAGACTCTCCAGTGCTCTCACCGCAGAGAAAACCAGAACCAGGCCTGTGCGCATTGGCAGGGTGAAGGAGGTACAAAGACAACACAAGTTGGAGGGACCAGAAGCAGAAGTGTGTGCTCACATGTGTGGTGGTGCGGGTGGAATAGAGGTAGGGGGGGGAGCAAGTCTGTAACCACTAAAGACCACTCCCCACACAGAACCTGGAATAGAATTGAGGAATAAAAATTCTTCTGCTGTCAAATAGCTGTGAAATCCATTGGAAAAATGTCTGCTTCAACTCCCTTTCCTCCACACTGAGGAAAACAACCAACCACTGCTATCAGTTACTCTAGTTCCTCAAGGAGCAGAAGTCTGTGCTACAGGTCTATGATACACTCTTTAATTACAGAACATATAGTAAAATGCAAAATGGTGGGAAAAAGTTAAAGGTGTTGATATAAACTTCAATGGCAAGTATTTGGCTTTCAAGTGAAGATATTACATTCTTTATATTCTCTAGTTAAATGCTATGTCTGGTTTTAAGAGAGTGCATCTATTTTATTTTATTATATGTTAAAACAGAGCTATGCTGGAATATGCTGCATCACATTAAGAATGACCGGCATCAAACTATTACTTGCAGTGTTCCATCAAGAAGATAGTAAGTTCTAAGGGACCAAGCAAAGACCTGGGAACCAAAAACTCCTGAACTCTAATCTCATCTCTGCCACTATCTCATTGTGCTGCCTTGAAAACAATCTTAGCCTCTACGCACCTATTCACAGAAAGAAAATGCACTGTTGCTAACAATGACTGTCAGAATTTGGTGCCCCAAACCGCTGTTCAATGGGTGAGTTATTGGGGTTTGTCCCATCTTCACATTTTCAGTATTGTTCCATGCCCTATTCAGCCTTCTCTTCAATTGAAGCAGCACCTCTGAGAGGGCAGAACTGGATCCTTAAATATTTTAAATCTAAATTAGGGACAACTTCACTTTTCTATCTAAAGATTCTTGCCCTTTTCAAGATGACATTAATTGCTGCCTGACATACTTGGAAGTTTGTATTGTCCAGGGTGTGAGAAAATGTATTAAACCATTAGGGTCCCTTTTTCACTGCTTCTGCCATACAATTCATCTCTTAAGATTGCCAGGAGTTGCCATTAGGGAGATCCATTATTAGAGTTTCAATTTAATCTTGCAACATTTTACCTTCAAACTCTTTTGCAATTCTGAAGCACCCAGTTTTCATTTTAAGGTTTTTATAGTATCTATTTATACACATGGTATTTCCTGATTTATATGTAACTTTGTTCTCAAAGCAAACAAGGAGTCCTGTGGCACTTTTACAGACTACAAAATTTATTTTTCACATGACCTTTCATGGGTGAAGTCTGACTTCGTGAGATGTGAGAAAGTGGAAAAAAGTTACAGTAGGGAAACAAAAAAAACCCCTTACAACAGAGGGACTTCACCCACGAAATCTCATGCAAAAAAATAAATTTGTTAGTCTTTAGAAGTGCCACAGGACTCCTTGTTTGTTTTACTGAACTAGACCAACACGGCTGCTCCTTTGGAATTTGTTCTCAAAGAGCTGGCGAATGCAGTAATGATCACTTATCCTCTTTTTGCTTTGTATTGTACTTGATGATACTGAAGGAATATGGAAGGATTGACTTACTCTGATTAATTTTTTAACCAACTATATTACTAAATTCAAAGAAACTGAGTTGAGCACCGGACAGTCCTATCTGAGATGTCACTCACAAAGTTTTTTGTTATAGTTAGTACCTGTAAACAATAGAAAGTAAAATTTCAGACAAACTGCCAGTGTCCCTTTAAGAAACCTTCTGCATATCTGCATTTTATTCAGCAGAACAAACAACGGATTCAGGAGAGTGATAAGTCGATTTTTTAAATCAGCAGGTAGTTTACAAAAATATGCAACTAACTGCTGAGTGGAAAGGAGTAATTTTGGATTTAAAATGGTAAACTTGCCACAAGGTATTATTGTATTACATGTTTATCATCAAAAACTTAAAATTGCCGCGAGACAATATCCAAAAGGACATTTAGAATTAAAGAGATGATTAGGCATATCCAACAGAGAGAACTAATTCCATGTGGAACAGACGTATATATTCATGCGTTTTCCCAGACATCCCTGAAATTGAACATTTTTAGTTTCCCCTTATCTTTGCATGCTGCTAAATAGAATCACACATGAAAGCTTTCATGTTTATACACTGTAAAGTGCCCTACTCTAATGACCGGTCACAAAGAATCAGACACACAGAACATATGGGGAAGCAACTTTGTTTTTGTTAATCAGGCCTGAGACTATAGACTCAGCCAGAAAGGCACAAACACAATTTCTACCTTCCACCTATTTTTTGACTGTCCTGATGGCTGCCATTCACCACCTCAAATCCTGAGTCCTGACACAGAGAAGCCACTAGACATGTTATCTACTGGTTTCCAGAGATAATGAGATAGATCACCAGCCCAAGGTGATTTATGACGGTAAGATATTTCCAGGTCCAGCAATCACTCTGCTCATCTGACTTCTGTTACATAAATCTTGGTATTCATCTCACGCTCCTGGTTGGCAGCACACACTGAGAGTTGTAATCAGGACAGGTCTGGTATCCACGGCAAAAGCAGTGCTTCAAAACCTCAATGCATCATTAAAAACAACAAGAGTCCTGTGGCACATTAAAGACTAACAAATTTGTTAGTCTAGTTGCTTTTGCTGTGCCCAGATTAACACAGCTACCTCCCTGGAATCAATGCCTTATTGTATTCTAGCTGATGATGTGTCCTCTCATTCTGGTACTGATCCACTGAACTGGGAAAATCCTGTCCAAAAAAAAAATCTGATTCTCTGCATTCACCAGTCGTGGAAGTGGAGAATATACTATTGCAATTAGATGTCTGCCAACAGATGAGACAAGCTGAGAAGCGGAGGGAGGCACCTAGAATTACTAGATAGGCATTTCATACTCTGGATCACTAAAGCATACCTGTGTATGAGACAGGAATCCCCAATAGGCTTCAATAAGAACTGGATTTTTGTTTCTGCGTCACCACTGGTATTCATTTTGGCTATCTTCTATGAATGTTATTCTAATACAAGACCTTGTGTCTGATGGCATTCATCCTTAATCCAGCCCTATGATTAACTTTTCAGGCATTGTGTGCCTATGCTTGTCTGGAATCCAAGATACTCCAGGAATAATATCTGTGTTTGCTTCAGTTTTCCAATATGATTACTACAATGATACTGGACAGGGACTCTGGAAGCACATGCAAAATCAAATGGTAATAATCAAAATTGGAATAAGAAAAAGGCTGCCATTCATCTATGAATTCCCACTCCCTACACCCATCCCAAGAAGCACTTAGGCTGTGCAATATTTTGTTTGAGAGGGACCATGCTTGCAATATCATCACTTATAGCAGTGGTTTTCAAACTTAGGGTCGGGACCCAGTACTGGGTCGCAGACCCCCAAACACTGGATTGTGGTGCCACCAAAAAACTGGAAAGCATTGCTCAAAGATGTAATTGTTGGGTTGTGGGCATAAATTATTCTTTTTCAACTGGGTCCCGAGGAGAAAAGTTTGAAAACCACTGACTTAGGGTGTTGGATGACAGTTCAGATTTGTTTATTTTTGTTGACCTAACGTCACCTGAGAGTTTTCAAGCCACAGGAGGGGGACAGAGGATGTCTGCTTGGATTTGGCTGTCTGAAAAGGGCCTGTAATAGTAAGGAGACCACTTTTCCAGGTGAAAATTTTCACCAGCTAGAAACGGTGAGCCCCTGACCACTGAGTAAGAGAGAAATTTATCTTTGGTAGTAATAGCAGATTAAAGTTTTGACCGGTACCCACTGAGGAACTTCCTGGCCTCATAAAATGGAGGTGGGAGTTAAAGATAAATGGTAGTCCATGAGGCCCCTTACTCTTTGCCACTTTTTCCCAACTCTGGGCTGTTCTCATCTTGCCACAGCTCTCTCTTCAGGAGAAGAGGTGGAGAGGAGGTCTGGCAACCTGCAACAGAACAATAACCTTGATATAAGGGCACAGTGACCTACAGCAGTAGGTAGGAATGACAGCCCTATAAGTAGGGCAGGGTGACCCACATCAGAAGTTGAGTAAGGCACAGAAGTTGAGTAAGATACTTTCTAGTCTTTCAGATGCAGCAAGAAATCCCATATCCCTATACCATACCTTCCCAGGATCCATCAACCGGGGATATACAGCTACAGGTTGTGTAGGGCAGTTGCAGATACTCATTACACTCCTACCTGAAAGAATCCATCCATAGGTTTGCTTCTTCTTAAACAATATTATTTTACTATTTGATTCTCTGACTGACCTCCCTCCCTGAAGGAGAAAGTCTTCCCTTTGTGGTGGTGTGCATATGCACATCTAGATGATCAAAGCATCTAGTCTTCTCTACATTGATCTTCCCTGCTGCACCCAGTGAGAGAGGGCAAGGGAAAGAGCACTGATTCTTCATGTATTTCTGCTTTGGAAATTTGTCCCCAAATCATACTTCAGAAAGGGAGTGAAATGGGTCTCAGAGATTAGAAACATTTTCAAAGAGGCTAGGTTTATTTGGATTCCCTTCCCCCAGTTGGAGCTCCCTGGCCTGGGGCTCACGAATGGGCCCCCTTGAAGCTCTACTCTTCTCTATTCATGGCCAGATAAGTCTGTTTCCCCTGGTGGTCCTAGCCTGGGATATGAGTAAGGACCCTGCGGCAGGAAGGAGGACACCTATAGCTGTGAGAGCAGGAGGGAGCTGGGCCCAAATATGTCCTACAGGATTCTCTGGCATTATCAGCATCCATGCTGCGTCTGATGGTCTCCTTCCCTGAATTACGAGGAATTGGAGGGGGAAAAGGAAGAAAATGGCTATACCCCACACTCAGAGGCATGGACTTTGTGACAGGCATTGTTATTTTACTTATAACGTAATTACCTCTGTCACTGCATATAAAATCAATTTTAGGTAACGTGGAGCTTAGAAGTTATTTTCCAATAGTCTCTACACCTTTAATTCAAAAAGACTAGATCTCCACAACTTCCTTGTCCTGAAAGCTCTAACAAATCCGAAGTCTATATTAAACATATGAACACTTAGATGCTCAAAAGATAAATTAGGGATGCCAAAGCTCTATTACAATGTTTATAGAACACAGCCTATGGGGCTACAATTTTTTAGTTCCGGAAGGCAGCATTCTGTGAAAATGTGACTGAAAAGTTACCAGTAGTAACTATTGTTCTCTGAATATACTATATCAACAAAGGTAACACTGTAGGAATTGCAGGCAGGGCCATGCATCCTGGAAACCTTTTTAAAGCAACAGATTGCAGTTATGGGGTGCCCTTTCTAATAGGCTTAGCTCCTCTCCATCTCCAAAAGCCTTATGTAAAGCTAATTTCCAAAAAGAGGAAAGGAGGACAAGCATCAGAGTAGCTCAGTGAAATCAAATCATCCCAGAGTCCTCTATACAGACCACCAGCTAGCAGTCACCGTCTGTCAGGAGTCCAGCTACAGGGCACAGGTGAAGGCAGGGCCTGTGTTGGAGGGTCAAGTTCAGTCCAAGTTCAGTTTAAAGATCACAGCCAGAAGTAATCTGTTTTAGTAGCATGTCATAGGATCAGGTTGGAGTCAAGGTCAATGAGCTCCACTGGTCAGAGGCAAGTGAGTCAGCTCACTTGTTAGCGGAAAAGAGGTAGGGTGAGGTGTCAGGAGTTGAGCAGGGGAAGCAAGGTGAGGCAAAGCCAGGATTTGGGAGTAGAGAAGGGGAGGAGACCAGGAATTAGAAGTAAGGCCAGACAGATTTTGGGAGCAGGGCTGGAGCTAAAAACCAGGGGTAAAGGTGAGGTATCAGGAGCGCACAGCAGGGTCCATTTGCAGCTGAAAGCTGGAGATTTACCTAGCTGAACACATAGCCTGCAAGTGTTTCCTCAAGGCCTTAAACAGTGTGCCTGGGCCAATGAGGGACAACAGTAGGCTCTGCTAGTTGGGACATCTGGGGGCAGGACATCTAGCAGTGCTTGAATCCAAAGGGTTCACAGCCCATCCGACTGCCTCATTGCTAGAGCTGCCAGTGGCAGCATGGACACAGCTGTCACTCAGATACCAGTACACACACATTTTAGCCCCACAGAGCCTTCTACCTTCCCTGATGGGCCCTACTGGCTAGGCAAGAACTGAAACACTGCACTCTTGGTGCAACATCAAGAAAACAACAAAACATGAGCATAGGAACTGAACCCCATGTAGCAGACCAATGGATTTTAGATAAATTGACGTTCTAGGTGCATGCCATGGACTCCCATCCCCTAGCTGAATGAGTCCTAAGATAGTCAGGAACAGAAAGAACAAATAGTTAGATCATCAGCAAATGCATCATTTCTCTGCTTTTTCTTTGAGCTGCAATGGCTGGAGACAAAGACTTCTCCAAAAGCCACGTATGTTTGCCTTTCTAAAACAGCTTAGTCCTGTCCTAACAGCAGCTAAAATCTTAAAACCCAGAGAGTTTAAGACAATGCTAATCTTTAAGAAAAATACAATTCTAGTCAGAAAGCTGGAGTCAGGCATGAATACACTACAGAGTATTGCATAAGGCAAGATGGCTGTCAGAAGACCATCTTTCTCTGATCATGTTCACTGTGGGAACGGCTAAGAGAATTGAGATCTTCAGTAAAAGGTGGCATAGAAAGCAAAATCTCAAGGCCTAAAAAAGACCACCTATTAGTTTTGTTTCCAAAGTCAAGTTGCAAGAATCAGCAGGCTTCCATTTGAGAACGTAAAAGTCAGTTAGGTCTTTTTGAAATTCATTCACAGAGCATGAACGAATACCATAATTCCTTTTACAGAAACACAGTAGGCAGAAACAGCAGCTAAGTAAGCCATCCCAGTTGCCTGGCTTAAGTTTTATTTAACAGATAACCAGCCACTGATAGGTCACAGACATCCCAATATTACACGCTTTGTCTATATATGCAGCTATAGCCCCTCCCCTGAAAAAAGGTGTCTTATTTTCCACACTTGCTATCTGTCACCTTAAAAAATGAACCAGTCAGCTCAGGCAGAGATCTTGGCTTATGTGGTGAGTAAAGAGGAGAGAGACAGAGAAGCTAGACCATTCCTGTAGACAGATCGCATCCTAGAACAACAGGCATACTGGGGATTGAAAATGTCAAAGAAAAAAAAAAAAAGAGGCTGGCTCTTTGACTGTTCTAACTGGCAGACAAAGGAACTAGGAAGGCACTGTTAGAAATGACAAAGTATTTTACAGCCTGGTCTCAGTCAAGGGAATCAGGTATATTCACTAACTACCAACTACTGTTTAAAAGGTGGTGTGGCCTGTGGTTTGGCCTGCAATCCTTACAGCAGCACACTCTGTGCTTCTCTACACTTGCACTCATGGCGGCAAACCTTTAACAGCCCAGGGTGTTGAAAACCCCCCAACTGAATGACTTAAGTTTTGCTGGCACGAGGACTAGTGCAGACAGCACAGCGCTCCTGCTGACATAGCTCCCAGGCCTTGGTAGGATGGTTTTATTACACTGATAGGGGAGCTTTGTCCTGACAACCACGGGACTATAGTAGTGCTTATGCCGGCACAACTCATGTTGCTCAGCAGAGTGTTTTTTTCACACTCCTGAGCAACAAAGTTTTGCCAGGGTCAGCAGGGCTGGCTCAAGGGTTTTGGGCACCCTAGGCGAACTATGACTTTTGCGTCCCTGTCAGAGGGCAATACTTTTGTTTATAAGAGATAACATTAATATACCTTTTTAAACACAGAAAAAACCCCCCACTTCCCTGTAATTTGGCACCCCGTAAAGCCTGGTGCCCTAGGCCAGTGGTGTTCAAACTTTGGGGCGGGACCAGTACTGGTTCACAGACCCTCAGGTACTAGGTCAGCCCCTCTGCTGGTGCTGCCAAAAGACTGGAATGCATTGCTGAAAGACTCCACTCCACAGGGGCAGCCGTGTTAGTCTATTGTAGAAAAACAACAGAGTCCTGTGGCCCTTTTAAATAAATAAATAAATCGGTTAGTCTTTAAAAGTGCCACAGGACCCTGCTGTTTTGCTGAAAGATGTAACTGTTGGGTCAGGGCATAAATGTTTTTTTCCCAACTGGATCCCGATAAAAATGTTTTGAAAACCACTGGTCTAGGCGACCGCCCAGGTCACCTCTACGTAGGGCCGGCCCTGCCGGAGTGCGACAAGCCCTAGGAAGTGCCCTGGCACAAAGGACACCTGACTCTAAGGGACCGCATCCTGGAGCTCGGGGGCATTTTCCAGTCCCCCAGTGCGAGCTCGTTAGTGTGCGGCTGAAAACCAAAGGGCAGACGTGTCCCGGGAGCCCCCAGAGAGGGGAACCGCTCGGGCCCCGGGCCCATCTCGGCCTGACCTCTCCCGGCCGCTCAGAGCAGGAGCCGCCGACGCAGCTCCCGCTCGCCATGGAGCCGCTGGGCCTAGACCCGCCGGCGGCTCATGGCCCGGCCCGAAGGCCCGATTTACCCCCGGGCAGGGAGCTCAGGCCCAGCGCTAAGAAGCCGAGCACCGCCCCCGCCCCCAGGCCGGCCTCTCCCCGCGCCAAGGTCACCGCCAGGCCGGGCGCCTCTTTACCTGAGCTGATGCTGCATGGCCTCGCGGAGACCACCATGATCCCGCACCTGCCGCAGCACCCGCCTGATAAACCGCAAGTACTCCGCCCCGACCTCCATGGCCGCATCCGCACTTCCGGGCGACGACGGGCCGGAGCGACCTGCTGCTTCCACTTCCGCCCGGCCGGACTGACAGACAGCAGCGCCGCCGCCTCAGGGCACAGCGGGGGCGGGATCTCGCCTCACAGGCGCCGCCGTCCTCCCGCGGTCCTGCAGCGCGCGCCCGTGGCCTCCAGCTGGGTCTGCACCGCGCAGCGCGCGGGAGTTTCCCTCCGCGTGCAGCGCCGGGCGCCGCGAAGAGACACCCCCGGCCGCCCTCAGACACAGCACACGTGCCCCAACTCAAACCCGGAGTCCTGGGGCACTCTCAAATTGATCTCTCGCACAAGCTTGCATGGGAGGAAATCCCACTTTGTCGGACGCTCTGACGAGGTGGGATTTTCTCCCACTTCAAGCTCAGGCGAGAAATCAATTCGTTAGTCTTGAGAAGTGCCCCAGACGCCTTGTTTGTTTCGCTGACCTAGACAAACACAGCTGCCCCGCTGGAAGTTGCACCAGATGAGTTGCACGTTTAGAGAGAAGCCTTGTAGGGAGATTTTCCTCGAAAGTCTGACTGTACTAACAGCTGCTCGGCTAATTGTCAACTACCTTGGGCAGGAGGGCGGACTTTGAAAGATTAACTGTGGGAACTGTGTTGTGGCTGATGTCATTTTATTTGTACAGTTCGGCACTCTGGGGCATGCCCTCGTTCCTAGCACACTTGGGGATATAAATCTGGAGCTCCCAATTTTAAATACTAGAAGAGAACTCAGATTTACAGCTCATCAGCAACATTTCAGCCTCTTGTCCTTGTCTCTTGATGTTTGCATCTGGAATTCTTTAGTATCTTTAAACCATTTTGATTTTCTCACTGTGCTAGTCCTTTTTAATTAGATCAAGCCAAATTTCCAGTGTCTGTCTGTAATCCCGCTAGTCCTCCAAAATCTCTTTACGTTGTTAAATTTAATACCTGTCTAGAGCATGAAAAATTCATCATTACTGTATTTAGCTCAAAATCTATGTTGGGCTTGAGGCAAATTTCAGCATATTTAATGTAGCTGAATGCAATGCCAGAAGTAGCTTCAGAAAGCTGGAGCATCAATATTTCCTTTTCTGTAACCCAACCCTAGACCTGATGGTGCTTCTAGAAGTTTTGAACTCTCTAAATAGTATACCAAACACCAGTACATCAGAATGTTAGAGTTGCACTTAAATTCTTTATTTTTTCTTGTCTGAATAAATGTCAGAGAACTAGAGGGGTAGCCGTGTTAGTCTGTATATAGCAAAACCAAACAAAAGTCCTGTGCCACCTTACAAACTAATTTCTTTGGGCATAAGTTTTTATGGGCTGCAACCCATCTGACAAA
This sequence comes from Pelusios castaneus, assembly GCA_007922175.1. Lineage (NCBI taxonomy): Eukaryota > Metazoa > Chordata > Testudines > Pelomedusidae > Pelusios > Pelusios castaneus. Next base: position 3,217,268 of record ML685814.1, read on the forward strand.
GTGGGTTGCAACCCGTAAAACCTTATGCCTGAACAAATTTGTTAGTATTTAAGGTGCCACAGGACTTGCATTGTTTTTGTCAAAGAACTTCATTTTCTCTGCATTCTTGAAATCTTCAGCAAGCTGGACACAATAGCCTATGGTTTGATTTCAGAAGGAGAATCAACTGCATTAAGTAGGAATATTTTTCAAAGAAAAACAGATACTTCTGAATGAAACAGATATTGATGTGCTGCAGGAAAGCCTGGAATATGGATTTACATTACCATGCCATTATGACTAATGCCATAAAAAAGGTCTCACATGATCCTTTGTTCTGCTCTTCCACTTAAATGGGATTTTATGCAGTGGAAAATTTGATCTAGAAAAGAATAAGTACGTTGAATTTTCTGCACTTTTTGAGATTCTCTTTTGCTACTGAACAATGCTAGATGGCAATTACATTTTTACTTTTTAAATAACTTTTCCTTATTTCAGCCCATTCTGCTACTTATTTCCTACCATTTTAACCTTAGGCACGATAAGTCAGATAAATTCTCACTGTGATATCTGGCAATCGCTAAAGTTTCTTTTGCAGTATTGATTAAGTAGCTTTAATATTTACTGGTTAGACTGAGAAACAACTACCTACTGGATTTTAAACACATTAAAGACTGAAAAGTAAGACATCACGTCCTGTTCACCTTCTTGAACTTTCAAGAGTGTAGCAAACAATGTCCCCAATAAATCACTTCTCATTTCTCTCTTCAGTATCCTACCATAGTTTATTCCACTCATTACCCATGGTCGTCTTGCCAATCAAATGGCACCATCTATTCTACTTTTTCTTTTTAGCTTTTAAGACAGTTGTGTAGTTTATCACATGGTATTCCAAAGGGAACAAGAATCGTGACATTCATGTCATTTGGCTCTATTTAAAAAAGTTAAATAGATTAATTCAAAGACTGAAATTAAAATGTAATGTTTCTTACATCCAAAAATCTTTCAGATATGCTCATGTAAGTATTTGAGCGATGCAGAAGTTAAAAAAAAGTGTGTGTGTGTGGGGGGGGGTGGACCTAAAAAATTTTTTTTTCTAGAAAAACAAAGTTCCATACAACCCTATTTCATTCATAAATCTGGATCTGATGGTAGTGAGAGTTGTCACTGTAGCAATATTTACAATGACCTTTTTCTCTATAGCAATGTTTAACAATGGAACTGAGAAAATTGTGTTTTTAAATGAGTCACAGATGCTAGCAGACAGCACTTTGCCCTTTTCTCCTATGGTGGTGAGAAACAATTTCAGTAAATGACACTCAGAAACAACAGGGTGGGTAAGCTCAGTACGTGAATGAAATACGCTGTGCATCTTTTACTGGTTGCTGTGGTTAAACAAATTTACATGAAAATTTAAATCAACACATATCAATTTTGATTATATTTCCAAATCTATTTCATACAAATGTGCTTGCACATTATATCCAAAAGAGGGGATCACCTATGGGAGATATGAACTCAAAGAACTCTACAAGTAACATTTTGAAATTATAGCCGCTTTTACAAACATGAATTAAAGCTACACAATTCCTTTATATGTAGGCATCATAAACATCAATCTATTTCCATGCCAAAAACTGCATTTAGATAGTTGTTTTTGAATACACAGTTATTACTTTGAAATAAAATTAGAATTTTGTAGTTAAACACAAACAGTTGTTTGAAAGTCAGGAAAATTTGGAGTTAAAGTTATAAACATTTCAAAAATAAAAATTAGTACTTGACTGATACTTCTAAAATCGTATGTCAGGTAGTCTGGAAATTCTTACAGTTCCAATTCAAAATAGAACTTTGTCCCATTGCTCTTACTTTCCAAAGAAGAACTCCACTAGTGTCAAAATGAAACTCACCTCTTTTGCATGGTTAGACCTCTATTAAACATACCCCAGTTTTCTTAAATCCTTGGTTATCATGTATGTTACCAGGTGAAATTCTAGAACGAATGAAGCTTCCCAAGACCAGACCACAGCTTCTAAGCAGCTTCACAGGAAATGAACTTGTCCTGTGGAGTGTCTAAAACTCTTCAGGGTAGGAGCTGCAGAATTAGCAGTTTTGGGGATACCTGCTAATCTAATCATATGCTGTATGCAGTATAGTATCTGCTTTTGTCCCAGGATATTAAAGAGACAAGATAGGTGCAGTAATATCTTTTATTGGACTACTGTAGGTGAGAGAGAGAAGCTTTCAAACTACACAGTGTTGCTCTTCAGGTCTGGTAAAGATTCCTGAGGGCACAGCTAACTGCAAGGCTGAACAGATTGTTCATCATCTTTCCCAGACCTATGTGGCTTGAAAACTCTCTTAACCAAGAGAAGTTAGTCCAATAAAAGATTATCACACCACCCATATCTCCCTAATCATATAATTTCTAATTGTGGGAGCTGCCATGAACACAGGCTTCCTGGTCTGGCAGTTTGGAGCTCTCAATTTAAACAAAACCCCTATTATCTGAAGGTTTCAGAATATTTAACAAGGAGACTCCCAATACTCTGAAGGAAATGAACTGTATTACTTATCTCCCATCCCATCCCCACGCTCCTAGTTAATTTAGGAAGTTAAATTGAGTAACCTATACTAACATCCCTATCACTAAAAATCAGAACAATTGCTAGGTAAGGCAGTATCAACAGCTTCAACTTCAAGATCACCACCCAAACATTAATACCTAAGCAGAGCAACAAATTCCATTGAGGTACAAGACTCCTTTTCAATTCCAAACACAGAATCACTCCACAAGGCACACATCCAATACCTCAGAATGAAACTGAAATGGAAAACTTTAACTGCCTTCAGAGAACGATGCATTTCTTACAGATATGCATGTAATGAAAAGTCTGCTATGTTATTTGTACGTTAACCAGTAAGAGGTTGAAGCTAGGACTTTGCATTTGAGTGCTTGGGAGTAGGGGGAAGGAGGGCTGTGTAGGGAAGGTCACAGAAGGAGATGAGAGTTGTCCAAAGGCATTCACGGCTTGGTGTGGGGCTGTGTGCATGTACACGTATTAGAAAAACAGAAGTGAGTCCATGGAGAAAGAAGGGTGCATATGGTTGGGAGGATGTAGAAAATACTTTGAAAATCATAGGGGGAGTAGGAATTAATGGGAGAGGTATGGAGGGAGAGTGGATGTGTGTGATACTGAGCATTGGATAGGAAAAAACTGGTGCAGAGGGCGGGAAAGAGGTGAGGGGAGGAAAAAGGAGAGAAGCTGTGCTCCAACAAGCTTCCTATGATTCACCAAAGAATCACTCGTTTCCCAGAGTTTCTTTCCAGCCTCATTTTTTACCTTCTTAGGGGAACAAGAAGCTGTGGGAGGGAAGATGGATTAGGAAGTAGTGATGAGAGATAAAATATAGAGATTGGTGGGAATGGGGAACAGGACTCTGCAGCAAGGTTGAGATCAGGTGGGCAGTAGGGCCAGAGTCAGCCACAGATTTAAGTATTTTGGGGGGCAGGAGAGGAGAGGGGAGGAAGACTCCTTGTTTCCTCCTCTTGAAATCAGGCAACCCACTGCCCCTCTCAAATGCCAACATCCATCACTGCCCCCAGCTACGATGTACAGACACATTAACTGGCTGATTCTGCAGACAATGGGCAGCAAAGCAGGTTGTTCTGATGTTTACATTGCCACAACTATATTTCAAACTTAACATTTGAAAAAAATGGCAGCTCATTCCCTCGGGCTATTGTTGCAGGTCACCGGCACACTCAGGTGGACACCTTGTTAGTCTGTATTCAGAAGACTGTCCTCTGGTTGCAAAGAACTAGACATTTAATTTTTTAAATATTTAAGCTACTAGTGAGAAGCTAAATTGTGACAAGGGATGGATGTCCTGGGCCAATTCCACAAAGGTAAATATGAGGACCTGAGTGTTTTAATGATTTCTCCAAAAACTATTGTGGCCTTCAACATTAAAGCTGAGACTAAATCAAAATCAAAATTGCTGCTGTAATCTGTACTTCATTCTTAAACAAAACCTTCCAATCCAGCAGTGCCTTACTTCCTATTCAAAACTGATTCAACACAGTCTTTTAGTCCTGATGGTGTTGAATATCCTGAAAATATATATTATCATAATTTGTGACGTGAACAACCATTATCAGAGTTTCTAAAGGCGTTTCTATAATTAGCAATGTATTGTGGTTTAAAAGCAAAGGATACTGCTTAGTCAAAGTTTTACAATAAATTATCAGATGTATTATGTATGCAAACCCATAAGGTAAAACGCAGAGAATCTAAGTGTTAATGGCAGTTAGAAATAGCAAACTCCTAGCAATGTCTCAATGTCTTATAACTGACAATATTACATTGCACAACAGTATATCAACAGACAGCCTATATGAAACTGAATACATTGTCATAGTCTATATATCAGTTCATATAAAATACTACAAATTTATAGGTAATTGCAGTTATTCTATAATAAAAAGTTACAATTTATTTTAAAAAATACAGCCAAAATAGAATTTACAATTTTAGTCAGATTTCAAGACATTTACAGTAGCGTTTATACAACAGCAAGACAATCACTGTGACATTCTGATGCTTACATTAAAACTGAACTACTAGTAAGCTATAAGTGGGGGCTGGAACGAGCAAACTAATGACTTCCGGTGGCAATGAAGAGAGCGGAAAGAGAACAAATGCACTAGCAGGACAGGGGAGGGCTGTGATGCAGCTGACATTACAATAAGGGTTTCTTGAAAGAGTTCAAACTGTAGCTATAAGCTGTAACAGGAAAATACCAGTAGGAAACGCAATATAGCACACTGTGCAATAAATATTTTTAAGAAAAAATGATTTTTTGAACTACTTAGTTTATTATTTAGAACAGTGCTCCCATCTTTAATTGACAGGATTCTGAAATATGTAAAACTATTCACTTTTCTATTCAACTTGTTTATACTAAAATTCAATTATTTTCCTTAAATCAAAAATTATAAATCCATTGCAAGTAATTTTATCCTTCAACTGGCAAAGAGGCCATTCTTTATTGCCTGGTAAAGACGATAGTTTGACAAGTCTTGACTGGATGCAAACAAGTCAGATTGGTGAAGACTGAATGCTGAAAATAAATAAAGTGTGTGTGATGGGTCGCATTCCCGAAAAACTTGTCAAGCTAGAGAAGTTCTAAAAATGCCTTTAATGCCCACTATATAGTAATTTCCAGATTTTAATTTTCAGTAGTAGGCCAACTGATGTTACTGGACTGCAACAAAATAGGAATAAAATTGGCCAGTCTTTTATCCAACATCAACCTAGCTCAGAAAAATGTACTCGCAGACAGCAGAAGCTGAAAACAATCAGAACGGCAATGATCTGAGAATTTGTGAACACTTTGTGATCAGAAAAATGTGGCTGTTTAGAAAAAAATTACAAGCTTGAGCTGAAACTAATTTAAGCTTGTATACTTATCTAAGCAGCAGTAAATTTCAAAGGAAGCTTCATTGCTGAAAAAGTCGATAAGACATAAAAGTGCAATGATAACTGCAACAGTTAACATAAATGCTGATAAATGAACAAAAAATGAATATAAAAATAAAATAATCCCTTCATTCATTGGTTTTATTACGATTATCCCTACTAAGAAAACCCAGCTTCCCCCAGCTCCAGATCAGAAACTTGAATTTATATTACAAGAAGCAAAAAAATAAAAAAAATAAAATAAAAATAAAAAAATTAAACCTTGGGAGAGGGAAAGAATGTGGTGGAGAGGACAGAAGAACCAGCATTATGAGAGCGCAGCCTCAGGACATAATAAATAGAAGAATGATGGCCCGCCAGATACAGAACAACCTGTACTCTAGGCTCAATCGGTACTAAAAACTTATTTAGATAGAAAAATACAAGAGAAATCTGACAGTAATAAACCATCTCAGAAAATAGTTTATTCTTAGTCAGTTTCCCACTGTATAAAACAAACAGCTGCTATCTACCAACACATAACACTAGAACATATTAACCTCTTGACATCCAGAACAGCATCGATCTCATTGTCAACAATGGAGGTACACTATGATCAGCTACACTGAGGTATTAACAGAAGATAAAACAAAATCTGTTTGCTTTCTGTGATTAACCTGCCCTTTTCATGGTACCAACTGCTTCATTAAACAAGAACATCTCTTTTCAAGGCAGCTGAAAGAAAACTGAATTTTATTACCAAGGTTTCATTTCAATTGAAATATTTTTGCCTTTTTAGGATTTCTGACTGTCATGTTCCTTACTATCAATAAGAATGAGCTATAGCAAAACACAGAAACCACAACTCAGAGAGGAAGATTAATTTATTTTTTCTAAAATTAGGTTGTGACACCTTAGTTCAGTCAAAACTCTTCTTTACCAGGTTGAAGTCTCCTATTTTGGAATTCATAAACAGTATTCCAGCTTCATCTACCTACAAAAATAGGGTGGATAATTCTTGATTTTCATTAAATGCCAAATAATTTACAAGTTCTTGAAAACCAGATGAAAAAAGAAAGTCACACTGTATCCCTCAAGACACTTTGCAGCATTTCCCAAATGTACAGGAAAGGAGGAATTTTAGGTCTTCTTTAAAAGTTGCCAGGGAAGGCTTTTTGCCATCTCTTGGAGACAGAGTATGCATTTACACCACCACGAGAGCCATGGCATAGAATCCTTGTCTTCCACCTTTATACAGAATGACCAATAATTTGAGAGTTGTAGTCTGCTGTTTCCATTCTTAAAATATATGGGATGATGCTGTCAATCTGAACATTTCCAATCAGTCCTGCAAAGAACAACTCTTCTGTGATGGCAGCACTCATCAGTCTGAGGGCAGGCAATCGAAGAAGCAGCCTAGATAGCCTGAAAAACAGATTTGGTAAAACAGCATTTCAGTTTAATAGGCAAAGTGAGGCTTCCTTTTGTTGTTATCCAGTTATCAGTAAGAAAAACTGTACAAACGGCTACACTTTGGGTTGTGGTTCAATAAAGCCCAACTCTTAGGAACTCTAGTATTAAGCTTCTGTAGGCATGGAAGACAGATCAAGTTTTAAATTAATCCTGTATTTAATTTATAGCCATGATAGCAGTGCAAATAAAGATCTTAATAGCCATTTCAATATATGTGGTGTGCACAGCTTGCTAAGGCCTGCAGCAGGCAAAAGAAAACAAATGAAAGACCTAGCTTCAAAGAATTAGGTAAGTGCAATTTAAATAATCTGCATAAAGTTTAAATTTTCCATATAAAATGCATTATTTTCAAAATTACTGGAAGTAACAATAAAGTCATGTATAAACAGTGATTAAAGGTAGAACTAAGGTTTGTCAACACTAATCACTTAACTGATTCTCACATTTCTTAAAATGAAATACTTCTCAAATCAAGGTAATTGAAGCGCCGAAGGAAAAAATCAAGCATGTGATATATATAAATTTACATACCTGTACGTATCATCTGGATATACTTTTGTTACATAATCTTGGAACTCCATGTAAGCCTTTTCTTGAAACTTCTCAATTTGTATTACATTTTCTAGACCTGGGTGATCTGAAACACAATCTACATTGTTATATCTGATCTGGATAAGATGCACAAAAACCAACAAAGCCCATCTGAGGCAAACATCCTACTAATTCTTTTGCAGCTACAGTAACTTCTGGTTTTCACAATTTCTTATATGCTGGGCACCTCTTTGGATTTTGATTCTTTTCTTTGATGATGATCTAGTTTTATTTAAGTTGCTCAGATGAATATATTAACCAGCTCTAACAGTCCAAGCAAATGCAGTTCTTGCCATGTGTAAAATTATTCACATAATCTCATTCACTTCTAATCCTGGCTCCTGTTTCTGCATTGCAACAGAATACAGCAGCATTATTTTGGTGTGTTGACTGTTCACTGGAAAGTTATGTGCTTAAATATTATATGGAGTCTATAGCAAAATGAACAAGGAGTCTGGTGGCACTTTTAAAGACTACCCAATTTATTTATCACATGAGCTTTCTTGGGAGAAAATCCCACTTTGTCTTCAAGTGTGTGACTAAGTGGGATTTAAGCGTCTTCAAGCATCTGAGGAAGTGGGACTTTTTCCCCACGAGAGCTCATGCGATAAATAAATTGGTTAGTCTTTAAAAGTGCCACCAGATGCCTTGTTTGTTTTGCTGAACTAGACTAACGTGGCTCCCCCTTTGGAATATAGCAAAATGGTTACAGCTGAGATTATTTGAAAAAGCTTAATAAAGGCTGTGTAATATCTGAATTCCCTAGTTGCCTTGGATGATGAGGTGAAGCAGACCATTCTTTTCCAACAATCCAGAGTAACATTTTAAAAAGAGCCTTAGTCCTCTTTTCAAAAGTGACATAAGCACTTAAGTTCTTAAGTCCCATTGGCCTTCAAACTAGCTTTGAAAACAAGACTTAGACATTATCCCTTGTCTGTAATTTTTAATCCACCTTTTTTCATGGACGTTTCTTACTGTGACTAGTGACATATTATGTGGATTTTATCCTTTGGAAATGGGATAATAAATAAACTGCCAAAACACATCAGAAAAAGAGAACTTACCAATAGCAATTCTTTTTCTCTGAATGCATTGCCTGCATAAACCCATGACTAGAGTTATGGGCCTAGCAATATGCTCACAGCGTGGCAGTAAGATGGTCTGAACAACAGAGTTCTGCACGGGTCTAATTTTAAAGCCGGACCTGAACTCAACTACACCACAGCCAATCTGAATCTGATCTGAGCAAGCTGTTTTCATACCCCACCTGAATCTGACACTTGTAGCAGGGTCCCATTGGGGTTGGGTTGGGTGGCAAGGGTCTAGATGCCATCCCAGACTCCATTTTCTTTACTTTGTTTCTTCTGAGGAACAGCAGGGCTAATTACCCCCCTCAGCTGTGGTCCCTCTCCTGCAGACCAACTCTCCCAGCCCATTGGCTGGTTCTCAGTCCCAGCTGGAAGTCGGGGGAGAAGCCTGGGCTGCTGCAAGCCTAGACAGCTGATTCCCGTCCCAACTAGAATGGGCAGCCATGTAACTGATAAGGCTGCCCTGGGAGGAGCAGAGAGTGGAAACCAGCAATCCTCAGCTTCTTGCCCTGCTCCCAGCTGGGACCAGGAGATAGCTGCTCTGGCTTGCAGCAGCCCAGGCTTCTCGCCCCGGTCCCAGATGGGAGTCTGGGCCAGAAGTCCAGGAGCTTCTCCATCAGTTCCCCATCAGGGCAGCTTTGCCAGTTAGAGGCTGAGCCATGAATTGACTTGGCTGCCCATTCCAGCTGAGAGCAGGAAATGTAGAAGCCCCATGCAGCTTCTTCCAGAAGGGAAAGGGGAGGCGAGAAGTCCCTGCCCAGCTGTGCCCGGATCCCAGCTGGGACCAGGGAGTGGAGAAGTCAGGGGCAGTCCACAGAAAGCTGAGGGCTCCCAGCAGGGAGTTGAGAGACAGGGTCTCAGCTCTCCACACTGCCCTTCAAGTTGGTGAAAGTGCTCCTAGTGAGGACACACTCCACCGACACAAGGAGAGCAGTGTGGACATCGGCCACTCAGTAATTATAGTGGTAGCTGTAAGTCAACATAACACATGTAAACTTATTTTTTTAGAGTAGACAAGGCCTCAGTATTTTGTTTACAAACAGAGGCAGGGTGATTAGATTAAGGATCTGGACATTGTTAATGAGCCTATAGACAGGAATCCTTGTGTGTGTGCGGTGTGCATGTGGGGGGGGGGGGTGGAACATTGAAAAGAGAACTTAGGGGGCTCCGAAGAAACCCTCTGAGCCAAGGTTACATTCAGAAAAGAGTAATATGTGAGATATCCATGAGTGAAAGTGCTGATGGCAACAGAAGTTTTACCTGATTAAGGACTGTAAGATTTGACCCTCCAACTTCCTTTCAAAAGAAAAAGCTGCCCAGAGCTCCTGTGCCCGTTTGTTTCCCTTTCCTGCCTGCAGCAGCCCTGGCATAGCTCAAAATACTCAATTTTTTCTCAACTTTAAAATGTGAAATTTTCTTGGTGTTTGGTTTTAAATATTCTCCTGTGATAACTACTACTCAGTCACTGTATTGTTATATTTAAGAGCCTTCTGGAAAGTAAGTAGCCTTTAAACAGAAGTGAAAGCAGTGTAGCCAACTCTCAGGTTGTCATGAGTCTCAGGATAATTACATCTTCCTTAAAGCTCCAGCTCCTGGAGTCAAGTGGATATGTGATGATTTCGGCCTTCATTCTTGAAGGAAAGTCCTTCGTGGAGCTTCAAAATATGACCCCAATGGACCTTAAACCGTCAAAAAGCAGAAGGCAAATAAAAAGAATACCAAATCTATTATTTTTACACAATCTCATGATTTTAAGCCAATCTTATTATTTTTGGTGAGCCTGACTCATGATTTTTGATCATTCGGGGTTGGCAATACTGTGAAAGTGACTTGAAAGTGTCATCAAAGTAATTCCTATTCAAAGTCAGCTTCTAGTCTACTCTTTGTGCAGTATAAACTCACAGGGCCTTGCCCTATAGGATGCTTCCAAACATTACATTATCTATTCCAAGCTTGGTGAACTGCAAAAAGTTAGCCTAAATGATAGAAAGTATTCTAGATTTTTTGACCATTGTTTCTATTGTAGTATTAAAGAGTTTGTAACAAAGTAAGAACATACATTAAATTTGAAATTTATCCGTAAGTGACTTGACACAAGATGTCAGAACATATTAGTATTAGAGGTGAGTGGGTCTACTATTTATTTAATTTTCTTTTTTAAAATAGGAATTAGATACAGTGCTCTTGTCAGCTAATTTCTAAATTATTGTCTGCAAAAACCCTGGAATTTTCATGTGCCTGTGTAGCCCTGGAATCACAGTTAAAGTTGCCCTCAACTCCTCCAATTTGAAATGGCACCTCTATCCTATTCCCTGAACTCAGTGTTCCTGTGAATACATAGTATTGGCTGTAATAGGCTGAAAAAATATGGAAAATCTTGAACAGAAAAATAGGATGTTTGCCAGTCTGAGTGATCAATGGTTATGTATAACAAGTTCCTGGTGTTTAAATAATCTATAGTGAGGTGCTATATAACACAGATACAGCTACCTTATTTTTACTGTTGTCTTCATTGCCTATATCCATAGATCAAGCACACACAGTAAAGGCTACATGACAGCTACCTTCTATTCCTCAAGACTCAAAATCTATTGAAATAGTGTCGACATGTAAGATTGTGATGGTATTAGCACAGATGCAAAAATGATTATACTACTAACACAGTGATATCCAAGGGGATTGAGTGACTTAAAATTTGCTTCTGTTGGATATCAGCTTCAGGAAAGACAGAGCAATGAGAAGACATACTTGTTATTGATGATTTTACAACATTTATGAAAAAAATTAACACACTGCAGTCTTGCTCAGTAAATGTCACAGAGTAAAAACCCGTTCTGAACCCAGAAAAATATTTGGCAGATCTTGGGTTCCTTATAGCAATTTTTCATGTTTTCTTTTTCATTATAAATCTTTGGATCTGTAAATGATGGATGAAAATCCTGGAGTCAAGACACGGCACCTTGGAGTAAATCAAATCACACACAAAGGACTACAATAAAAAAAAACATTAAGGTTGGAAAGTCAGTGCTCAAAAGTCAGGAAAGGCCAGAATTAAGGTTAACTTGACTTTTTTGCATGGATGTAGTATGATATTGTCTTTAATTACATTATCGCACATTATTTCCACAGGACCTCTGCTTCAAACAGTGAGCATGAGAGACCATGCTATGTGAATTAGCAGCTATCCAATATTTTACTTCATCCTCATTGTTCAATAGGTGCTGCTTCCTCTCCCCCCTTTATTTACTGCACACTGTTCAAACCCTGGCTCTGAATACAGAATTATTTATTTCTTTATGAAGATTTGTATGTTGCTAATCACTACATTACCTGAGTATTTCACAAACACTAATTTTATTTAATTTCACAATCTTCTGTGAGATGAGGGAGTGGTGTTTCCCCTTCCCCGATTTTACACCTGGGGAACTGATCAACGGATGGAAGTACCCATTAATTGTGAATGTCCAATCTGACATATCCAGGACCTGATTTTTCAAAGCAATATAACAGTTTATACATTGATTTCTGTGGTAGTTAAGATTGATCGGTACTCCTACAAATCAGGCCCCACGGTCTCATTTTGGGCACTAGAAAATAAGGAACACCCAATGAGTGACAAACTGGAAAAAAACCAACCAAACAAATAAGGAGTCCTGTGGCCCTTTTAAAGACTAACAGATTTATTTATCGTATGAGCTTTCGTGGGAGAAAAATCCCACTTCGTCAGATGCTTAAAGATGGGGAGTTTACAGAATGGGAGCAAAATAAATACAGGGAAGTATATAATTAAAGACTGTATCGTAACACATATGCACCAGGCAACTATCACTCTGGAATTTTCTAACTTCTGAGTGTTGACTTTGCAGCCTTAACATTCTTTTAATATACACTCCTCTCTCATCACCCCCACTCCCAGGCTCCTCACCTGATCTCTGCATACCCCAATCCTGTCTCAGTCTCCCTCCTCCATCTCCCCCCTAACCCCATGGCTTTTTGTCCTAGTCTCTTAAGTTCTGCCAGTTCCCTCATCTATTTACCTGAAGTCACCACCCCACCTGCCTAGCTGGCTCCTGAGTTTTCCCTTCTGCTCATCTCTCCAACTGGCTCTCAGGAGCAGAATGAGAGAATGTGATGATAAAAACCATTGGTAGTCAGGCTCCTTAGCACTTCTTCCATTGCTAGCAACTGTTGATCTACACTGGTGTTAAAGCAACTGTGGGAGAATTGCCTAAAATTCTCAGTACAGATGGAACCTTTGGTAGACCGAGGGAAGACTATTACATTTGAAATTAGCTTGTAACTGAAATAAAAAAAGGTTCATAGATTTGTTGCAGCTATAAAACCAAAATATCAGCAATGCGTAAATTTACATGCAAAATCACTCTCCCTTCCACAAAACAACTTTTACATACACTGTAAATATTCAGATTTCAAAGAACAAAATTTTAACTTAAAAATAATTACATACCGGGACTGAAGAGGACGATTGCTTTCAGATAAGCATATTCATATCCATCTAGGCAAAGCTTAACCATACTGTTGCAGAACTCTTGCAGTTTGAAGATATGCTCCATCACTAGCTTTCCTCTCTCTGTAGACAGCTTATCTGAATTAGTACAAAAAATTGCAAAATGTATATTTTGGATAAATGGACTCCTGATTATTAATGATTTGCATGTCTGATAATATAAGCCATCTATGAATCCATATTCCTTTTCTGAAGGAAAAAACTGCACACCAAATTTTATTTTATATGTAACATTTCATGATTAGTCTGATAATCTTACTAAAGAGTCAGTGATCAGAGATGGACTAGAACCAGAAATATTAATCACTAGAAGAGGGAAGAAAATTACTTACCAGTAAATGGATTCCCTGAATATATTACAACCCTGCAGATGTACTCTGTAAATTGTGGCCATGCTCACTAATCACAGAAGCGCTAGCAGCAGCAGCATGATTATTTTCCTTTTCTTAGAAGTGAGATAAATCAATTTTCAGGAACCCAAACTAAACTGCTAGGTGAGGACATACAAAACATTCAAGAACTGGATATAGAACTTGGCCCATTTAGGGATATGAGATCTGTCATTATTAGGAGGCATATAGGGAGTTCTCTGGAGAGGTCTATCAGTTTAAAACCTTCAGAGCCTGGCCGAAGCAATAACAAGTAAAGTAACTTGAGCTTCAACCTATTATAACTGTAAACACTAAAAGCAATTTTTTTAATGTAGTTGAAGAAAGTACCATGTATTTGGTATCAAGTATCATGGAATAAGATATTTCAGAACAAGAGACTTATATCTGATACCTCTGAGGGACTGAGATTTTTGCATGTAAATCAAAGATTTTTTGGAAGAACTTTTTGTCTGGCAAAATTTTCAAAAACAGGTGCCTAAATTTAGTCTTCTCAGTACCCTGATTCTGAAAATTCCTCAGTATCTAGCAGCTCCCACTGAAATCAATGAAAGCCGCTGGGTGTACAGCAATTTTTAGCTAGGCCTCTCATTTAGGAGCCTAATCATCACACTCAGTTTTGAAAACCCTCGCCTTTGTCTCTTTGTCTCCTGTAATCTTGCATGGAGCAAGATGAAGAGGATGTGCTTTGCTTCATTCCAGAGACCCCCATTCATTAAAAAATTCAGTCAACTCAGGTGGTTTCACTTTCTTTACCTTCATCTTTTGTTTTTATTGCAATTGTCCTAAAGGCCCAAAAGCCATCTTCAACCTCCCAGAACAAACTGCTATTCTTCTCACAGAGTCTAAAGTAGTTCCTATAAAAGTTAGGATTGGACTGTCTCACCACAGATCTTTCCATAGTGACAGAGACCCAATTAAGCAGCTCTTTTCAGGGCTTGAACCACCCTTTGAAAAGACTGCACCAGTCACTCGTGTATGAGTATGTCTACAATCAGGGATGAAACCACCATAACAAAACACTGAGAAAGGTACAGAATGTACAGAAATTCTCCACCATTGCAGCCTGACTAGTTCTGGCAACTGTGGGGGCACTGATGTAGACTGGCCGCTGTGTTCCAGCAATCAAAAGGATTTTCCTAAAGCTCCCAGTGGCAGGCAAAGCTTTGGCGAATGGTGAATTTATTGGACTGGGTCAGCTGCCCCTCTAACCACAGTGTACAAGAGCTATGAGGTGAACTATCACAGGACAAACCCTTCATAACAGCTGAAGTCCAAAAAAACCAATTTTTCCTCAAGAGATGATCAGATAGAAGTAAATTGAGGGGGGTGACATTGCTGTGAAAGTTATTGGGATTTCCACATTTAATTTGCAGCATTAAATCAACTAAGGATCAACTAAATAAGTTCATAACTTCAAGAATCTTGAAAAGGAACAGAAACCTCTAAACCTCTTGACTGGAATGAGGGAAAAAGAGGAGGACTGGGTCAAAAGAAAAAAGACATTTTTGATGGACTTTGTATTATTATTTCTAGTGCTTTTTTTTGTCAAAAAGGTGCCAGGCCAGGGACCTGGGGCTGCCGCAGGGCCACACTGCTGTGAAAAAAGGTGCCGGTACTCAGTACCCCTGAATAACATCACCAAAAAAGCCCTGATTATTCCAACAGTGGTCATTCAACTGTGTACACAACACATTCCCATTAACAATTCACCGACAACTAGTAAACTTCTGCACAGTCTAGAAATTAGCAGACATTTAACTCATGCTGTTAATTAATTCCCCACCCACACCTTGAAAAATGGCAGGATGCATCTTACCTTGCTGTAAGCTACCATGCAGGTGATTAACAAATGCAGTTAATATCGTTGCCACATTCATCACTTGTGAACACTGTGCAAGACCGAGTGTAAAAAGCTCATTCCAGCAGGCTTTTACTAATGATATGCTGTTATCTTGCCTATTTAAAGGAACAAAAATGTCAGTTAATTAAATTATTTAGTTGCAATTATAACGTTTCACATCTGCAGAGCACTGTACAACTTCATCATCAAGTAACAATTCATCTAGTTTAGCCATTACTACCACTTACAACAAACCAAGACGCAGATCAAAAATAGTTGTATTTGCATGTTAGAATTAAAATTCTCAGGTTGATGTTAAAAGTGGCACTTGTGTATAAATTGGTTTGATTTTAAAGCACTAAAAATTAATAGACCGCATCACAGAATGGGCCACCTGCATACACAGAGAGAACTTGCTTAACTACAGAAATAAAGAAGCTTCCAATCGCATCCCCCTAGTTGTCATCCACCTTCTGATGCCAGAACCCATACAGAGTATCATCGAATAACTACACTCCTTCCTGAAAGAAATCTTTCCTGGAATCCCTCTTCTGGCCTTCAAACAACTCTCACAATTCTTCAAACTAAGCAGCAGCACAGCTACTCACAAACTTGGACACACCAACTGAAAATGGCCCCAGACCCTGGCAGAAAAGATGCAAAACCTGCAGATGTATCTCCATTGCTAGAAGTAACACCCCCCTTAGGACACCTTTCAAGACCCCTATGTCACACACATGCCTATCACAACATGTGGTGCACTAAATGGCCCCAATAACAATTATGTGGGGTGAAACCAGGAGCTCCTGAATGAACTCACACAGGAAAGTGATAAAAGACAAACATCGTCTCACCTGCGGGTGAACACTTCTAATAAAACAATCACTCTATGTGATCTCTCAGTCTTCATCCTCAAAAGAAACCTGGCCAACACTAAAGACACTGGAGTTATGGCTTATTACAGCTACCCATAAACCACTAAACTCCCCTCCAACTGTCTCCCTCTACTTTCTTCCCCCCCCCCCCCATAAATGG
>ML685814.1:3234055-3258690 GCA_007922175.1 Pelusios castaneus
TTTACCCCCACGAAAGCTCATACAATAAGTATTGTGATCTTTATATTCCTGATATGCACATTTCACTTCATTAAATGCAATGCCAAACATGGAACACAAAAATTTTAGGTCACTTTCACCAAATTCCGGTGACAGCTCTATAGTGAAATGTGATAGGTCAAGTGCTTCAACAGGACTGCTTAGACTTTTTTCTGAGTTTAGCAACAACCTAGCATTCATACAGTCCGCATACAGACATTTAGAAATTTCACTTTGCTTGCCAGTATTCACAGACATGTTTACATATATACCTTTAAAGGAACCTGCAGCAATCGCCTCACAAGCCTCTTGGTAGAACTCTGAATCACACTGTCTATGAGCTATAAACACCTTAACTTGTCAACTTATCAACTTACTTGCTGTAGATAATGTTACATCAGATTTTTGCAACACCAAGGACAGGTCTGCAAGGTCCTCCAGATCCAGAGCATCAAGCATGAGACTCAAGTTTTTAACAAAAATTGGATTCTCCAGTTTTTTTGCCATGCCAGCAGATTTTGTTTTATCTTTCCCTTCTAGTGAGAAATCAGTCGATTTTTTCAAGAAGTGGGTATGGTGGGCTGCATATGACCGCCAAAAGGTGACAGCTAGAGGCAACCCAACATGCATCAGGTACACATCCAATCCTATTAAGCTGGACTTCCAGATCACTCGCACATTCAGCCAAGCATTTTGGCGACTGACTGTACAGAGCATACATTGAATCCACGAATGATTTAAAGTGATTAACTTCACTGCAGTATTTGATAGCATCAGCCACGGCCAATTCCAACCTGTGATTAAAACAATGCCAATTTATCAAAAGTGGAAATCATGTTTTTAATTTTGCAGCAACACCAGCCTTACTGCCTAACATGACAGAGGCTCCATCTACACCTAAACCAATCCAATTATCTTTGAGAAATTCCTCCGTGAACCCATGTGCTGTCAAACACTGCAGCAAAGCTAATACTACGCCATCGGCATCATTGCTGCCTAGTTCAACCAAATCAAGAAAAAATGTAACAGGACCAATGTTTGCATCAAGTTAAGTGCAACAATTAAAACAGAAATTTGATATTGTTGAGAAATGACACTAGAACACAAACTATGTTTCATCTCCACAGATATGTGGTCGATTATGTCAGCACAAACAACATTGATATGCAAAACACGACCCATTTCAACACCATTTAACTGCTGTACGTAATAAGGTCTGGATGGTGAGTGACCACCACCCAAATAAAAGACGTAAAACGCATGCTAACCTAATAACACTATCTAGGACTGAGGTCTCAAACTCAAATCTCCATGAGGGCCACATGAGGACTAGGATATTGGCCCAAAGGCCGTGCCACTGAAACCTTTTCATACCAGGAGTTATTATTAGAACTAGAGACAGCACTGCCTGAGTAGCCTTATGACATCTTTCTAGGGGCCTGAACAAAACACACATTTACTTTTAGAATTACTTCCATCCCCAAGCCCGGAGAGCAGGTGAGCAGCCACAGCCCAGCTCTCAGCTGCACGCTGGGACCGGGCAGGAGGCAGGCTGGGCCAGGCCCCCCAGCATGGAGCAGCCCATGGGAACCCTCCCCACCTCCAGTCCCCCTTAGAGACCCTGAACCTGAGTCATGTCCGGCCCAGGCGATCCCTGGCCCTCTAGTTCCCGCTCCTCGGTCCTTCTATTCCCCGTTGCCTGGCAGCTTCCCAGCCCTCCCGTTGCCTGTTGGCTCCCTGGCTCCCCCTGTTCCCTGGCGGCTTCCTGGTCCACCCCAATTACTTGGCTGGAGCTGCAGGAGCGTTTGGAGTCACTCCTTGGCCAGGCCGCTCCTGCCCTGAACACGCTCTGTTTCAGCATGCTCAGGGAAGGAGATTTGAAAACTCTCCAGCCTGGCTGCTGCTCCCAGCTGACCTGCCCGCAATAGAGCAGGATGGAACATGCGTTCCGCCGGAGTTTTCTGTTTTTCTGGGCTGGCCCGTCAAATCTGTGGGCGTTGCGGGGCAGTCTGGTTTACTTTAACCCCTGCTCTTGTTTCTCTCAGCAACAGAAGTTAGTCCAATAAAAGATATTACCGTACCCACCTTGTCCCTCACAGTACACATCTCTAGCACACGCGAGCTGACAGAATTTTCAACGCATGTTCTGTTACATTACTTTGCTCAAGGTTTACATGCTAATTTTTAAATAATGGTCACATCCAGTGACAGAAATTTACATGGCTCCTGTGATGAAGATGCTGAATGCATGTTGGATTTTTTAAAATTTATTTTTATTTTTAAATTATTTTTAAAATACATTTAGGGGAAAGTCAACACTTAAAATCAAGCCACTGGCCTTCTCATTGGAATCCGCCATTTCCTTCCCAAGTTCTCTTCCAGTTTTGAAATTTGGATTTTGGGGTACTGTCTATATAGAAATTAATTGTGGAGTGTCAAACTCTAAAATAGATTCCTAAAGTAATGACCAATATTTTAACAGCCAGGGGCCTAAAAATAGACACCGAAATCCATATTCAGTAACCTCCGAAATATCCTGATTTTTCAATAGCATTGAGCACCTACAACTTACCATCAACAAGAACTTAGCACCTGTGTAAAGGAATTTACTTTATTGAGATATCTTATTTCAGGCATCTGTATTTGAAAATTTTGGCCAATAAATACAAATTATGGGAAGTAAAAAACCCACCTAAGGAGATAAGTGTTCTAAAGCTCAGATATCAGTTAAGATACAAGAGACAACTGAATCTTTTTATGGAGGTTAATATAATTCTCTGAGAAGCAGCATTTATTATTGACTGTAATGTTATTTACAAGCCAAATGAGTGATTAATGTAGAAAGCTCTCTAGGACAGTCCAAAACGGTATATAGATTTACTGGTTCTCTGATTTGACCCAGCTCCCTTTGCGCTGCAGGCTGTATCTCTCCGGTGGCCATAGAGCTGAAGCAATCCATGCCTACATCTGTTGCACTCCCCTGCAGGCCAGGCACAGCAGGTGTGGTGGGGCATTACTGTAACATGACGCACTCTACCAATTCCCAGTTGGTGTTTATTCCATGTACAGCAGCTTTTAGACTCTTCTAGTCTGAAGCCCAACAGGTAGGCGCAGAGCGCTGGGGAACTGTAGCTGGTTACTTGACAACTGTACCATCAGTGTCTCCAGAATCAAACAGTTTCTGGCACAGGAATGAATCCAGACTGCTCTTATTACATCATTAACCAAATGAAAATACCAAACCCAGGTTGGCAAAAGCCCAAACCAACTTCCTTAAAACTGTTATTACTGGGGGGCTGGAGGGTCATTATGGAATTTGGGGGGAATCACTGAGCATTGGAAGGAAGAAAAAAAGACTCCCTGTTTAAGACTGTAGTGTGCTGCTCTGAGCAGGAATCTAGGCTAATACAGTTCTGTCTCCATGGACAAAGGACTGTTGGCTCTGGCTTGGGACATCAGCTCGTCCCAACCAATCATTAGTCAGAAATTTGTACTTTAACAACGGTTGCGTAAACATACACAAAAGAGAAAATAAAATAAGGTGTCAATTAAGACATGATTCCCCCTCCTAAAACAGTTCACAAATATAGTAGAAAATATGCTGAACAAAAATATGAACAATGTGTAAAAAAATGGTGAAGAAACCTCTGGCAGCCTGCATTGAGAAAATCTATCAAGACTTTAAGTTGTCAGGGTAAAAATGACGTCTTAGTATATGTTTGAGCAGTATGTATCTCTATGGGCCCCCAATCCTGAAAAGGGTGCTACTGCAAAATAAATATTAATAGATAAGCTCTTCTGTCTTATTCCTTTATAAATTTTAATAAAATAACATGTTAATAAAAAGCAACAGTTTTAAATATTAAATTATAAATAGTTAATTAATATTTTACAATTAATACAAATGTAATATTAATAAAATGTTATTTTTAAATTAATAACTAAACTCTTTTGTCTTATCCTTTTTCTCATGAAAGCAGCCAAACCCATTGAGCAAGGGATTATTCTCCTAATATCTAAATGAATGCAGTAAGATTTTGATCAGCTGTTGGTCACTTCCTTTGCAAAGATTCAATTTTTGAAATAGAAAAGTCTTCTGTAATTTGGATTTATCTCAATAGTTTATCTTGATTGTTTTTATTATAAAATCTTCTGTAAGGGAACATATGCTATTTACCACTTTATTAATCTGAAAAGTGCTTTGGAATTCTGCTGGATAAAGTATGCTAGTTAAGTAAATTTCAGTGTCGCATTTAAATTATCTTATCCCTTTTCTTTATGCTTTGTATTATTTCATTTTATAGTATTTCAGGATTTATTTATTTATCTTTTTTTGGGTGAGGAATTATTTGTACTCTCTTCCCTTTCATAGGGGAAAATTTCAGTTGCATGAAATACAATATTTTCTCTTATGATTATACTCTGTGTATAACCAATTGCACTTCAATCAAGTAAGCAAACAGGCTTGATTCAAAAATCAAGCCATAGATAAGCAGGCTGGAAAATGGACAGCTCACCACTTTCAGAAGCAATGCTCTGACACCATAGATTTGAAATAATTTTGACCGTGGAAAGGAATGTAGCAGGAATTGTCACACACTGTTTTCTTCCTTGGCTCTGATGGATGTGTGAATCTACTTACAATGCCATTGAAAGACTTGATGACCGCCAATCAGCTGGTTCAGTATTTGATTCACTCAGGCTATGTACACACGACAAACTTGTCCCGCAATAAGCTATTACGGGACAAGGAAAGCTCTATAAATATAGCGCTTTCGTGTGTACACACGTGCTTCTTCTATCGCAAAGGAGCATTCACCGTGTGAACGCTCCTTTGTGATACAAGGAGCAGTGCATGGTGGGCACCTGTCCCACCATGCACTGCCCACAGCCAGCCCCCTAGTCCAGCTGCAGGGCTTCCAGTGGCGGTGGGGGCTGCGTTGCCAGCCCCCTAGTCCACCCGCAGCCCCGGGGCTGAGCTAGGGGGCTGGCTCGAACCCCCGCTGCCACCCACAGCCCCGGGGCTGAGCTAGGGGGCTGGCTTGAACCGGCAAGGGTTCGAGACAGCCCCCTAGCTCAGTCCAGGGGTTTGGGTGGTGGCAGGGGCTCCGGCACTTAAGCGCCGCATCTCCCGCCGCCACCTGAAGTTCCGGGGCTGAGCTAGGGGGCTGGCCCGAACAGCCGCTGAACCCGGCAGCTCCCATAACAGTCAATTTCACTGTTCTGCTAGAGCAGTGAAATTGACATATATGTAAATTTTACTGCTCAGTTAGAGCAGTGAAATTGACATATTTGACAGCTCCAATGTCCCAGGGTGGCCCTGATTGGCACTCTGGGACATTTCCGGAGGCTGTCTAATGCGGAAAAAGTGTACACACGAGCACTACCGGTAATGCTAACCACTCTTGATTTGAGTGGTTTAACTGTTGCGTGGCAAGAGGGAGTTGCCGCGCAACAGGGAAATTGATTGTGTGTACGCTAGCAGCTTTATTGCACGGTAAGGGGCCTTATCACGCAATAAAGTGATCGTGTGTACATAGCCTCAGAGAGGGGAAACTGCAACATCACATAAGATAATCATAAAGATTTTATCCAAGGCATTTTAGATATGAGCAGCAACCAACTATGGCATGTCTGGATGAAGGTTAATTCAGGGCTCAACAAAATTTGATGCCAGCTAGGAACCAGCCCCAAAACTAAGGCGCCTAAGTGTGCCACAGAATGGAATACACCTTGTCGTCTAAACAAAGCTGAGGCCACCTCCAGTTTTGGCAGTGGAGTGGACTGATAAAGCCCCTCACTGCCCCCCCCCACCCAAAGGTGTGTTTGGAGGTGGTAGGGAGCATTTTTTTAAGGCACTAGGAGGTGTCCCACTTATGGAAAATCACAGCACAGCTAGGAGCCATGGTGAAATTTCTGGTCGCCCTGGTGACCTGGCACCCAGGATTTGTCGAGGCCTGGGTTAATCTGTTTTACTCCCCATTTTTCAATCATGGTTCCTATAGTATTTTTAGCTGTTTGATTTTTTTCCATGGTGTGTGTTTTAAAGTTACATTTTCCTTCATAAAATGACACCTAAACAGGAAAGTTACAGAATGTACACAAGATGTTTCCCTTTATCTTGGAATTAACTGCATTTCCTCTTGTCATGCAGAACTACATTAACTATACCAGCTAAGAAACTTAAGAGAATTAATGGATTTTGCTAGACGAAGTGCAAGCTCTTAAGAAAATATAAAGAGAATGATAAAAACTGCTTTTAGAGAGAGGCAATGCATTTCTGGTAATTCACATGTGCAGCAATAAAGAATCTCTACCACTCAGTGTTTTATAAACCTTGCCAATACTTCTCACAACCTTCCGGAATAGGTTAATAATGTTACAGTGTCTACCACTAATTGAGTTGCAACAGGAAAATATCTGATGCCCCAGGCACATAGGTGTATCAGCCTCTTTCTCTACCTTTCTTTGGTGATTCACATCAGTATCCCAGTTGCAAATACAGGCTGAGTGCAATCTCACCACTTAAAACTCAAAGAGCCACAGGAAATTATGAGATGTTAAAAGATGACTAATTGAAGAAATAATGATATGCATATACAAGTCTAGCTCTGTGCCAACAACGAAACACAGTTTTTCATTTTCTAAAGAAACATAATGATCTTCACTTTACACTTAATGTTTTAATGCAAACTACTCAACAGTGCTAATAAATTCATTTGAATAGTTTTAAAAAAATATCCCTGACAGTACATCTAAACAGCAATGTAAAAGTGATTTTTCCATTGTGCAAGTTTACAATAATCCAAAAACATAAGAATGGCAATACTGGGCCAGACAAATGGTCCATCTAGCTCAGTATCTTGTCTCCTGACAGTGGCTGGTACCAAATGCTTTAGAGGAATGAAAAGAGTGGGGAAATTCATCCAGTGATCGACTCCCTGTCATCCAGTTCCAGCTTCTCTCAGTCAAAGGTTTGTGGATACCCAGAGCATGGGGTTGCATCTCTGACTATCTTGGCTGATAGCCACTGATGGATCTATCCACCATGAATTTATTTAATTCTTTTTTGAACCTATTTGTATTTTTGGCCTTTACAACACCCTGGCAATGAATTCCACAGGCTGACTGTGCATTGTGTGAAGCACTTCCTTTTGTTTGTTTTAAAACTGCTCCCTATTAATTTCATTGAATGAGCCCTGGTTCTTCTGTTTTGTGAAGAGGTATTATTATTTTCTCTATATCATCTATGATTATATATGCCTCTATCATGGCCCCCCTCAGTCATCTCTTTTCTAAGATGAACAGTTCCTCGTTAACCTTTTTAACCTCTCCTCATACGGAAGCTGTTCCATACTACTACTAATTTTTGTTGCTGTTCTCTGTACATTTTCCAATTCTAGTATATCTTTTTTGAGATAGAGAAACTGGAACTGCAACTAATATTAAAGGTGTGGGTGTCCCACAGATTTATATAGTGGTATGATATCTTCTACCTTGTTATCTATCCGCTTTCCTAAAGGTTCCTAAGATTCTGCTAGTTTTGTTGATGGCTGCTGACCACTGAGTAGATGTTTTCAGAGACCTATCCACAGTGACTCCAAGTTCTCCTTCTTGAGTGATAACAGCTAATTTGACTCCATCATTTTGTATGTATAGTTGGGATTATGTTTTCCAGTGTTCCCTTGACATAAGAATATATTCCCGGACAAATGATCTATTAAGCCCATTGATTATATTAAAAAATCATTGAACACTCACCCTAGAGCTTGGAAGGAAGGAATGGAGCGTGCCCAATGCATGGACAGAAAGAGCAGTCTGGAGGCTGATTCACAGATGTAATGAACATTCAGGTATTCTGGCATAGGAGAAGGCATGGTGAGCTGGTGCAAAAAGGAGTTGTAAAATTAGTTGTATACTTCTTGTTCAAATTTGTAATTAGAAAAAGTTTTAGTTTGGTAGTGTATCTTGCAAGAATAAAGGAAAGTAATGTATTTTAAAAACAATACAGATGAGACACAGCCTTAAAATAAACTGCATGACTGCCTTTGTTCAATATTAGCCACAACTGTTAAACTTGTATATAATTAAAGAGCAGTGAAAAAAATGGCAAATTTACTCAAATTTCATACTTTATATAGTGACCATATATCTGGAAAATTTAGGTATGAACATCTCAAGTAAATTACATTGCAATCTTTTGAGACATTTTTGAGAAGACTGATACTTTAGAAGACATCCATAAGCAGAATTATTTTGATAGTTTCTTACACTGATATCTATAGATATAAAACAATACAAATTGCGAGGTATCATACCTTTCCAGAGCTTGACCCAGAGGAGTAGAATAAACAGTCTGAAAAATTAGTGGAATTTCCAGAAATATTAGTATTAAAGGGGAAAATAGTTACAAAAGTTTTCTGGTTTGTAGTTTTTAAAATTAGTACTTAACAAATACGTATACTGTTCTAATAGGCTATACCTGATATTCAGCATGTAACGCTGCCTGATGCCCCAGCATTGCCCGTATAAACGAGATGCTCACATTAAACATAAATGGTCCCTGCAAAATGACTCACATGTAGTTCCCTTGAAGTTAACAGATTTATTGCACAAGGGCAATAAGATTTGACCCAAAATGGATATTTAATTATAATGCAGCAGTTGTCCTCCCACCCCCAGATTAATATTTGGCTATATATAAAATCAATATAATTAAAATAGTTTTGACTAACATCACTATTTTAAAATGTAGATATTGTGTTCTACAATTAGCATTAGATTTGTACTTACAAGGGTGACCAGAGTGTGCTGGTTAGGGAGGAGACAAAATCTAGTGCAATGCTCTGTGTTTAAATGTTCATATGTGCAGTCTTTTGATTTGCTCAAGAGGTAGCTATGCGTTGAAGAGGACAAAGATGGAGGAAACTCTATAGGTTCATCAAGTGGAAATAAAATAGGAGATATTTGGCTCCTCTCTCCAAAAAGGCTGTGGAAAACATCCAGAAACCCACTGTGGTTTAAGTCAATTAATGTCCTGAAGCATTGAGATAGGCAAGCAAAGGAGAAGTTCTGTCACAAATGGAGTCCAGAGCCTTAGTTCTAAGTCCTGAATGCTTGGCTCATATGTCAAGAGCTCATATACAAGTCACACTGTAATCAAACTGATTTTGAGGGAAATAAGCTGAAGAAACTATTCCAGCAAATAGTGCTGTTCATATAATAACCTGTGCAGCGGAAACACTCAGGAGGGCTGTTAATGTTCCCGAACAAGAAGTAGCTAATCATTGAACAAAAGCAGTGCATTCCTCAGAACATGAACGTTAGCATTTTAATACACATGGTTATTCCTTAAGAAATTCAAACAAACAAAACAAACACATACCAAATTCTTGGATTTTTAAAATGGCTACGGCATTAGTTATAATGGTTATAAGTTAAAAATATTAAAAACATATAAAATACCCGGAAAGCTACATGTGCATCACTGAGAAGTGGCCCCTCTATTTCAACGATATTCATGCTTGTTTCTCCACCAATCAGATGTACATTGGATTCAATGCTCTCTGCAGAGTTCTGACATGCTGGACTCTCTCCTGGGTTTAGTGCTTTCGCAAGCGTATCAAATGCCCTATGAGA
Source organism: Pelusios castaneus (assembly GCA_007922175.1). Taxonomy (NCBI): domain Eukaryota; kingdom Metazoa; phylum Chordata; order Testudines; family Pelomedusidae; genus Pelusios; species Pelusios castaneus. The sequence goes on from ML685814.1 coordinate 3,243,713, forward strand.
AGACATGGGTATCTTCAATCACACAGCAAAAGCAAGGAAAACGTAAAATCTTGGCTTAATGTAGAGTTCACTTTAGACAGTTTGCATAGGCTTGTACTTCCAAATGCATCACATTTTGTTCCCCAGTCTTATAATATGGAAATCACTAGAGCAGAGCTCTATTCTCACCCTTTAGTTTGTCTGCTACAAGTATTAATTTAAAAACCAATATTGGGGGGTAGAGAAGGAGAAGAGGGAGAAGGTTGTGGACACAAGATCCTAGGGAACCACTATCCCCAAGGCAGAAGTAAGCTTTGCCTTCTGCTATAACGTCTAAGGAGCAGACCCATAGGGCTTCCTCCTGGCAACACTGGCCGGGAATGGCAGCCCATTTAGCTACCATTCTGGGAACCTATTCAGGACTCCTTGCAGCTAGCAGACCGCAGGACAAGAATCAGCCTCCACCTCTTTGCCCAAAATACTTAGCAGGAAAGGGAGCAGCTGTTACAAAAAAGGGAGACAAGGCAAAGAAAGAGCCCTATCAAAACACATATTTATATGGACGGTTTAAATAACGCTACTGCTGCCAGAGATGGGGTCAGGGAGAGCCAGCCAAAGCAGTCTGCTGCTCTCCTAAATCTTCTCAGGTCCATTCTCCTCCACTACAGGGATGCACTCCCCAGATTGCAAACCTCTGCCCTAAGGATTTCTCTACACAGCAATTAGACCAGGACTCAACAAATAATACATTTCTGGTTGTTATGGTCACCAGTTTTAGCAGCCTGTCACCCAGCGCCACTGCAGAAATGTAATGGAGATGCACCCTCTGGTGACCAAAAGTAAAATTGCTTGGCACCTAGCTGTAAGCCAATTTTGTCCACCCCTGAATTAGACACCTGTGGGGTCGTTTAACTGCAGTATACATGCTTCAGCTTGGGCTGCAGCCCGAACTCCGGTACCCTCCCACTTCGCAGGGTCCTAGATCCCTGGTTCCAGCCTGAGCTCAAAAGTCTACACTGTAAATCAACAGCCCTGCAGCCCGAGCCCCATGAATCAGAGTCAGCTAACAGAGGCCTGCCGCAGGTGTCTAACCACAGTGTAGACATACCCTGACTAAGGGCTCAGTCCTGTAAGCCCTTGCTCATGCAGGAAGTCCCATTATTTTCACCATTTACTAACATGAGTAAAGATAAAGTTCTAAAGAAAGGAATGTCTGGAAAAATGTTTAGAGTGAACAAAAATATAAAAGTGTAGCTCATAAAATGAGACAAGGTTGTTCAGAGTAGTTATGCATAGTATGGATTTCCTTTATTCTGAGTAATTTGAGTTCCTTTCTATATCCTTCATTCATTGATGGGTAAAAAGATTTAATCAAACAGCAAAGAATAAAAAATGGACAATTAGGTTGTTATCCTGCTAGGGAACAAAAGGAATAGATTAAGATGGAACATAAAGGTAATTAGACATGGGGAATTTAAAGTGTGTCTTAAATTTATTACAGGAAAGTAAAAGTTTTATTTTGGGTTTGTGAGCACCATGTCCAACAGATGAACAAATGACTAGAAAATCATTTTGCCTTCTTGAAAGGTCTCACTTTCTTTAGCAACTGCTTTAAGGAAACTCTTAGAATAAGTCTGGCTAATATTTGAGGAAATTATGTGAGATTCAGGCCTGATCTACACTACTAAGTGTTACCAGTAAAGTTTGCCTTGTGTTAGCTCATCTTTGGGTGCATTCACACTCTATTGAGTCCTGTCAGTAAAACCAAGCTTTCTGTCAATTAAGTTATATCACGCCTCATAAAATGACATAAATCCTGCATTGGCACAATTCTACTAGAATAACAGGATGCTGCATTAGCTGCACTAGTACAAACTGTACTCCAGAAACAAGCCCACAACAACCCTGTTCCTGCAACAGTGACTACGCTGGTCCCGATTTTGTACTCTGATGCCCAAAGGTGAGTGACCAAAGGCCATCCCCTCTTTAAAATCTTTGGTATGTTTTGGAAATGGTTCTCTTCCTACTGGTCCTTTTATACATAGTTGGCATCACATACAGCTAAGACAGCAAGTAAAGCTGCAGCTAATTGAAGTGTGGGGGACAGAGAATCAGGCAAGCTAGTGCTGCAACCTGTTCTAGGAAAGAAGTTCTGGACTTCCTCAACATATGGAGAGAAAAGGCAGTACAAGCCTACTTGTGGAACTGCCCAGGAATAAAGATTATTCAGACACTGAAGAAGGGATGCAAAAGATGGAATATGACAGGGAAAAACAGCAATGCTGGGCAAAAGAAAAGGAACTGTAGTAGTTCTATCAAAAGATAGCAAAGGCCAACAGAAAATGTGGGGCTGCCTCCCCATATTTGCTGCAACTATGTGGCACTAGATGCCATACTGGGCAGATAATTCTGCAAGTGACAGTGGACACCTCATGAGACACAGAAGAAAGAACTCCACCAATACCCAAGAGTTCAGCATATGGAAGTGTAATCCCTGCAGAAAACAAGGAGCTCTTCCAGACCACTGGTTTTCAAACTTTTTTTCTTGAGACCCAGTTGAAAAGAAATCATTTATGCCTACAACCGAACAATTATATCTGTCAGCAATGCATTCCAGACTTGGTGGCAACAGCAGGGGACACTGCAACCCCGTACCTGAGGGTCTGCAACCTACTACTGGGTCCAGACCTGAAGTTTGAAAACCACTGTTCTAGAGCCTGCTAAACTGACCCAGACTTGAACGGAGGAGGAACCCACTGAGGAAAGAGCAAAGAGCTTAGATAGGTGTAATGAGCTTTTTTAAAAAAAATTGTTCATGGGCCTCATCCTGTGCCCCCTTATTGTTTCCCATCCCCCTGAACATATGCAGGCAAGAAACAAAGGAAGTCTTTTGAAGTGAATAGTTTATTTGAACAACATGCATTGGCAGTCACAGGCAAAAAAAAAAAAAAAAAAAAAAAAAAAAAGAGAACACTATAAAATAAACAACACAAAAATATTCCCATACACATGCTTTTGCCAGGGTGGACAGACAGAATTTTTAGCAATATAATTTGATGCATTACAAGCAGGGAAAAATGTAGTGAAATTGAAACTAGAGAATTTAAATCAGTTACATAGAAAGTTTTAAATAATCCTTACAAGCAATCCAGTAACTATTTATTCAGACTATATGATTTTTTCTGACTAAAATGGATGGTTAACAGGTAATATAAACATCAAAAATGCAGTGCTGGGTTTTTCAATCTTAGAATACAAATGAAAAAACAATTACTTGCATGCTGTGCTTGAATTCAAGTGTAGAAACGGTTTATTACTGGCTTAGGGGGGCATGGCTTTGAATGGACTTTGCAGAGCGAGGCAGCGGTGTCAAATCTTTTTTGGAGTTTTTGGTAAGTCCTTGAAACAAATCTCTTATCATTTGGCATTACCTCAACAAAAAGTTTTCAGGTCGGATTTAGATTTTGTCTGAACATTTCTCAGGAGGGCTGCTTTGTTTCTTCCACTCTGACAGGCAGCTTTTCCATGCTACCCCACAATAAGCAGCTGCGGCAGCTGTTGGTGTGAACAGGCTGGCAACATATGGACCTAGATGGCCTTGAGCAGTTACCTCCTCTGGCTGGTCCTCTGATACCCTCATGAATGATACATCAGCCCAAATCACCACTGCCTGTAACAAGTTTAGCAATATTTAGTGCACTACACTGCCTACACTTATTATCCAGGACACCTCGCAGACCACCCCCAAACCTTCATGGCTACAGGTTTTGAAAAGTGCCTCCAATATACTCCCTTTGCTGCCGAAGTGTCTTAAAGCAAGTCTGACACATTTCATACTTTCATAAATATTGTTCTGGCAACGGTTTATGCAATTTTCTCACTTATTTCCTATCTACTAGCCCTTTAACACAACATCTGAGAATCTTGTCTATCAGCAGCCTCAGCTGGGGTATCACTAAGAGGGCCCCCTCCGTGCCTGCTGAAAGATGGGACTTGATCAGGAGGAAGAAGAAATGGACATGGGAGAACATGTTTCCATCTCCCCAGGAATTCAGAGTCTGTGGCCCACAAAACAAAGAAGTGGAAGGAGTAAAGACTGGAGGAAAGGCACAAATATTTGCAGCTGCATAGGGAACTCCACCAAGACATTATGTATCTTCTGAGACAGCGAAGGCAAATGATACAAAGCGTTATGAACAAAGACTTACACCCCAGCATCCACTGCACTACAGGGACAACTCTGTTTCCAGAGCCTGGCCCATACACACCTCCCCTATCTGGATGCCAGCATAGCATGTTAGAATCCCACATGGAAAATAAGAATTGATATGACTGTATATATACTGCCCTGAGAGTCATACAAAAGTGGTCAGCACTTGCACTTCCTTTTTAAATGATGTTAAATGTTCTTAGAAATAGTTTTCTTCTTCATTACTGTTAAATAAAGTTCTGTTTCGTGAAAACCAAGACTTATGCTGTCTTGCAGTACGGCCACATTACCTCCACCACCGGATTCATAAAACGCATTCAGAACTCATTTAAAAGGAATATACAAGCCAATTACAGTTAAATCATGAGGTGACACAAATTAATAGAAGCCACCACACTGAATATGGGGTGCACTTTTAAAATGCACTCTTAAGACCTCCCTTAGACATCTAAGACCTTGATAGGCTCTCGTAATTGTTTAGCTGTTCAATACCAGCAGTCTTTTTACTTCCCCCCCTCCGCCTTGCTGGTAATGTTTCCCTTTGATTCACGAGCATTATGTAAAACATAACATTCAGCCTAGTCATGATGCTTTTCCAGCATCTGGTCAATCCACCAAAGGCACATTTAACAGTCATCCTGCTCCAGCTCAGGTGCTTTTTCAAAAAGGCCTGCATTCCTAAAAATGTGAGGATTATGCATCTGATGACCCTACCTTAATGTTAGCAAAACATTCCCAGTGAACCACCAGTGCTTGCCTAAGCATGGAAAAACCCTTCCCAATTATGTAAAGAGAGGTAAGGAGCTCCAAAATCAGGATCTATGTCCTGTCAATTATTGCAGTTGTTCTCAAACTTATTTGACTGCGCCCCCTTCTTTGGGTCTGTTGTAATTTATGTCTCTCCATACACGCACGCACGCACACGTACTGCCACTCACCTCTGATGGCAAAACAGAGTGCCAGCTGCTGGCTGGGTGCCCAGCTCTGAAGCCAGCATTCCTGCCAGCAGCAGCGGAGAAACAAGAGTGGCACAGCTTGAGAAGCCCACTGCACTGAATTCAGCTATTATCTCCTTTACATTGCCCATAGTCACAATCCTGTGCAGCGGAACATGCTTAATGGCCTTGTATATCTGGAAGATGATGGCCCACACCATAGACTTTTTACCAGTAAACAGGGAATCCCCCAGCTGATAGCAATCTGAAGTTGCAAGCTTCCATAATATGACTGCTAACCAATTCTCATTTGGAGTGTCTGTGCTGCAAAGCTGGAATGAGCCTGACACAAAACTATATATAGATCACAATTTTAAAAAATATGTACAAGAACATTAAAGGGTGTGAAGCTAGGCACTGAAAAGTGTAAGGAACTATGAAGGTCGCTTGCGCTATCTTACTTCTCCTTCTTGTGCATTTATATATTATAGTCTTGAAGTACCTCATCACATACTATTACATTCTCCAATGTCCTATCTGATACGGTATACAGATTGATCAATGTGCAGTGAGGGCCCAAAGAGGTTCCTATTGATATCAATAGAAAGACACATGCTGACTTCAATGGGAATTAACTACAATTCTAAAAGAGATAGGTGTACCTAATGAAAGAAACAGGACGCAAGTTCTGCTTGCAATAAAATAAATAGAGAATAAATAAATACAGAATAAAGCCAACTAAAGTCTCTAGAACAGGGGTGGGCAAACTTTTTGACTCGTGGGCCACAATGGGTTCATATATTGGACCGGGGGCCGGACCAAGAGCAGATGGATGGGGCGCTTGTGTGAACTAATATAAATTAAATTTAAACTTTGTAACATTAAAGGTTTAGTTTAATTCAAGGTAGAACAGAATTAATTAATTGTGTTTAATTAATTGAATTTGCATGAATTTTGAATTGAAATTTAATTTTTAGAAAGGTTTTTATTTAAAATTAATTTTTTAAAAGGTTTTTTTAAAAAAGGAAGGAAAAAAGAAGGGAGGAAGGAAGAGAGAAAAAGAGAGAAGGAAGGAAGAGAGAGAGAAAAAGGAAGGAAGAGAAAAAGAAAGAAGGAAAGAAGAGAAAGAAAGAAAGAAAAAGGAAGACAAAGAAGGAAAAAAGAGAAAAGAAGAGAGAAAGGAAGAAAGAAAAAAGAAGGAAGGCAAAGAAGAGAAAGAAGGAAAGAAAAAGGAAGGAAGGGAGAAAGAAAAAAGAGAGAAGGAAGGAAGAGAAAGGGAGAGAAAGAAGGAAGGAAGAGAAAGGGAGAGAACGAAAGAAAGAAGGAAAGAAAGAGAAAGAAAAAAGAGAAGGAAGAGAAAGGAAGGAAGGAAGCAAAGAAAGAGAGAAAGGAAGGAAGGAAGCAAAGAAAGAGAGAAAGAAGGAAAGAAGAGGAAACAGGAAGAGAAAGAAAGAAAGAAAGAAAGAAAAAGGAAGGAAGGAAGGAAGGAAGAGAAAGAAGAAAGAGGAAGGAAAGAAGAGAAAAAGAAAAAAGGAAAGAAAAAGGAAGGAAAGAAGAGAAAGAAAAAAGGAAAGAAAAAGGAAGGAAAGAAGAGAAAGAAAAAAGGAAAGAAAAAGGAAGAGAAAGAAGAAAGGAAAGAAAAAGGAAGGAAAGAAGAGAAAGAAAAAAGGAAAGAAAAAGGAAGGAAAGAAGAGAAAGAAAAAAGGAAAGAAAAAGGAAGAGAAAGAAGAAAGAGGAAGGAAAGAAGAGAAAGAAAAAAGGAAAGAAAAAGGAAGACAAGGAAAAAAGAGAAAGAAGGAAGAGAAAGAGAGGAAGAAAGAAAAAAGAAGGCAGGCAAAGAAAGAAAGAAAGAAAGAAAGAAAGAAAGAAAGAAGCCAAGGCCGCCGGCGGGGGAGGACCCTACTGCGGCCCTGGGAAGCCGCCGGTGGGGGGGGGAGCATACCCCAGCCCCGAAGGCTGATCCTGGCCTGGTGCTGGGAGGCTGAGGCCATGGATTAGCCCGGCCCTGGCCCCGGCCCCAGCCCCGGGAAGGAGGCGGACGGCGGGTGGGAGCCCGGGAGCTCGCCGCGGCCACAGCCACCCCTCTGGCCCGGCCACGTGGGGCAGGCAGGCAGGCCCGCGCTCCGGACCCTAGCCTGAGCCTGCCTGTCCCACCCTGGGGGCGGGGAGGGCCAGCCCAGAGGCCGGGCGCAGGCCGGGTGTGCCGCGGCAAAGCGGCTGCCCCGGGGGTTGGAGGGAGCAGCGGGGGCTGCCGGGCTGCGCGGGGGTCCCTCACTGCTGCGCGGGGGCAGCTCTGCGGGCCGGATAAAAAAGTCAGCCGGGCCGTATACGGCCCGCGGGCCGTACTTTGCCCACCCCTGCTCTAGAAGCTAGATCCTCAGCTGCATTAATTGGAGCTAGATTATTTTACACCAGTGGATCTATTCTAAATTTACACTGATATAATACAGTAATGTTTGGCTCTGAGTGTACAGGATGGATGGCATAAAGTGAATAAATACTACCTTGGCTGCTGTTGGGCTAACAGCAAAGATTGGTTAGATTGTGCTGGAAGGATTAACTTGGCCAGCACTGCTCTTCTGCCTATTTATCCTACCTACACTAGCACTGAAATGGTTCACACTAAAACCAATGCAGGCAAAGGATTTGTAGTAATGCCACTCTAATAGTACTGAAAAGATTTATGAAGTACTTCTGTATGGACAAAAGTAATTTATGAGCATTCCAGGTGACTGAACTGGAGTTGTTAATGCTAATTTGCCGGGGAGGAGGGGGGAGGGAGGAAGGGGGACGGATATGAACAATAAATTTACCTATGTGGAAGAAAGTACTAAAAGAGTATATAATATATGGGCCAACGCCTCCCACTCATGGGAACTTGAAATGGAACTTGACTGCAAAATTTCACTCAGAACTCAATTAGCAACTTCCATATGATTATTCTTCATCACATATTCAGTATGTTATTGTAATGATTTTTACTGAAGAGGAACTGTCTGCACTGTTTTGCTTGTTTACTTGAGTGAGGTTACTAAAGAGAATATTTAAAAATGTAAATACAATACTGTACTGCATCTTACCTGGTAACATCACTACTTGCATGCTCTTCCTGATGGAGTTCAGACAACGAGGTATCACCGTTGCTTAAACTTTCAATCATAGACAGCTCAACACTACTCTGAGACAAGTCTTTGGATTTACTGAGATTTGCTAATGACGTCACCACATTTGCCAATGTGCTTAAATCTCCTTGACATGCTTCCACCTAGAGAAAAAGAGTACAGCGTTAACCCTTTCACGCGGGCAGCACCCCAGACCAGGTCTATGCTACCGTTTATTTCAGTATAACTTACATAATAAACCAGCTCTGACTGACTGAGGTCTGGTCTACACTAGAGAGTTTTGTCCAAAAAAGCTAACTTTTGTCAGCAAAAAAGGACTGAAGTACACTCTACAGACATCTCCTCACTGACAAAACTGCCCTCTCCACTTTTTTTGACAAAATAAGCCCTACACCTCTTGTGCAGGTGTTTTTGGCGAAAGAGCTAGGATGACACAGTGTCAGTAGAGACACTGTATCCTGTTAGAGCAGCAGAGGGGCTGCCATCAATTTCACTGCTCTGCTAGAGCAGTGAAACCAACAAGCAAGGGGAGGACTGAGCAAGCTGCCCAGCTCCTGGCTGCAAGCTAGGACTAGGTGGGACAAGAGTGGCTGCCGCTCAGCTCCCAGCTGCGAGCCCTGGGCACAGGAGGTTGCTCCCTGGCTCCGAGCTGGGGCATGTGCAGATGCCGCCCTGCTGTGAGCCCAGGACTTGGGTGGCTGCTGATGGTTCTGAGTGGGAGCATGGGCAGTTGCTGTCATGCTGCGAGCCCGGGATGCAGACAAGTTGGGGGGGAGCCTGGGATGCAGACAAGTTGGGGGGGGGGAGCCTGGGATGCAGACAAGTTGGGGGGGGAGCCCGGGATGCAGACAAGTTTTGGGAGGCTGCCCCTGCCGCTGCCAGCCTGGGATGCTGTGGGTGACTGCCTCCCTGCTCCCAGCTATGATCTGGGCACAAGCAGCAGGGTGGCACCCACGAGCCTGGGATGTGGGCAAGCCATGGGTGGCTGCCGTTTGGCGCCGAGCCAGGGCGCAGGCAACTGCTGCCCCGCTGCAAGCCCAGGATACCATGGGGGGCTGTCACCCACTGTGAGCCTGAGAGGCAGGCGCTGCTCCCTCACTGAGGCCTGGAAGGCAGGCAAGCTGTGGGTGGCTGCTACACGGCTCCAAACCGGGGCTCAGGAGGCTGACCCTGGCTCCCAGCAGTGAGCCGGGCTCCTCACAAGCTTACTGCTCCTTAAGGACAGTGCTATGTTGGCGGGAGAGCTTCTTCTGCCTACATAGCCACAGCCTCTCACAGAGACGGATTTATTATACCACCAGAACTCTCCCCCACTGGGACACAGCATGTTTACCAGACCCACTGCAGCTGTGCTGATGTTGCACTTTTAGTGTAGAATAACCCCACTTTCTAAAGGAAAAAAATCCAGCTTTCACACTAACCAATGAAGATACTGGATTGCAAACAGAAAATATGAAAATTAAGTTTCTATCAGTAACGGATTTATTAAAATGCAGAAATTAGAGCTTGCGCAAACTAATTTTGAAACAATATTTTCAAAAATGAACTTTACCAGAGTTGACGTATTTTTTATGGGAACATTGCTCCAAAAAGCAAGTAGAATTCTGGACAGAGATCACTAAAACAGCTTGCAGATGTTTTTAAATTATTCTTAACTGGGAGCAGGAAGAGAGAGTGGGACACATACTTCCTAGTTTCTGCAGGTTGATCTCACTGCACACCCCAGGGACTCTTGCATCCCTTCATTCCACCCCCATTTCCCTCTGTTTCACCCTCCCATCTCCCCCTATTTCTGGAAGCCCTTGCAACCATGGTAGGGTCCCACATTTTCTGGGTGCCCCTCTATGACCCTGCTATCCCCCACCATTGTTGTTAATTTTTTTCTCAGGCTGTCAACATGTTATTGAGAGGATGGACAGAGCTAAAATGTGGGGGCGGGGGGTATTGTTGTGCTGGAAGGTGTTAATTGCTGCCATCAACCATTTCTTTGATTTAGGGACAATTACCGGTTCTTTGATCTAGGGACAACTACAGAAGTGGTAAAGCTGCTAACAAGGTGCATGGAACTCTATATGACCCCCATTTCCCTCTTCCCATTTTCTGATTTTCACAAAAATCAATAGAATTTTTCCATTGATGCCTAGACCACTCCTGAAATTGGCATTGAAAAATTACTGTTACATCCAAACAGAACAGGAAATGTCATCGAGTGACAAGATATATCCTGGGGCCAAAAGGGCTAAAGCAATACTGCAAACATCAAGTTGAGTGTAAGATTTTGCCTGGTATTTTACACTGTTGCACTGCACAGTGCCCCAGATTTCTCTGCTCCCACTTCTTTCTCTTACAACTTTTGAATTTCCATAGGCTGCACTATAGCCAAATTTGTCAGCAGGGCTGCAGAAAGCTTTCTTGGGGCTTGTCTTCCAGTTTGTTTATTGTGCTGTGGCAGATGCATTGGTCCCAGGACACTAGAGAGAAGGCTGGTGAAGTAACATCTTCTATTGCACCAGCTCTAATCTGTTGGTGAAGGGAAGCTTTCAATCTTGCACAGAGCTCTTCTTTGAGTCTTGGAAAAGTACAGATTGTTGTGATGACCCATAAATCCAGCGTCTTTATTAAATCCATTATTTTTAGTGTCTAACAAAGTAATGAACGTGAGCTCCTGGCTTGTCTTTTGAAGAGGTCATGCAGGTTTCCTCTGATGAGAGCTGAGAGGTCAGATATGGAGTGATTATTTTGTGAGAAGTGTTCACTCCCAGGTGAAATGGTATTTTTATCTATTATCATTTCTCTGTGTGATTTCTTCTGAGAGCATAGCAATTGCCTCATTTCAATTCAACTGTGACACTCTAAGTATCTTTCCTAGATGTGAAGAGCTTTGTGCAAGCTCGAATGCTTGTCTCTTTTATAAAGAGAATTTGGTCAAATAAAAGATTATATCCTGCCCACTTTGTCTCGCTAACATCCTTGGTCCAAGACGGTTACAACCATGTTGAAAACAGCATTGGGAGATACCAGGTTTTGCTGTCTGAAATGAAAACTCCACAAAATAAAGAAAAAGGAAGCCAAATTGAACTGAAAAATCTGCAGTTCAAAAAATGCAAAAAACAAATAATCATCCCCAGAGGACTCACCATCTATAACCTCCTGACCACTTCATACAACTCCATATACACTGAACATCTCTGCAGGACTTCAGAAAAGTAAGGAACCATCTCCTGCATCTCTCATATTATAGAAGGGACCAGAAGTCAGAACAAGAAACAAGGCATCATCACACACTCCCATATACTGGAAGGAAAAAAATAAAGAAATGTACCCAGAGGTCAAAGCTATTAAAAAAAACCCCAAAATACTTGATGACGGCCATCCAAAAGCAAAACAAAAAGTGGAACCGGTTAGACAAATCTTGGCTGGGGTGATTTAGTGGGAGTGGTCCTGCTTTTTAGCAGGGCATTGGACTAGATGACCTCATGAGGTCCCTTCCATCCCTATGATTCTCTGAACTAATTTCAACAAATCCATAACCAGAGTTGTCCCTAGGGTGGTGCAGGGCCCAGGGCAAATCACTCTGCATTGGCTCCCCTTAACATTTTTATACAGATGAAATCTGTTTGTCCTCCTTATCATCCAGGGTGGAGAATGGGTGTTGCTGCCCAGGCTGTTCCATTGCAGCCTGTATTTCAAGGGAGTTGGGGGGTGATTAAAGAAACGCAGACCCCTTAGCTGGTACAGAGTTTCTCTTTTCTACCCCTTTGGAGGCAAATATGCATGTGGCTGGAGTAGCCAAATTGTTTGAGTTGGCTGGATGATGGCATCACTGATTAGAAGGGCAATCCTACCTGGTAACAACAGGTGAAGGATGTCCAGGTGCTGATTTGCATGTCCTGTACTTCCTCCAAAGGGATGTGAAGTTCATCCACTCTCCTATACTGGAGATCTTAGAATTGCCAAAAGTCATCTGGGAGCCAGGGGGAAGCAGAACTCACTTCAGCATCTGATGAGGAAGACAGAAAGCACTCCTGGCTCCAGTGGTACCATCAGAATCTCACTGAGCGGTTCTTCTGCCATGACTGTTCAGAGCGCCTGCTTGAGGTTGTTCTAAATGGTGAGGGAAAAGCAAGTTTCCTTTGTGGAATGGGTATGTTCCAAGGATGAGTACTGGGGGTCAGGATCCCACATGGCAGCCAGCATGATGGATCCAAAGGGTACTACAATGGGCCCAAGAGTATAGAGAACCAGTGACTACTGTGTAGTTGGCGGGGAGGATATTGTCACAATACAGATGACCTCTTTGGGTCCTCATAGTGACAGCAAGGGATGGGTGACCCTGCGTTTCATCTGAATCCTCTGAGGATGAAAACCTGGATCCTGGCTCCATCAGCAGTACCATCAGAGCTGTGGAAGCATGTAGCCCACTAGCAGATGTGGTGAAGTGTGCCGTGACTGCATTATGTCTTAGGTGGGAGATCTGGCCTCCATAGGAAGGAGCTGGTAGAAGATGTGGAGATCTTGATTCTCCAAGGGCAAACATTTACTGGAACTCTGGCACCTTTCCCAGCCTCCCTAGCATTGATGGTACCCTCTCTGTAGCCGGAACTGGCACCAAAGCCGTGAACTTTCCTGAAGCCAATGGGTCCCGTATCTTACGGGACACCGGTGTTGACAGAGTATGTGCCTCAGTAGCTGGTACCTGCAGATCTGCTGGTTTGTATGGTTTCCTGTCATGCACATGCATCTGGAATGTGCTTCTTTCCTGTGGCTGAAACTCAGGAGAAGTAAATCCACATTTCTTTGGTTTAGAGAAAAACGTAATTGCCATGCTTTATTGTGCATTACCTCCCAACTAGGCTCCAGAACAGGATCCACAGTGGAGGTACCACCAGAACCGAACTTGATCTTTATAGCCAGAGGCGCACTCCTGGTGGTCTCAGGCTGGCATACAGGGGTGTGCCCAGACCTGGCTCCAACTGCAACTTCTATGAGATGTTTCTTGAGGCTTTCATGAGGTGTTTCAGAGAGCCCAGGCTTGTGAATGACTCAAAGATACTGCACTTGGATGAAATGTGGGCTTTTCCCAAGAAGCAGAGGCAGTTTGGAGGTTTGCTGCTGATCAAGAAGGAATATGGGCAGGAGGTGCAGATTTTAAAGCCTTAGGTCTTTTGCATAGTCTAGTACCCACAGCTTTGTTAAACATGAAAAATAATGGACTTAATAAAGACATTGGATTCATGGCTCATTACAACAATCTGTAACACATTTGCCCTCGTGCAGTCAGCAATGGGTCACTCTTCCATGGTAGACAGGGCTATCATGCAGATTATATTGACACAATTTCTACACATGCTATATCCACTTAATAAGAATAATTAGAAGCAGTAGCAAACTGCTTTTAGCAAACTCTTCTTTGGCATAATCAACACAAATAGTAAGTATAAACAGAATCTAGACTGATATACCACTTGGTATTGAAACAGTAGAAAATCAAAACAGTATACAGAGCAGAAACAGAAAAAAAAATATGGTGAAGTGGTGAAACACACAAATATATTTTAAAATCGGGGGAAGCAGGAAAATGGGGTGCACAATTCAAGGTATATTCATTTATTATTCTGCTTTTATTGTGTCTATCACGATGACCCTCTAGATAAATGACAGATAAATGACAATTACTGTCTCTACCACTCTTGAGTTACACTGCTCAAAGAACTCTTGGCACTTGGGCTACTGTAACTGAATATGATCTTTTCAGCATTTCCTGTGTAAAATTTCCCTGATATATTCTGTACTGGTGTAAGCCAGTCAGAAGAAGGAAGATGATGTTTGTGAAGCACAAATGAATGAGAAGTCACGTCAGCCTAAGCATGCATGGAAGTCACACCACTACAACAAAGTATACATTTTTTTTTTTTAAACCTCTTGATTTAGCAGCCAAATGGCCCACAGGGTACCCAGTATCTGACGGTAGCCAGCCAGTCAGCAAATAACCTTTTCCCCATTAAAAATTACTTTAAGAAAAGAGCAGGCATATCTACAGGCAACAACAAAGCTGCCCTCTCCAGGATACCATGTTTTATTTAATTACTTATTCATACTTTCGTTTTCACTGTCCTGCCTATTAAGGGAACAAATATATTTTGACCAGATCTTTGCCAGATGCAGCAAGCAGGGCAAAACGCATGAGAACAGTATATGGGATGTAGACAGCTGAAGAAAAATAAAAGAATTGAGTAAATGAAGATACTAATAGAACTAAGAAATTATTTCCTTTCCCACCCCAATGACTCACTCATGAATTCTGAAACCGTTCTTAGTTAGTTTTATGAGAGTCTACATGGTCCAAGGAGAACTCTATTACTATCAAAGACTATGTCTACACTTGCTAAAATTAGTTTGAATTAGTTAGTTCGAACTAACTAATCGAACTAATTTTAGTAATTCGAATTAGCTTAATTCAAATTAGAAAAAGTTAGTTCGAACTAAGCAAGTGCCATGAATGGCACTTGCTTAGTTCGAATTAGCGATCCCCATTCATTTCAATGGCCGGTTAGTTTGAACTAAGAAATTAGTTTGAATTAACATGGCCATATTGGTTAATTCGAACTAGCTAGTTCGAATTAACCCCTTAGTTCGAATACCCTATTCGAACTTCTTAGTTTGAATTAAGGAATCCCTTAATTCAAACTAACTAACTAACTAACTAACTAACTAACTAACTAACTAACTAAC
>ML685814.1:3266957-3429729 GCA_007922175.1 Pelusios castaneus
ATAAAGAATTTAGCTGTCTCTGTCTCTTTCTCAGCCTTGAGTTCTGGCTGTTTCTGGATTTGTATTGTTTTTCTCATCTTTCTGTCTGGGAAAGGTCTCATTGACCTCGGAATGTTTTTACCAGGGTGGGGTGAAGTGCATCTCGGGAAGAGGGCTTTTTAACCTATCAGAGACTGTACTTGTTTCCTGTAACATGAACTAATGTCTATAAGAGAAGCTGTTGCTACGTCACAGGTCGGAGATTTCCTTTGTTCTCTCCCCGTGAGCGCTCCCGTATACAGATTTAAGTAAAGGCTTGCTAATCACACTTAAGAGGTTTGCGTTTTTCTTTGACAAGTGCTTCCCTCAATCCCTTTCCACCAGGAAAATATGTATTTAGAAACAGCACCTAAAGTATTATACATAATCTTTTAGGTACTGCACATCACTGAAGTTCTTTGCAATTCAACATTAAACATTTTAAAGAAAAAGTTGGCTCAATGACAAAACATTACCCATTCATTAATTTTTCATTTCTCCTCAGTTGCTATTATTTAGTGCTACAATTGTGCATAGCATTTTATAGAACGTACAAGAACTTCCTTATGTCCTTAGATAGATAAAACTTGCACTGACGTTATCAGAAATTTTGCTTAAGCAAGGACTCTGGGGTTTGGCCCAAAAGCAGGAAAAATGCCTGCTCCAAAGAGCTCACAATTTATCTTGGAAAAACATGAAAGACAGAAAAAGAGTTGCCATTCAAGAAGATAAAGAGCCACTCTTAGTGAAACAATTATCAAGGAAGGCTTTCCGTAATATGTGCATTTAAAGGAAGGATTTGAAAGAAAGAGAGGGGGGACTTTGTGCACAGAAAGTGGAAGACTGTTTCAAATGAAGGGTACAATATAAAAGAACAAGCAAAATTGCAAATGGGAGGAGCAGTTAGTTAGAGAAGATATGAAAGAACATGAGGCGTATGTGGGTTTAAATAAAAGCCTTATGTCCAATGAATGGACATCTAGAAGCTAGCTTTCCATTAAAATGGTTGTTACCGCATATTTCACCAAGGGCTTGTTACATGCTGCATTAGTGTGTACCAGCTAGCATGTAAATTTTATTGTGCACAGCTTGTCACACACTAATTGGCCTATGTGGACCCTATTGGCATGCATTAAAAGTTCCATAGTGTGCACTGATGCAGTCCTGTTTAAAGGAGGACATCAGCAGCTCATATAAGGGAACTTCTGATGTGTGTCAACAGGTCCACACAGGTCAGTTAGTGTGCGACACACTGGTGTCCACTACAATTTACACTAACATACTGTATAGACAAGGCTCAACAGAAAAGGAGGGAGAAATGCATCTAATCCATAACCCTTACATGTTCAACTTGTGAAAGCGCAAAAGTTACAAAATATTCTTTCCACTGCCTTCCCAATTCCTTTGCTATGTATAAGCTACACAACTAGATTCTACCTTTATGTTTCCCTTCCACACTACCCATATAATTAGATCATGCTCCCTAACCCAGCCTGACATTCCTCCACCTTCTTACACCTTTATATACCACAGTGGCATAACATAGCCCCAGAAAGCCCTGGGGTAAGAATAGGTTAGGGGCCCTCTTCCCGATTCTAAAATTGAAAATTCAGTTTACATCCAACACTAAAGCCCCCAACCTACCCCAGTGCCTCTCACTCTAATATCTCCCACTCATCCCAATCCTTCCCCTTGCAGCCCTCCAACTCCCCTCCACTCATCCATAGCTCCCTAACAACCATGTCCCCTAGCCCTTTGCTCCCCACGATGTTCCTGGTCGTTCACCAGCATCCACCCTACCATCCCTAGCTCTGGGATTTGTTCCCATCCCAGCTCCCACCGATCCTCATCTCCCATTAGTTCTGCTCTCATCTACTGCCCATCCTGCATTCATACAGTACAGGCCAACTTTGAGCAGCAATGAGTGGCATTATGACCTGGCACACAGTCACAGCGCCACTCAAATTTGGCACGGACACCTTTCTATCATGACGGACGGATGGCCAGATGAAACCTGAGTGGCACTGCAACTTTATGTGCCATATTGCAAAGGCAATTACATTTGGCCCTATTTCTGTTAGATGGAGAGTGGGCATGGCCAAATTCGAGTGAATGGCATTGCAAACCTATGCATCAGCTGCAATGTGGGAGCACCACTCATCTGGTTGAACTCCCTCCTGCCCCAAGCCGCATGGCCCACGCATGACTGCACCACTTACACCAATCCCTTCTCAAAACATTTTATGCAAGATACACTTTAAATCTTATCTGACTCCTGTATCTGTTGGAGTTTACTTTAAAAAAACCCAAATAATTATGACCCCACAAAACATATGCTGAAGTTCACCACTCAATCTCATTGATTCTCTCTCCTGCTCTTCCCTTTGTCTAAGTCAAAAGTTCTTTTTAGCAGAGAACTTCTCTTATTATCTGTTTGCAAAGCACTATGGATTTTATAAAATTTTTTAAAATACCTAGTACAGTCTTACACTACATGGTGCCTTTCATAAAGGGCTCTCTCTGAAAATTGTTTACCCCGTTAAACAATAGTTACAATGGTAAATAAAAGTTAAAGCAAGAGGAGTGAAATATTAAGAAGTAAAAGCAAGGGAGAAAATGGTATGTTTTCAAATGGTATTGGAAAGCAGATAGATTCAATGAGGCAGAAATACAATTGTCTAGTCCAGGAGCTGAGACAAAAAGGCTTTTGGTTGAAAAGAAAAACAAAACTATACATTTATAATATCATTTTATATCTTGGCTCCTGAAATACAAATTCAAAAATAATAAATTTCAAAGAACAAGTCATTCTCTTCATTGTTTCTGAACAACAACTTCAAGTCTTACTATCAGGGAAACATACCAAGTAAAAAAGCCTGAAAATATAGAGAAAGCACAGAAAATATTTGGAAATAAAAACTTCTATCCCATCTGAATTAAGAGTATGAATTAAAGTGGATTCCCTACCTGGATGTGTTGTGCAGATATATCAGGGGATGCAAAAAACAGTTGGTTGACACCTGCAGCATCTGGAGTTGTTAGGAAAACCTTTCCTGGAGTGGAATCTTGTCTGGCAAGAATCACCTTGCTTGGGGTAGAGCCATCATGATTTGTTAAGATGAACTGCTTGCTTGGTGTGCTCTGATCAAGTGCGGTAACAATCTGAATCTTCTGGCCCGTCTGCTGATCTGTGACAATCTGATAATACATTTATCTCAAACTGTTACGGTCTTTTACATTCATGTTATTTTAGTGACCCCATCTTGGCACCATCATATTAATGGGAGTTTTGCCTTTGACTTCTGTGGTTGCAGGACTGGATCTCTTCATGAGCTCAATTCAAGCAAAAATCCTCAATCTGAAATACCTCAAACTGGAAACTGAGGGGATGTTTGAAATCTGAATCTGAGCTGAGTACACATTCAAATTTTGCAAGATGCCCAATCTTTTTACAGAAGCCAAACAAAAATCCCAGATCCAAGCAGTTATGAATTTTGAAGAGTTTAAAATCTGTATATAAATGTGAAGGCTCAGTCCCTTTTTGATGCAGGCATTATATGCAGTCTTTTCTAATCCTATGACGCGCTGAGCTCCCTCCCCTCCCACTTAATTCAATGGGAGTTGAGAACACAGCATACCACAAGTGATATTCAACATCTCTCACAGGTTTAGGTCCTTAATGAGTTACCTTCCTTGCCTAATCCCAGGACTGTACACTTCAGTGCTGATCTTATTCATTTAGAAAAGGGCAAGGAACAGTTTTATTTCAACATACCTTAGTTTAATACTTTTACACCCACAAAAATAGAAAAGTTAAACTGAAGATTAACTTTTCTCTTTGTCACTTTTTTCTTTTTGACAAAGGTCAACTTCTTTTGCTTACACTTCATTTGACAATCAAACCAGATCAACAGCACCGTTACTTCATCTTTAAATAAAGACTGTAGTACAGCCTCATTAACTTGCTCTTCTCTAAACTGCGTATTTATCTTCTGATAAACTTGATAATACTCTTTCTTCATATATATAATTTTACACTTCTGTACACCTTCCTCCCCATTTTTGTCTCTTCAGAAGGCTATGTGATGCTGGGGGACATCCACTGCTGTCACATAACATTGATCTGAGTGCACAGGAGCAGAGAACAGCATGGGCTGATATAGGGTTCCCTGATCTGCAGCCCTGTACATGAAGGGTATGAATACATAGGCATACTTAGGTAAATACGGCTTGATAGTAAAACTTGAAATTCAGTAAAATACCACTGAATTCTAAAGGAAAAGCTAATTCAGCAACCCTCAAAGTTCAAAAGACTCATTTGCAAATCTGGGGCAGGGTTAACGTTTTCAAATATGTACATCATGTTTATTTAAGAGACTCAATGTATTTGAATAGTTGTTTCCGAATTGTTACAAAGTGGACATGTGTCTGGGGACGAGGAACGTGTGTAAGAACTGGGGAATTCTGTTTTTTAATCTGTAATGTTCCTTAATTCTCATATAGTAGTAAACAACTTAACATCACATTATATGAGCATAAAAACAAAGAAGGGTTTGAGGAAGAAGGTAAAGGAGCAGAGCGCTCTGGCCTTATGGATTCATTAAGAAAGGTATTCCATGAATAAGGGCTAGCATGGAAGACAGCATAGAGAGGATTGGAAGATGGGTAGTCAGGTTGGTATCACTGGTGGAACACAGGAAGCAGAGGCAGATGTAAAAAGTGAAAAGAGGACAAGTAGAGAGGGACTGATCTGTGAATGGCTTTGAAGAATAGGAGAAGAAAGTATGTGAGCAATGCAATGGAACAAGGAGGGCCAGTGGAGAAATTTGAAGAGAGTGATGCAGACAGAGCAATGGGTAAGAAAAATGATCCTAGCAGCCACATTATGAATGGAATGTGTTTATATGTAATATGACAAATCCGACCGCCAAAGACAGTTAACCAAAAAAAAAAAAGTTTTCAGGTGAGATATAAAAACAACAGTATTTGCAGAATCTCAAAATTTAAGTTAAAAAAACCCAAATCCCTTTCCAAAACCCTCCTGATGCACTCAAATATGGCACTAGACAATATAGGAATGTGGTGAGTACCCACACCGACTTCTTCTGTAGGTAGGTCACTTGGGTAAAGCAGCTAACCCCGAATAGAGTCTCAACTCAAAGGGGACAAGTTACCCAGCCACACTATGATATTCTACTAGCGTGGGATTTTCCCAGTGTAACCAACAAACAAATTCCCTATCAAAGAGTAATATGTTTTAACAAGAAGGCTGGTCACACATTTTCATCACATTTTGATAATATAAAGAAAAAGATATTTCTTGCTATGATCCACAAGTATTTTCCAACACCACACCACAGAGCCTTTCAAACATGTCATCTGAATCACCAAATGTAAAAATAACTCAGCCTTTTAATAGTGTTACCATGTTATGCCTTGTAACAGCTTGAACCACCTCCTTGGTGTTCAACAGGTAAACTCTTGGAATTGAGATTGGGTCCCTTTTTTTAAATAGAGAAGAGGCCTAACAGCCAGCTTTGACTTCAAGAATACCATTTGAAGTACTGGCTGAAGGAGACTATGAGTGACATACAAGGCACTTGTGGAAGTGCTTCCAATGCCGCTCTTCAGCTTAGAAAGCAAGACACAATGTGAAGCCCCACCCCAACTGTACTCCAGCTCCACTAGACACAGGAACAGTCTCTACCCCTCTGGGTAAAACATTCATTTTAACAAAAGAAAAGTAAGTGTTCATAAAAGGAAGGGCACAGGAAAACAAGCTGAGTAGAGTAGTTCACACATTCTTTCAAAGTATTTTAAATTAAACACACCTGTATGCGTTGTGGTAAAGAGAGACCTGAATCAGCTGGGACAATCTGAATTCTTTGTGCAGTCCCATCCATTAGTGTTTGAGTAACAGCTCCTTGGGAATGCGCAATCTAGAAACAGACAGACAAATAATTGGAATGGCAGCCATGTGAGAATATTGCTATGACACTGAGTCAAGACGGGTTAAGTCACTAGCAGGCTGCATGACTCAAATTCAAACTGTAAAGGTATATTAGAAAAGTACTGAAATGGTAATATAGGCCATTCTTTGTAGATAGTTAGCCAAAACATGTTAGTAGATCTGAGTCTCTGAAATGCAAGCCTGTATTGTTAGAAATTAGAAGTAACTACTAATTATATTAGTCTGTGTTTATCCATATTTGTTAAAAGCTTCACAGTAGGATTTTATTAGCTGGTAGATAAACTGCTTTTCTTGTTGATCATGATGTTCTACTGATACCGAGATCAAAAGGGAATATTAATATTTAGATGAAACGAGTTTAATAACATCATTGTTTTTATGCCTCTTTAAATTGAGTAGTAAAATATCTTAGAATGTGTGATTACCTTATGTTAATCAATGTAACTTGTTACTTGTGCATGCATAGGAAATAGAAAGTGTTGACTTCAATGCCACAGTAATTGCCCATGGCTGTCAAAAAGCAAACAACGGACTGCCAGGGATCAGTAAAAGGATTCTGGGGCCCTGATCCTGTTATCTTAGATCTGCTTACAGCTTGACGGGGAGTTTTGAGTCACAGGACTAAGGACACTGGCTCTTGTCTGGATTGCCCTGCTGTTTCTCATGGAAGAAATTACACAGACTCTGCATATGACCCATCTATTCTTCTGGATCACATAACACAGTAACTAATTTCTGGAAAAAGCTTTTGCAACTCAGTTTAACACCTTTACTATGAAACTCACCTATAGACTTTTTCCTTGCCTGTACATATAATGATCGTTTACTCAATGCTTTCTCTTTTTAAATTGAACTAAGTTAAATTAATAAGAATTGACTGTTAAGCATGTATTTGGGTAAGATCTGAAATATCCATTGACCTAGCAGGTAGTGTGTCCATTTCATTAGGATTGCCAGAAGTTTTTATCTGATGAACAAGATTTTCAGCAATCTTTAATATTTGACTTTGCTGTCTCAGTGGAAGCAAAGGATGGATGGCTTTAGCAGGGAAACCATGTTTTTGGCTTCTGGGTAACCAGTAACTGTAATGTATATAGAAGCTGTTTTGTTGCTGGATTGGTGAACCTAGTTATTGGAAATAACCACTAGTTTTTGGACTTGTCTGCCCCATTCTTTGCAGATTGCCCTGATCAAGCAATCTCAGCGTAGCCCCTGCAGTGGCCAAGGTCACAATGCTGTATGATATTTAAAGTTTGACCAGCTTCAGAGGTGTCAGCAAAATATCATTCAATGTGAGTCACTTGTACTATACTGCAAATGTAGCACGGTGCAATTTAATTTTACTAATGAGCTTTTCCAGGTCAGAAAGTTCTACTTGTTCTACGGTTTAAAAGCCATTTCACAATAACTTCCGATCCAAAAGTCAGAAACCTGTTTATGGTAAAACATGACGGGGGGGGGAATGAATAGGTAATCAACCCACATGAAACACATTTGAATCAGGCTGCTTATTTTTTTTGTTTGCTTCAGCTGAAAATGGATCGCTTGGATCAGAGTAGAGACATACTTTTGCATGGAAGCACTTTTAACATTAGGGCCCAGTGAAACTGATGAAAGCAATTTGGTAGAGAAGCACAGTTAGTCCATTTCCGTTCAGCTGCTTACTAAAGCACTGTAAAGGAGAAACAAACAAAAGAGAGACACCACAAGAAGAGTAAAGACAGAGGGAGAGAAAACAATGGTATTTTACAATTCCCATCTTAATTTTGATATCCTTACTTAATGTGGGCACAATGGTTATAGGGGTCACCAAAATTGCTCTTCAGCAGCATACCACGCTACTTTGCAAAAAAACAAAACAAAACTATCTTTACTTCCTACAGTTCTAGAAGTTCAGGAATGGAAACTCAGCTCCTCTCCTCAAAATTTTAAGTCCCCCATAAAAGGGACAGAAAGAGAAGATGCATCTTCTCCATTACCATTTTTCTCAACTACCTCCCAGAAATAATTTTTAAAAAACAACCTCAAAAGCCACCTCCCACATCTCCTTGAGTGCAAACTGTTTGCTAACTAGCTGTTAATATCATCACCTTTTCCCTTCTCCGCCAACAAATTCTACAAGGCAGTTACTCATTTTCAGTATGAAACGCTGCAGCACATTAAATTTAAAATTTGAGGCAATGTAAAATAATTTAAATTTAAAGTAAACACAAACAGCACAATACTAACTGGTCACAGTTCCACATACACTGGGGCCTTAAACTATTTCTAGTACTTTTGATGGTTTAAACAATTATTTGACACATTTCAATTATAATCTGTTTGGGCTATTAAATTATAAATATCGCTAACTATATTGCTATAAGACAACAGAGTCTTGTGGCACTTTTAAAGACTAACAGATTTATTAATCGCATGAGCTTTCGTGGGGATTTTCTCCCACGAAAGCTCATGCAATTAATAAATCTGTTAGTCTTTAAAAGTGCCACAGGACTCTGTTGTCTTTCTACAATAGACTAACACGGCTACCCCTTTGGAATTTGACTATATTGCTATACTTTGTGGTTGCATAAAGACAGTTCTCAATAAAGAATCAGGATTGGAGCAAGCTGCTCTTCTAGAAATCAGTCTACATTTAAATCTACCAAGCCAACCTGAGCCAGAAAGAGGAAGTTACTTTCTGCAGTAACAATAGTTCTTGGAGATGCATCTGCCTATGGGTACTCCACTGTAAATGTGTCTGCGTTCCTATGCATCAAATCAGTGATTTTAGGTAGCAGTGTCCATTCGACCTGCACATGTACTCTATATTTTCTTGTGCTTCCTCTTGAGGCCAACTAGCACTTTGCAGGCAAACCACCCTCATTTCCTTTTATACTGCAGTGGACCTATTGAGAACTCCAAAGTGGGGAGAGGAAGGGGTTGTGGAGCATCCATAGGGAAACACATTTCAAAGAATCAATATTACTGCACAAGGTGAGTAACTTCCTCCTCTTCTTCGAGGAAGTTGTGTGCTACACTGTAGATGATTCTTGAGAAGAATCCTTGATGGAAGATCGGTGCTTCGGAGTCGAGTCAGTTACGGATGACAATATTGTGGAGCTGAAGATGGCGCCGGAAGCTGAGTCTCTAGTAATCACATAGAGTTCTGTGAAAGTATGAGAGAGGCCCAAGTTGCTGCCCTGAAGTTTCTGGGATAAGAACATTATTAAGGAATGTGACAGAGATGAAAACTGATCTTGTGGAATATGTACAGATTCTAGATGGATATAGCAAATTATGAGCAGGGGTTGACATAATTTTTCAGATCAGGCTCTTCAATGAGTACCAGAAGAAATTGTTTGGTACTTGGCTATCAGGCATCACATTTTTGCCCCCTCACACCTCATATCACCCCTCCTTCCCCAGGGGCAGGAGTTCCGGCCCCACCCTACACCTGCCCTGTGGAGAGGGTCTGTGCCTGAGGGGGGGAGGAATGTGAGACGGGGGGGACACAAATCCCCACCGCACTTCCCTTCCCCTGCAGTAACCTGGTGTGCGGCAGCTGCTGGTCCCCTGCACCAGCCCTGCAGCCTGGCTCCGACTGGGACAGGGCAGCCTCACCACCACCCCCTGCCTGGGCACCACTCAGCATCTCTCTTACAGCAGCTCTGGGTTGGGTATTAAACACCTTCCTTGCCTCAACCATGGACAGGCCTCAGGGTTTACTCCAGGGGCATCACTGGAGCTGAGCCCAGGGGGCACGAACCCAAAGTGTCCAAACCAGTACCTTGAGTCCTGAGCCAGCAACGCAGGTGCCAAGAGGTGTGCCGGCTCTTTTAAGTCTCCTGCTCTGCAGCATGTAGCTGAGGCATGTGGTGCAGAGCAGGAGAAAAGGAGGGATAGTTAAATCCCTCCTCTCAGGTAGGTGGTGGTGGGGGGGGGAGGGGGAAGCAGTTGCCCCTGGTCAGGGCCCACAGTGGCTTGTCCAACCCAGGTGGGCAGGGGGGAAGGAGGCTGGTCACTGCATCTGGCCCCAGCCAGGGACAGGTGGAGCCAAAGGCAAGAGCTGGCCCGTAACCCAGGACTTAGGACCAGTGGGGCAAAAGGCAGGAGCTAGCCCAGGACTCAGGACTGATGGGGCCAAAGGCAGGAGCTGGCCTGGGGCCGCCAGGTGGCAGCAGCAGAAGCCGGGGTCCAGATCTGGCCTGGGAGGCAGGAGCCGGCGGTGGGGGCCTCCAGAGTCCAGATCCGGCCTGGGAGCCAGGCTGTTGGCGGGGGCTGGATCGGGCCTGGGCCTGGTGGTGGAGGAGCGGCCAATGGTCGGATGCAGCCCGAGAGCCAGGTTACCAACAGCAGTAGGGGGGGCATGATTTCGGGCAGGAGGCAGGGTGAGTGAGCCTGAGGCTGTGCAGGGAATGCTGGTACACATGTGAGCCTTTGGGGGAAGTTTTCAGTACGCTTTTTTAAAGGTTAGGTGCTCATGAGGACCTGAGTACCACTTACGTTAATTCCTGATTGAGCATAACAGCAGTAGCGCATACAGTGCAAGACCCACTTGGAAAATCTCTGAGCTGATACTGTGGTACCTTTAACCGGTCTATAACTGAGAGGAAGAGCTTAGGAGATTTCCTAAAGACCTTCATCCTGTCCAACCAAAAAGGTCAAGGCTCTCCTAACATCAGGCACATGTAGTATTGCTTCCCTATTGTAACAGCGAGACTTAGGCTAGAGGGTGAATGACCAGCAGGTGAGGAATCTGTTGAACAGCAATTAGCAGATATATCACTAGCTGTGCCAGGTATGGCTACCACATCTGTCTGAGCTAAACAGGAGCAATCAGTATATTTTTTGCTTTTTCTCTCTTTATATTTATTAGGACCTCCAGCATCAGAAGGAATAGAGGAAAGGCATATAAAAGGCCTCTGTTCCATGGAAGAAGGAGAGCATCTCCTAATGAGTGTTTCCCAATACAGTCTCTTGAGTAATAGAGTGGGCATTTGCTGTTCAAGTAAGAGGCAAACAACCTATTGTTGGAGTTCTCCAATGATAGAATATGTGATGCAGCATTATTGGGGTTATTTCCCCTTTTACAGTCATGTGAGAACTTGCAGCTCAGACTTTCTGCTTTATATTCTGTATTCCTGGCAGGTAACTTGAGAGGCAGCGGACTTGAGAACACTGTGGTGAATGCACCAGTTCCATAGCTTTAATGTTTCTGTGCACATGGAGGATAATCTGGTGCCCCCTTGCTAATTTATGTAAAACATGCATGTTATGGGGTCTGTCATGATTTTCATGCGAGTTCTTGATTAGCGGAAGAAAGTGTGTGCAAGCATTTCTGACCACTCTTAGTTCCAAGAGGTTGATATGGAGAGTCCACACAGTGGGGGACCATTTGACCTGAACCTTATGGTTGCTCAGATGGGCTCCTCACCCTATTAGAGATGCATCCATTGTTAGAAGCAATGTTGGGGAGGGGATGAATGGAACGCCCCCACCCCTCCACCCCCGCCATAGACATTCAGAAGGTCTTTCCACCATTCTAGGGAGTGTTTGACCCTGGAGGATATTGACATGGTTTGTCTAGTCTGTCTCTGGTGTGCAGACAAACCTGAGCCATGCCTATAGGCAACTCATGTGTAATCTGGAGTGAAGTATCACAAATGTGCATGCCGCTATGTGCCCGAGAAGCTGGAGGCAACGTCTGG
The DNA here is from genome assembly GCA_007922175.1 of Pelusios castaneus. Lineage (NCBI taxonomy): Eukaryota > Metazoa > Chordata > Testudines > Pelomedusidae > Pelusios > Pelusios castaneus. The sequence continues at coordinate 3,278,637 of ML685814.1, forward strand.
CAGGCATTTGTGGACTGGCTTGAACTCTCAGTTACAGAGGTCAGGATATGAAATCTGTGTTTCAGGAGGAACGTTCTTGCTTGTACAGCACTGAAATCATCCCCCATATACTTCAAGTGCTGTACTGAAGAGAGATGGGGATGGAAGGAGGAAGGTGAACTGGATAGAGTATTTGTTGGGAATTATCTCCAAGATAAGTTTTCCCAATTTTGGAGGAAAAGAGTGCGGCAACATCCACAGGGATGTGAAAGGGCTGTATGTTGCAGTTGATGTTGTGGAGAGTGATCGAAGACTGACATGTTGAGGATTATGGGCTTATGGTTTATGCCTCTGAAACTTTGTTCTCTTTCACTGTGGCTCACATTGACACTGTGGTAGAAGGTACTGGGGTGGTCAGGATCTCTGGGATGACTGAGAAATTAATTTCCTTTTCTGTCCCAGTGTGCAGATTCCTAGGAAGCATAGTGTGACCTAGGAGTCCTTGACCGTATGGAGTGTTGTACAGTCTTCTCTGGAAAAAGTTTTAGACCTTCAAAAGGGAGGTCCTCAACTGTTGTCTCTACCTTTTTTGGCAGTCCTGAAACGTGTAATCACAATGCCTGTTGCATCACCACGGCCATTGATACTGAATGGGCCACTGCATATGCAGCATCTTGTGCAGTCTGAAATGCCATTCTTTCTGCTAACTGTCCCTCATGTATGATGGCTTGAAACTTCCCATTTGCTTCTGGTAGATAGTCAATAAATGCATTACATTTAGCTTCAACTTTTTGAAATATATCTTCTCATTTTTATGCTTAAGTATTATCATCAAAACAGAATTCACAGTGTAAAAATTCTTGAAGCCCTCAGACAAACATCTGCACTTTAAGGAAGGACTTTTAAGGTTCGAAGAGTAACCTCTGTAACTAAAAACTCCCAACACTGCAGTTATCAGTGGAGGAATCATATGTGAATTCTCCATGCAGTGGAGCCCCTGCAAACTCTAATGCTCACAAACATCAGTAGTTTTCTAAGTGAGAGTCAGAAATAATGAAGTCTGGCAAAAAATTAAAAGGGAGAAATATAGGATGAAGAAAAAATATAATTTTATTCAAAGAGAACAACAGTCTAAAGAAAAATTACAGCTCAAAACAAGTGCTTGATCCCACTGGCAATCTTCTCTTCCCAGTATTATAAAGCTCCTGTGAATAGCCCTAAAGAATTGCAAGCTAGCAGTCCCAAATCTGTCACTGCTCTAGGACTGAGAACTCCCTATTCTGAGGCTGAGGTAAGGGTAATTTTGGGAGAGATACATGCCACGTTTAGGTGGGAGAGAGGAAACTTCTATTTGCAGGTTGTTTTAGAAAAACAAAGAAAGAAAAAAAAAATCCAACAACAGAGAGCAGCCATTTGAATCTTCTCAGAGGTCTATGATAGGGCAAGTAGACATGGCAAAGCTGGGTAAGTGGACAATTTACAGGTTAAGTAGCCAAGATGTATTATAAATTTATTACATTATTCTGCAACGTATAATATAAATCAAATAAGATGTATCATATGCCGTATGTAGTTTTACAGCACATGTTTATAAACACACACACTTATTTCTTGGAGAAGCAAGTCTAACATTAGAATACCATAGCACAAAACCCAATTTTTATGTCAGGACATTATGATTTAAGATTCCCAAATATGCTTGCTACACGTCCCTGTTAAACTATGATGCAGACATATGACTACAGTCGGTATTTCAACTACTTTTCAAGCTTTTGAAATGCTGATCAATGAAACATAGCACAGCATGAACATCAACTCTCCGTCCTTTGCAAGGAATAGATAAGGTCATTTGTCATCTAATTCAGATCAAGAAAGCCATCTAGGTTGCATCTAGGTTAGAATGTTCTGCACATCAAGGAGGTCAGTAATTACATTGCTATATTTTGTCTGTGTCGTGAGAATGGTCAGGGTAGATTGCACTTTGTGGTTTATAGTGAAATAAAGGAAGCTTGTGTCTCTAGAGTTTCCATGTTCCCTAAACCTGAAGTAGTTGTTTTAAAGAGACAAGGTGGGTGAGAGTACACTTGATGCAGGCCAAAGTGTGTCCAATAAAATTAGGGGGCCCCCCTACCTCTCCCCGGCTTGGCCACCACCTCGTCTGGCTTTGCTGTCACCTTCTGTGAGCCTCTCCACTGCCCCACCTACTGCCCTCCCAGTCCCCTTCAGCAGCCCCGGCCCCCCAACCCCTTTACCCCCGCCCAGCTCCCACCTAACTGCAAGGCTGGCCATTGTTGCTCCCTGGCCCGGCCACTCCTGCCCTGGCCCACGTGTGAGCATGTGCTGGGTGGGAGATTTAAAACAGCCCAGCCTGGCCCCACAGGCCATCTGGGCAATTGCCCACGCTCCCCAATAGGTAAGTTCACCTGTGGTCTTGCCTCAGCAACAAAAAAAATATTTTTTTATTTCTATCATCTTGCGGGCCAGATTGGACATGCCCGTGGGCCGAATCTGGCCCACGGGCCATAAGATTGACACCCCTGCTCTAGATCAAGGCGTCAAAGAGAGACTTCAAAGTTAGAATTCATATGCAAATTCGATGCCATCAACCTGGGTCTCAATGGAAGTATGAACTGGTTCTCCTACTACAAACATTAAACTTAAATGAACCACAGGACTCCTCCTTTGTTTTCCATTACTAACAGTGATTCTCACCTCTCTCAGCCTCACCACTGTCTGATATGTTGTGTTTGAATCTATACAACTTGTCTGATTTGCTGAAGTAATCTGACCTGATGCAGTGAAATGTAATCACAGGATTTACCTTTCACTCCCATACTGTAAGTTTTTGTAAGGTTTCTCTACTCTGGCATCTGACGAAGCTCATGTGAAAAATAAATTTGTTAGTCTTTAAAGTGCCACAGGACTCCTCTTTTGTTTTGGAAATATTGGCTCAATTTCCACAGCTTCATATATTGTTTCCAAGGGAGAGTCACAAGCTTACATCCAGCATGAGTGCAACCAGACAGAAGATTAGCTGCATCGCATAAGTCAACTATAGATGAAAAAGGCTGCTACCTGAAAATCACAACGCTGGATCACATATAAACCCCAAATTCCAAACTATATTGGCAACCATGAACATAAACTGAAACAGAAGGTGCACTGGACACACAGTTCATTCTTTGAGATGTTTCCCTCCACCCCTAGCACTGACGCTGAGGCCAATTTGCTCCCATCTGCTTCACCTCTTTCAGACCCTGGAAAAGCAACAGATATTGCTGCCTTTGGACAGAACAGAAGGAAAATACACAAATCTGATCTGTACTGGGATGAACTGTTTCACTATTTCCCTTAGCAGCCATTAATATACATGAATAGGAAAGATAAGATAGAACCTCTTATGAAAGTGACCCTAAGGAGGAAGAATAAGTGCTCTGCTACTATTTGAGACCTCCCAGGGAAGCAATCACATCCTTCCCATCAATTATGGAAGGAGAACATCCTTCCCCTCAACCATGATCAATGTTATCAAAACTGATGATTGGTCTAAAACAGCAGAAGGAAATTTCACTTGCTATTCACTAGTAGTGGGTAGTCAACCATAGACAACAGCAGACTCTCCAGACGAGTCACCTACCAGATCACAATATGAAGCCGTTTCAATACACTTAGACTCATTTATATTGGCACCAATACTACTTTCTCAATAATCTTATCTAACAGTGGTAGTTAGAAACTGGACAAATAAAGGTGAAGCTATTAGTATCTGGAAATGCTTAACAGAGAAGTGTTTTCAGCACAACCTGCGAAATATGCTAGAAATCTGCCTTGGCAAAAGGAAGCTAGCTGTAGCAGCAGTGCGCAAGTCTGTTGTCTGTTTGGACCTACTGATAATGCCTTACAGGTCGGAAACAAGCTCCTTCTATTTCACATACCAAAACAAGCAAATAAACACAAGTTCAAGAAGAGAAGTTACTAGCTGCGGCGAAAACAGCAAAACTGCATCCCTTCCTCCCCTTTAAGTGTGGGCTAAAGTAAGACAGCAGTGCTCTTACTAAACGAGAACAGGTAAAATACAAGAACTGATAATGAACAGCATGCCAGCCCTCTGACAGGGAGCGCAAATAGGGTCTATTATTCTAATTAAAGTGGCCTCAGAAGATGATTGAGACAAGCACAAGCAGCATGGCTGGTTTGCTCTCTCCTTACCAGCTGAGTATGAGTTTGGCTTTTCTTCTTTTTTTTTTAATTGGATAAAAACTTGATTACTACTGTGAAAAGAATGACACAGGAATCCGAGGTTTTTTAAATGTTTATCTGGAATTAGACACAGACAGACTGAATTACAGAGTCAAGTTCAAAATCTCAGTCTTTAACTTTGAGAGACTCAATGGCCTGGCCCCAGGATATCTAAAAGATTGACTAAACTTCCTGGATGAAGCCTGTAGTCAGCATCTCCATCCCTCAGATACAATAAAACTGGCTACCGTGAGAGTAAAGGTTGGCTGTTCAGGAACAATGTTTTTTCAGGGGCTGGTCCGAGACAGTGGAACAAACTGCCACAGGAGCTAAGGATCAATACAAGTCTCTCCACTTTCCACTCCAAGGTGCATTTCTTCAGTCTGCCTTTTCTAATATAAACATGCAGCCAGAGCGTACCTTCAGACAAAGAATAGGAACTCCCCTCAATCTCCTGCTAAATCCCCTGCTCACAAACACACACAACACTGCACACATAATTCTCCCTCTGGGGAAAGGGGAAAAAGATAAAACCACATATGACAGATGTTAGTCATGCATAGTGGAAGGCACTCAGATACTACAATAAGGGTAGCATAAGAACATATATAAAATTAATACTATCCAAGAGAAAAGGCTTTTTATTTAAAGTTAAAACTGACAGAAATTGAGTTTGAAATCACCTGGAATACTTCACTTGACTGTAAAGTAAGACAAATCTAAATTAACCAAGAGCAGAAATTTCAAACCAATAGGTGCCACTTTTATATATTTTTCTATTTATGACCACACTTTTATTGATTTTGAACAGGATGTATAGTAATGAATCCATAAATGTTTTATATTTATACATACACACATACACACTCCCTACACTAGTTTTTATGGTCTATTCATGCATTTCTAAAAGCACTTATTACTGCAATAGTTAGGCACAATACATAGATTAAAGAAGACGGAAAGAGCTGTCCAGCAAGTAGAATAAATTTTGTCCTCTTCGGCTCATACCAGGCATCTTTGCACTTTTCAAATTGTGGGCCACTGCTACTTCCATCTGTGATAACATAACATCAATGTAGCAATTAGGACAATTGCTTACACAAATGTATTCTTAACTGCCACTACAATTTTGCAGGTAGAAGAGAGGAAAAGCTATACCACCTCACCAAACAGCTCTGTGTATACAATCTGTGGCTCCCATTTGCAGAACCACTGATTTGATCAATGATTTCTACTTTTGAGACATTCCTACATATTTTTTAATCTCAATTTCTTTGGGGAATGCTTTGACAAAGATGCTAGCTTCGCATCCTGATGTGAAAGGTTCTTGCTAATTTCCTATGGGAGGGTCTTCTGGAGCTTTGGGACCAATAGAGACCATACCCTCTTATGGCTTTGATCTTTACATACAACCATTATGCCTTACTGTCCAAATTGTCTCAAACAGGACTAGAAATATATTATATATGTACCTCTCCCATTTGTTGTTCAATAATTTGATGGGCCAGTTCCTCTATGGTTGCCATGATCTTTAAATCACCAGAATTTCCTGTCAAAGAAAGAAGAAGATTCTTAAAATCTATAACCTTAGAGATGAAAATATCTGGGGGGGAAATATAGTTTACAGAAATAAATTATATTCAGAGTTGTTTATGTGAGCCCAGAAACTAAAAAGCGTGGTTATACTCTAAATGTGACTTTTCAGAAATGGCATCATATACCAACCATGTTTGTGTTTCAAGGGCTTCCATATACATTTGCTCAGTTTCAATTTTTTAGGGTTTTATTTTGTTTTGTTTTTTATTACAGCAGAACTACATGCTCACAAAGAAATGTGGAAGTAGTATTATGTTGTCTTTGGCTTTTATATCATTCCCATCAATTTTGACCCACTGAAGAGCTAAGTGAAAACCTACACAGCTGAAACTTAGCTAATGTTTCTGTTGATACATAGCTTGCTTTCCTGCTGTTGTATTGGTTTAAGCAGCAGAGTAACTAAAAATGTATATGTGTCGTTAAAAGACATTTCTTAGAAGGCAAAATTAGGTGTGTGAAATATAATGCCAACATCACAGTTGCTTTAGTGGCCACAGTATGCTTTAAAGAGCAGCGATTTGTTTGAGATTCAAGTCTGCTTCCCTCAGCCACATGACGTGTAGTCCAAGTGACAAAATGGAGATCATTACATAGTATATATGAAACCACAGTTATGAAATATTAAATGTTCATATGTAAGATTGCTATGTTTTGGCACAGATCTACATCTTTTCATTAGTCAGTATATAAGAAAGGTGCAAAAGAGTTATGAAGGATCATAGCCACTTGTTTAAATTAATGTAAAAGAAATTCATTGTAATTTGTAAAGCATCGGAAATTGAATCTGCTTTACATACCAAGCCAATACTCATACTGAGACTTCAACTAAGCTCACAAGTTGTACGGTTTTAACTATACTAGTATAGTTAAAACAATATAACCTCCCTAGCGTGGACACTGTTGTCTTAGTTAGTATAAAGGTGTTTTTACCTTTATAGCTAGCTAGGCCTGTTCAGAAAGAGTAAATATGCTGGACCGGTATAAGGCCCTCTATCCTGGTATAACTGCACCCACACAAAGAGCTGAAGGGGTGCATCAGTTTCACTATTTTGGTTAAAACAAAATAAACAAATCACATCCCTTACTAACTAATTATACCACTGCAAAAACTGTGTATAGACCAAGCTTAAGTTATGTTATTTCTTCTCACTTCCCCTATATACTTGCTGCAATCACATCACATCTCCCTGTTACAGAGGCCCTGCATCATGAGCAAGCTACCAGCCGAAGGCTCACTTTGGAGCCAGTTCTACTTCTGACATCAAACAGATTGGTGCTTTCTGAACAGTGAAAGAACCACTGCCCACACCAGTAAGCACAGTGGCTGTCAACCTTTCCTACTGCACCCCTTTCAGGAATCTGACTTGTCTTGTGTACCACTGAATTTCACTTCACTTAAAACTACTTGCTTTCAAAGTTAGACATAAAAATACCAAAGGGCCACAGCATACTATTGCTGAAAAATTACTTACTTTCTTATTTTTACCATATAATTATAAAATAAATAAATTTAAATATAAATATTGTACTTAAACCTCAGGGTATAATATAGAGAGTGGTATAAACAAGCCATTGTCTGAATGAAATTTTAGTTTCTAGTGACATTATTAGTGTTTTTTATGTACCCTGTTGTAAAACCAGGCAAGTATCTAGATGAGCTGCTGTACAAACCCTGGAAGACCTCTGTGAATTTCAAAGCGTATTTGTATCCCTAGTTGAGAACCACTGCTGTAGCATACTTATCTCCACTGACAGAGAAGAAGAGAGAAATAAAACATGTTTTCACTTTGTAGACCAATCACTTCTAAACCAGCAGCAAACTTAGCAGATAGTTTAATTAGTACACCAAAGGAAAGCGCGAAGACAAATCAAAACTCCTTCAGATGTGTATTTAAAAAATAATCTTCTCATTTTACAAATATTAAAAGCTTATCAAGTCTGGAAGGCAGGGGTCGGCAACTCCCGGCACGTAGGTGCCTATTCTGAGCAGCACGTGGCGCCGCTCAGGCTCCCGCTGCTGGGGCCACAAGAGCAGCATGTGTGCTGTGGCTTCTGACCCCTGCTGGCCGCGCTTGGCCAGCAGGCAAAAGGAGTCACAACAGGTAGGGCTCCTGGACCCTGCTGGCCGTGCTTTTGCGTGCAGGGGCGGGGCCAGCAGGGAGTAGGAGTACGTGGCTCTGTCCCCACAGGCCCTGCTCCTTGCACCTGCTGAGGGTGCGATGGGTGGGGCTGGCAAAGGTTGCCGACCCCTGCTGTAAGAGTACTTACTATGTTATCCACATTTTACTAATAGTGAAACTGGAGACACAGGAACAATCCCTCAATTTAAAAAAAAATAGTGTTTTTCAAGTAAGGGCTTATGTAAACATTTTCTTTTTCTATTTTAAATAAAATATTCTCCATAACAGACTAGTAGGTGGGCTGCCAGAAGTGATGTTCCTGATTCTCTAAATAAAAACCAATTCATCAGACTGAGATTAGATTAAAGAATTGTATTCAGCAGAAGAAGCAATCTTTCCAGTAGGACTTGACACTCTCATCATTTTAAATATAATGTAATAGTGTGTTCTGAGACATCATCCATTTCAAAATCACGTTAGTCTGAATTTTGTATCAGGATTTCCAACACCTAAAACTTCCATAACTCAAATTAACAAAAAATTTAGTTTGTTTATTGTGCTTTTGACTGTACTTTGTCAGTCAGTTTCTTCCCTACCAGAAAACTCTTTAAGATTTTTAATTTTTTTTAAAAAAATTAGAACAAAAAGGGCAATCAGAAACTGGATTTAAAAAAAAAATTAGTCAATTTGCCAACCCATCTCTGGCTGTATTTCATATAAGAAGCGAGTCCTTTATACAGAAGAGCCTAATTTAACTAGTTTTTTGCATGAATTCCCTCTGCAATTAATGCAATTTCTTTAAGGGTTCTGTGTCTGAACCATACCCATAACCTATACATCTTTTTAAATCTTTCCTGACAGATGAAGAATTTAGGTAATATACTTAGTAGTGATACATTATTAAGAATCTGAAAAATACTCCCCCTAGACTGCGATTTCAGAGTCAAATTTTTGTCCTCAAATAAATGGCATTGCATTGGAACTGTAGCACAAAAATGAAAATCTTTCAACAGATGTAGATAAAATTCTACTGAGGACATTAAAAGTCCATTTGAACTCTTTAATAATTTAATATTAAACATATAAGCTTCCATAATTCACTTTTATACAATTTGCCTTGATTTTTAAAACTCCTTCCTAAAATAATAGGGGTTATTTTCCTTCTGTTTTCTTGATGGCTAGGGGTGTCTTCAAGGAATCAGCTGACTATACAGGAGAAAACATTAAACTTTCTTTACACAAATTGCTGTCAGATGCACAGAGTGAACACACAAATCCATCCTCTCAGGTGTTACTTGTAGAAATGTACAAAATTTTAAAATATGACTTTCAAATTAACTGTTCCACTTTAAATAGCTGAAAAGGTTTTAGTATGCTATATGCCTATTACACTTACAGTATTAAGCAAGCAGAGTTTGTGAACATGAGATTGTACATCACTTTAAATGATGGTTTTACTCAATTGAATTTCTAGTTTAAAAAATAACATATTTGAAAAGTTCATATGGGATAGTTCAGGCAATTTTTACCCATCAATAATGGCAACTAAGTAAAAGTAACCGGAGAATACGTTTCTTCTGAAGCTAAGCTTTTTATTTAGTGATGACATTTTCCATTTTATGATCACCAATTTATCACATCTTCTCTGTTCTTATTCCCAAAGAAATTTAGAGTAGGACAAGGTCATTATTCTTCCATCAGAAAGCCTCTAACTTAATTCATACCACAGTGAAGCCTCCAGGATATCAATCATAACGCCAGTCATACTTACTAACAAAGGCTATGGTCACACTAACCATCTTCATTTTATACCTCTCTTCTAAGTCTTTTGACATTTTAGCCTGCAGTGTTGGCACATTCTCTAATGCAAATACTGAACAGTTCCAAATTGCTATTGCAATAATTACCCTCCATCAACCCAGCAGTACATGCGCTCAAGCATTGATTTGTAATGAAAAGAAAGTGGACAGTTCTTCTTTTGTCTTTGCAAAGGCTTAAAGTCAAATACCGAACTTTCACATAATAGATAGTGATTTGTGCAGTATTTTCAATATACATTTGCTCAAAAACAAATTAGAAAAACATCTGTATTACCTTGAGTCAATGTGCATAATTAAAGATATCTATCTCCTTATACCATGCTAAACAGAATATCTAAACGTCTTCAAAAATTACATGTACTCAACATAAATGCATGTTGATGCTTTTGATCACAAGTCTGAGGAGAAGAAAAGTTGTGGTCTCTGATTCCTCCAAGTTTCTGACTATTTTGGACAACTTTTTTGGGGTGGCAGAGGGAGAGGAACCAGTGAGAATGTCTGCCGTCCAAGTGTCCTTATGGAAGTACTCTTTCCCATCCTTGCCATATTTAGGAACAAGGAATCAGTGAAGGTTGAGGAAAGTCTAGACCTTTAAAAGTGTGCTGGATTAACAAGACCTCAGAGTTAAAGATCCTAAGGTTTGATTTTTAGAGAAGTACAAGGGGCTTGTTGTCCTTCCACTTAGGGGAAGTGACTCAAAAACTCTGAAGTACTTGCCTTTGGATCCTGACCTACTAGAAGAGTCTGCATAAGGAAACAAAGAGTCAAAGGATGAAAAAGGCAACAAGCAACCTTATGGGGCAGAATTGGCGAGTTCCATCTTCTACCAGCAAAGCTTCTTGAATTATGAGAGTGTTAAAACTCCTTCCCATCCAAGGGTGGGTGGAGCTTTTAATTCACCAGATTTACTAGCCAGAAGCTGTTACAAAAGACTGATCTTCCAAATAAGGGTCCAGAAACAGCAAACTAATAGAAATCTCAGTATCCTCTCATTTCAAAGCAGTTCAAGACAGAAGGGGAAATTGGGCTTTTCACCAGAGCCTGACATCAAGCCAGTGTTAGACACTGATGAAAGAGAAAGTCTTCAAATTATGGAACCTGTCGAGACTGTGGCGGGCCGGCTCAAGCATAAACAACCAATATGATTGCAGCAAGAACGTTTATTAATACAAGTGTAAAGATTTTTATACATTTCCATAGTCCCACCACCAACTATGACAAGGCAGTTAATTGGTGTATATATAATTATATAAAACAAACCTGTAAGCCATTGGTTAAATAACCCCTAGATTTATAATTGTGTTTACTGCTCTTCTTACTCCTCACTATCAGTAAATTCTCACAGAAATCCAGACACTGAAACGCCAAGGCCGGTGTGAAAGTATGTGGCAGTATGCCATTGCAGCCTGAAGTATCCTTGTCCGACCTGGCTGTGATCTTCCAATTACAGTGTCATCATGTCTGTGTATGCTGAATAAATCTATTACAGCGTCAGCATATCTGCGTATGCTGAATAAATCCCCACAGGAACCCTTAGTGAACTAATATCCCAAACTACCTTAACATGGTGGTATCCTCTGCCCTCCACTCTGTGTAACCTGAAGCAATCAACTGGATCACCAACCTAGCCTTGAACATCTAACACTGCTGCTGCTAAGCCATACATAAAAAGACTACTAGAGTCTCCTCCTTAGTCTCCATATCTACTTCTGACCAGTAGATTTGGTCTTCCAGGTAGCAGGTGTCAGACTTCTCTATGCCTGCCACAAAATGAAAGTGTCTAATCTTGTCATTTTGTGTGTACTTTTTGTTTCATGTAGCAACAATGAAACATTTGCTTGCACAGATAGACTCTTAAACTTTAATGAATAAAGGTAATTTCTACACATTCTTCTACCCGATTCTATTCTAAACAGTTTAGCAGTTTCCCAGATTTCTATGAAATACCATCACATGTAGAGTAAATAAATACTGAATTGTATCTAAATGTCAGCAATATTCCAATAATCTAGGATAAACTGTTTTTTTTCTGAACTACTTGTTTTTAAAATAGATAAGAATAATTTGTAGTCATTACATTTTGGAGAGGGGGAAAAACCATCAAATCTACTTAAAGACTTTTTGATTAATCAAGCCACATGACAGATGGCAATTATAATGACATTCTGCTGTGGCCAACCACAGAAGGAGGACCATTACCTTGATTAAGATGATTTCCTTACTGTTTGAATCCAGACCACCAACTCCACCACCACAGGGTGGTGCTAGGGGGAGTGAAACAGATGTACTGACAAACAAGGAGTCCCAGGGCACTTTTAAAAATTAACAAATTTATTTATCGCATGAGCTTTTCTGCGTAAAATCCCACTTCATCAGACACATGAAATAGAAACTACAGTATGGAAGGGAAATATAAATGCAGAAAGGGTAAGTCACAAGGTCAGTTCAGATTTTTTCAGCAAACCAAGCAAATCTGTTTTGATTCAAACAGTGTGGAACAACAGATAAGGATGATGACTATATTGGTGTGGTTGTGGTTGTGGAATATAGTCTTAAAATATACAATGAAAATTTCTTACTAACATGCAAGGCCAGAACATATTTAGATCTCACACTTACTTTAAGCTCTGTGTGATGACTGATGTAAAAAATATAAAATGATATTGTTTTGAACCTAAACATCTAGGAATGAATTTAGGACTTCACAGACAAAAGACTAACATCTAATGTTTCACATTTGCTTTTTAAAAACAGTGCATCTAAATGGAAAACAACATTTGTTCATAGCAATTGTATAAATCATTTGTACTCAAGGAGCTTACCACATGCTCACCTGTCTGTAAAACTCTAGTTTGTGTATATGTATATGAATGCAATTTAATATTAATACAAAATAGTTTGACAATTTACAGACTGCAAGAAGTCTAAATATGTTAAAAAACCATAGTTCAGTAATAAAATGTTAGTCTTATTATTACAAAGACTAATAATTTGGCACCAGAGATTTGTCACAATTAACTTTCACAACAAACTATATAAAAGGAGTTAGATTTTTTTGTGTCTCAGAGAAGGAATTGAACCTGTCATTTTCCATACAATCAATTTCAATGTTAGATTTCAGTTTGGCTATATAGACACTGGAGTTCTTTAATATAAAACCATTTCCCAGTCGTACTTAGTATCTACCAATATTACTTGTTTTACACTTTTGGCGAGTTATCCTCTTCTGCTGCTACAGTGCCCCCTCCTTAATTTCCCTCAAACAACTTTTCTAATCACATTTAATCTCCTTGTCCTCCTTTGAAAAATCTTATTTTCATTTTATTCAACTTTTGCTCTTACTTCCTATGCTTTTCCTTATTCTGACTGCTTTGCTCATCTACACTGTCAACTTTGCTCCTCCTTTCACGCTGACTGAGCGCTTAACACAGTCTTCCAATTCTAACCAAAAAACCCCCAACCAAAACAAAAAGGTTTCCTCATATCTACTCACGCCACATCCTTTCCGAACAAAAATTTTGTTTCCTAGCTAGTGACTGTTTTTAAAATCTATCTTATGCAGACTGTAGTAAGATATACAGAGCAGGGAACACGCCTCACCCTCTTTTGTTAAAAAAAAAAGTTCTAGATATATTCATGGTGCCACGTAAGATACTTAATAATAGCCTGAAATTACAACACAATTTTTGCCCCAGCTATTTTGCAGATGCAGTTTTAATAGGAAGCATCTCTTACAGTTCACTTCAATTTATTTCCAGATCCTTGGGTACTGTTTCAAATGGGCGAGAGGAAAAAACAGTTTATGTCTGCATACTTCATGCCCCAGACACATTGGTTCAGTCAGTAAATCCATATATGCTCTAACAACTTAGAAGAATAATGTTAATTCAAAATTGGCCCCAAAATTAAATTTTATAAAAAAATCAAAACAAGTTTTCATAAAACTTAAGACCATCAAAAAAGTTTAATTTTTTAAAAAGAAAATAAGTTTTTAAACAAATACATATTCACCTGCACTGATCACAACTCAATGTTTCAAAAGTTAGAATTTAAAAGTGAAACTGGATGTCTTTTCATTGTTCCAACAAAATCCAAGAATTGAACAGTATGTAAATGGTGAAAAATAAATGTTTACTTTTTCAATCCCTTCCCCTCACGTCCAATAATCTAAAATGTTGTTAAAAACACACATAAATAAATATATACAATATGAGTTTAAACTGACATTGCCCCTTTAAGACTTCGGCTGATTTTCACTTCTACCTTTCAGTTTTTATAGCATGACTGCCACTCCCACACTATAAGAATTTATTCTTGATGTACTGAACAAAACATGCATTTATGCACTAGAAGAAATAATTACGTTTCATCCCGTAAGTGTGCTTCTTTGAGATGTGTTGTCCATTTATATTCCACTGTAATACAGTATGCCTCACTGCCATGGCAGCTTCTGCTGGTTATCTGAGGAATCAGCTCTCAGCTAGGCAGATGCCCCTCTCTGCAATGTCTCGTACTCAGATAATGGCATCCGGAGTAGCGGAGTGTACGGCTGTGATGCTTCTTCATATTTGTGAATTGGCCACTGAGTTTTTATATGTTCCATGGTCTGTTCCGGGTGACAACTGTAACACACTGAAGAGCCTTTAATTTTCCATTTGTGCAGCAAGTGTATGCATCTGCCATGGTTTGTGTGTTTAGGGTTGCGCATGAGCTACATGGAAAATCAAAGCCAGGGATCTTCGGTGCTGGGTCTTTCACAAGGTATTTATTTGTGACTTCTTGTGAATGCCATTCAGCTTTCCAAGCTTCATCAGGGTTGAAGGTGTGGATTCAAAAGGGCTTACATGACTTCAAACAGTGATGAGGGATATTGTTAAGGTCCTGGTGTATGGGAAGATGTTTATTTTCCATGATACTTTGGAAAACTTGAAGGATTGCAGCATCAAGGAAAATGGATGGGGGAGCAATGTGCGACAGCACTGAAATCGAAGGTGTTGGGGTCAACTTGGGGGTTCCAGTGACTCCAGTGACACACTATATTGGGGTGCTCAGCTGGACATCAAGAAGTTGAGTATGGCTACTTCTGGTCCATACTGGTGCACAGTGCTTGGTTCGGGAGTATACAAGGGCCATCTCTGATGTCTGTCAAAATGATGCTGATGCTCCCCAGCTTGTGCTTGATAGTATCTGTACCAAGTTGACCCTTGTCTGTATCTTGGCAGCTACCTTATTCAGATGGTCGTGGAAGGTTAGCATGAGATTCAGCTTCACTCTGAGTTAAGTTGGAGTATAGTCACTCATGTTGCACAGAGTTGTCCCAGCTGGTCCCTTTCAAGGTGAGCTTAGTATTCCTGTTATCAAGATGGAATGCAATGACTGTTGTTTTCTGAGGATTTGGCTTGAGCCTTCATTTCTGGAAGTGTTTCTCCTGGGTATTTAGGTCCACATTCAAAGTGGACTCAATGTCACTGGAAGTGCTGCTTGTGTTGCTCAGGCAAGATCATCTGTATATGCAAAATTGCACAACTTCATTGGAGACATGTCGTTAGTGTAAACACTGAAAAGGGCCGGCAAGAGTACCGAGCTTTGTGGCAGTCCGCTGTTAAGGAACTGAGACGAACTGACTTTGTTTCCCAAGTGGACATGTAGCTGCCTACTGCTCAGCATAATCTGTTGGCCCAACCCCATAGCATCCAAATTGGTGGAGCGCACAAAAGGACCGCTTGCCAAAAACACCAAGTGCATCATCTACATGGGACAGTGACTTCAATCCCTTCAGAAGACCCCGTCGCCATCAGTACAGATGAAGCGAATGAAGTTTAGCCCAGGGCTCAACAAATCACAGGCACTATGTCACCTTGGCACTCAGGGTTTTGCACCAGCACCTAGATACGTTGCGGTACTCAGAGAGGCGAATAACCCCTGACACCTAAAAAAAGAGCAAGTGGTGCTGACAGCTTCAGTGGCACCCCCCCCCCCCCCTCCGCCAAAAGTGCCCCAGGCAGCAGCAGCTTTCTTCAGCAGTGGTGGCCTTCTGTGCACTGCACCACTGCTGAAAGCGTCTGCGGCTGCTGCAGTTTTTTTGGTGGTTGGGGTCCAATGCTGAACACCTAGGCATCTCAGTTTTTGGGCAGCCCCAGGAGTGTGGTACATTTACTGAAGCCTGATTTAGCCACAATGAAGAAAGGGAAAGTGACTGGAGAAGATGGTGTCTCCCCACCCCCCAGCATTTCTTCATCAACTAAACCCCAGGGGACTCCAATGGCTGGTGAAATCGTACACCAAAACAACAGAATCTGGATGTACTCCAAAAGCCTGGTGGGAGCAATGGTCATTGCCATATTCAATCTGGGCAAGCTGACCTACAACCTGGGAAGTTATAGGCTGGTATGACTCTTGTGCACTACCTACAAACTCTTAGAACGTATCATTCTCTGGAGAATCAGTTCTCTTCTCAAGTCAGTGATCCCCTAAGAACAAGCACGATTTGGGCTAAACACCACTGTTGCAGACAAGTTTTGGCCCTGGAAATGCACACTGAGTTCAGATTCCAGAGGAAATCTAAATACAGTGCAGCCTATATAAACCTTTCAACAGCCTACAATATGGTTTTGATTAAAGGCCTGATGCTGAAGCTTGCAAGGACTGCTACTCCTGCTATAGCCGATACAACAGAGTAATGTGGAGTAAGAGTATGTACTGAAACTCCATGGTGCTGCCCTACAAATTTCCAAGATTGGAACATTTCTCAAAGAAGCTGTTTGATCCCTAGTAGAGTTTGCTGTAAAACAGCTATTTTGCAGAATAATTCATTACAGACAGAAATCCGTTTTGATAATCTTTGAGTCAATATTGCCTGACTTTTTACCCTGTCTGCATAAGTTACAGATAACCTAGTGGCCACCGTAAAAGGCTCATTCTATCTAAACAGACAGATAGCACCTTAAGCGCATTCAGTGTGTGCAGTTTAGCTTCCCCTCTGTTAGAATATAGGTTGGGAAAGAACAAATGCAGGTGTCTTACTTGGTTAAGATGGAACTCAGAAAAGTTTGGCTAAAACTTTGCGTGAGGTCTCAGGATCATACAAGCCTGAATTTAGGCACATGAGTATGTTATAATAAAATTCCACAGGCACCAACTGGTGTGATTTTGAAAAAGTAAATATTTTTCTGCTTCTATCTATGTATTTTATATTATTTTCATCAGTAAGTTATCAAACAATACAAAAATAAAATTGGTGATTTTTTTCTGCAGATGCATTTAAATCAATACTAGTTAAGGAAGACTATTACAATGCTATGGAAACTATTTTATAATTAATTATTACAACCATCTTTTGATGCACTTGATTACAGTCAGCTCTTCAGCATTTTCATGAATGTTCTAGAATGTAGCAGCTTGCTGTCTCTCTTTAGATATGGCATTTATTGATAAGACTCAAGATTAAAAAATTGACCTAAAGCAAGAAAAAGAAAAAGCTTCTCTCTTCAGTGGTGGATAATAAAAGGTACAAAAAGACAATTAAAAGTCTCATGCCTAAACATTCAGAAGCACTTGGGGGAAAGAGGGTTGATAAAAACTTTAAAAATTTCTTTTCACTGTTACTTTAATGCACTCTCCCAGTAACTTAAAAATAAAATAGCTTTTTTTTCTGGTTGGCAAACATTGACACATTGTTTTGAAAGTAAAAATGAAAAAAAAAAAAAAAAGCTGAACTTAAAAAAAAAAACAACTCCAAAAGCCACACAACCCACTCTCCCCTTCAACCCACTCCCCACCTTCACAGGCCATCTTTAAACATCAAAGAAAACATTTATAAAATATCACACCAGCCTAGCTTTATTTTTGTTTACGAGTCAATTTTAGCAATTTCTTCTGTACAACTAATAGAAATGAACCAAAGGGTGCTATGTATATCTTGCAGAAGTGGTTTGTGACCAAATAGTAATTTTTAAAGTAATTCAAAACACCTCAGATAAATTAAAACTATTTTAATGTTGAGAACATTTTATTTGACAAAGTGTCTTGAAAGTCAGGGTTAAGCCTGAAACTCTTTTCTTAAAAAGGAGATTTAAGATCTTATTAATTTAAATAAAACTAAAGATTATGAAGACTAAATTAAAACCTGATTTTCAAAAGATGCTGAATATCTCTAGTTCCACTGCCTTCAAAGGGACTCCAGTACTTCTAAAATTTGCAGCTGTGAAACAACTATATTCTAAAATAAAAATTATTAAAATCCATTGCCCTCCTTAACTCACCTGCTATGGCTCACATTAAAAAAAAGACTTCAATGTGTTTCACTTTACGTATTGCAAGTCGTAGCATTATAACCAACAGAACTACTTGCTCTACATAACATTAAGCATGTGTGTCAGGTTTTAGAGGATTGCTCCTTTAGGCCCCGTCTGCGTGAGAAAAAATTCAGAATAGTCCAAGATATTAATTTAAACCAATGTAATCACAACAGTGTAATCCTCTACACACAGACTCTTAATTCAGCATAAGAGTGGCTTTTTTCCGTTTAGCTCATGTCACTTGGAAAGGGGCTGAAGCCAAAGAAAATAACCCATCCTTACACCAAAATAGTGTCCACACAAAGGATTATAGTTGGTATAATTGGTAACACTTCCTTGCAGCCTTAGTCTTGAGTTCAGGGTAAACCTGTGACAACCAGTGACATTAACACCATCTGAACGCTGAGCAATATTTCAGGCAATTTTGAAGCTACCATGATGTTACAGGGCAAACATGTAACCCTGAATTCAGTACTGAGAAAGTAAATGAGGAAGAAGAAATTGAGGTATATATGTGTGTACAAAATGCTGTAGTTCAGCTTCAACTTACCAATGGTACCTAGATTACACTTCACACCTCGTATGCATAATCACACTCTGGAGACTCCTGTGATGAATTAAACAAAAGACATAGCATTTCAGTTTTGTAGTTGTTATTATACAGGATTACAGAGCTAGCATAACAATTTTGCATTTTTAAACCGTTATCCCTGAATTAGTCTGGCATAAAGGCTGACTTTTTAATGAATAATTCAATATTGTTTCAGTGTGAATGAATTCTGAACTAGTATTAAGAGCTTCTATCTGAAAATGGGAAACTGTTCTCAAAACACTGAGTGTTACATTCCACATGAGAGAAAATGCTGCTCCAAAGTATTTTACTTTCTTCACATGCACCGTTGAGGCCGCTGCGCTAGTGATGCAGAAAATATGTACTAATGTGGTCACTAGGCCAATATTAGATCAATACAGTTTAATTGACGATCCCTCCTTCAGCACGGATGTTCTTCAACTATTGAATGCATGCCAAGTTTTCCCACACACTTGTGAACTATAATGCAATGGGAGCACCCACCAGCCACACAGCTCCATAATCCTATATGCACCAAGTTTCCTGAGAACTAATAAACACAGCAAAGCTTTGGTGCCCTACCAAGTGTACAGTGATCCATTTTTTTCTTCTTTATTTAAATCAGGCAGTTTTACATAACCTCATACATTTTCTATAGAGTCTGGCCTCTACTCTTACATAATCCCTGATAACTGGAAAATATATTCTGTTTAGGATGACCATATGTCCTGTGTCCCTTATTTTTAGTTAAAAATGGACAAATTGTCCCATATTTTGGTATTCCAGAGCCTCATGCAGCTGGGAACTGGGGCTGGTAGAGTCATTTTAAATTTCCTGGGCTCCACAAGGTGCGAAATGGAATGACAGTGCAGGCTCTCTTTGCCTCTGCTTTGGGGAGTACGAGCAAAGGGCTGGGGAAAAGTGGGAGAAGGGGGCACGAGGTGCTGGGGGGAGCTGGGCAGGGCTGCAGGGGGTGCGAGGTGCTAGGGAGAGAGAGGAGAGCTGGGCCCGGATGTCATGGGGTGCTGAGAGAAGGGAGCCGGGCAGGGGAGCTGCTGCTGTGGGTGCCACAGGTGCGGGGGGAGGGGAGTGCTGTCGCTGCAGGCACTAGGGGAGAGAGCTGAGCCAGGGAGAGGGATCCAGGCCAGGGAACCACTAGTGCCGGGGGAGGGAGCCTGGCCGGGGCCCGTGGGTGCCAGGGGGGAGCGAGCCGGGCCGGGGAGCCACTGCTGTGGGTGCAGCATAGAGGAAGCAGCTGCAGGGCACGAGGTGCTGGGGAGGAGGGGTAGGGTGATCAGATCTCTCCCCCACTCATCCCATTTTTCCCCACTTTCTGTCTGGTCACACTAATTCTGTTTCATTGATAACCATATGACTCTTCCAAATAACATAAACCCCTGCCTCCTTCTAATCAAGGCAAAGAAATTCACAAGAATGAATCTTTCTACCTCTCCTCTGAAGAGTTCTCACTATTCTGAGAAGTAAAACCTTGTTACTCAGATACAGATTTCTGTGTAATTCAATGTTTTTGTCCCACATGTGCCGCCTCTCCCACCTCCAATGATTGTGTGCTTTTTGCTGCTGCACCTGTAACCAGTTGGTATTGTGTGAAAGCAGTATTTTAAATTCTAAAGAAATAAGAATAAGCAATAGTTACTTTAATTTCACAATAAAATATTTTTAAATTATTACTTCAGTGGATTTTGAAGGGAAATAGCTACAAAACATGAATTTTTACAAAATTTGAATTTTGGGCTTAAATACTTTAACATACTCTTTTAGAAGGTTCAGCCTAAACTCTGAATTTCCTTGGTCTCAGTAACAGTCTTACTCCTGTTCTTTAATTCCAAGCAAGCCCTACAACATGCTAAGTGCTTTCTAAAGCATATTTCTTGCTTTGAGGTGCACACATTATACATTTTTTGTTTTCTATATTAATAATAAAAACAGACTGATGCTGATTTTTCTTGTCTTCCTCCTACTAGCCTTTTAAAGCCACGCCACAGATAAAAGGAGCAATCATGCCAGCTTTCGTTGTCCACATTTTAAATATTCAAAAAGGTCCTTTGTACTTTCTCTCATGCTGGCCCTCACAGTTGCAAGGAGTTCCCCATAAACATCCCCAAATATATTTTATTATCCTCCTTCCTATCCCTCCTAAAATCTCACCTTTGCAGGGAAGCCAACAAAAAACTTAGTAATTTATATCATAGGTTCACTGAGATGATTGCTTATCATGCTGACAAATACTTTTCACTGTTTCCTTGTAATCCCCCAACTATATACATCTATTAATCGTCTCTTGTTTTGCAGTTAGATTGTAAGGTCTTTGGGGTAGGGGTCATGTTTTTGATCTGTGTTTGTACAATACCTAGCAAAACTTAATCCTAATCTATAACCAGGGCTCCAAGGCAATATGGTAATACAAATAATAAACAATTTTTCTTGGCCATAGCCACTGGTTTAAAACTGTTGTAGCAAATTATATTTGAAAGCAAAAACAGTTAAGAAATGAATAACTTAAATGTCTGTCAGTAACTAATATTGACCAAAGAGTGGATATCTTCAGAAGCGCATAAGGTTACTAAACCCTGTAACTATACTGGTATAGTTTAACTGTTACAATGTGCTTGCATATGCAAGCCCTTAACTCAATTTTTCATCTGTGTCTTCCCAACTGGGAGTGGGAGGCACATAAAAGTCTGAAGAGGGGCATGCGGGCCTTTCCCTATCACTCACGGGACTGGCCAAGTCAATCCTCCATCATGACTGCCAAAGCTGAGTGGGTGTGTTGCAAGCTGGTGTGCAGAGGCAGCAATGCCACCCATTGAAATTTGGCCTGGCTGCCTCTCAAATTAACATTCCTTGATACTGAAACTGAAAAACATTGCCTTGAAAACTTTGTGGATACCAAGTTATGTTCTTATTTAAAATGTTCCCCAGACTATGCACAGTTGGACAGCAGGATCAAAGGACTCATTTATTTAAAGACGAATCCTCTTTATTGAAGTTAATGTATTAATGACCCTAATTTCATCTAGATTATACTGGAAAGTCCCATTTTGTTTACAATCCCCCGAAAATAACAGGTTGGGGGTATGATTCAAAAAAGGGTGAGAATTCTGATGTTAGCTCAGGCCTCAACAAAACTGGCTCCCAGCTAGGCACCAACAGTTTTATTTTTGGTTGCCAGAGGGCACTCCTCCATTGCATTTCCAAGCAGAACTAAGAGCCAGGCTACATACCCTGGTTGTCATGGCGACCTGGCCCAGGTTTTGTCAAGCCGTGTTTGCTTGCTTAACATGATTGAAAAAAAAAACAAACCATCCTTTCTGCCCTTCAAGACAGGGCTGTAGTAGTTTGTTTCTTCCAAAGGGCATAACTTAGTCCTAGTCTTACACACAGTTTAATATCAACCCCTAGTATGACTGTAGTTGTACCATTATAAAGACTGTTCCCCTTCCTGTACTGGAATAAGCTAAATCTGTACTAATATTGATACCAGGATAAGTATTCACAACTAGTGGTTGTACTGCTTCAGCTCTATCAATGTAGTTAGAACTGTGCAATTTGTCTAAGCTAAAAAGACCTTTAGCCTGCTGTAGAAAAGCAAATTCAATGGCTCGCCATCTTTACAGATCAGTTTATGCTATATAGCAGATCTAAAAAGAACTATTATCTTAAAAGAAATAAGAATGGTCCCTTGTTCTTACTATTTGATGGCCTGACTTTTGAAATGTAATCTACCTTTCTAAAAAGGCATCCTTATTCTCTTGTGCCCTTCTTTATGCTGATTATCATACATCAGGGGTTTGTTTCTTAAACTGTTAATTCAACTAACATCCACTTCTAAAATTATGATAGAAAAGATAAAATCACCAATAAGCCCAAAACAAGTAAAACTCTAATGCATGCTTCATGTTTAATATTTCCAAAAATACTCCATTACCAGCAATGCAAATGAATATTTAACACCACGTGAGGGAAACACTCTATAGAGAACTAAACACCAAGCCCTCAACTCCATTTACTCCTATTGATAATTAATGAAAGCTGTGCACATACAGCTGGGTCTTTAAACTGAGTTTTTACATTAATATATTTTCTTACTTCTAGTTTATTATATAGCTTAAAAATCTGCATAAAACTTCATCAGATTATGCCAGATTTTTACCTGTAGCTAATTCATTTTACATTACAAGCTTTAAACAGCCCAGATTTTAATATATTCAGGAACATACTTATGAGGATGTGTAAATATTACATAATAATCATAGTGCTGTATATACATCTGCATTTCAACTAGGGCTTGTGGCATAGAAAATTAGACTATTATAAGGCACAATATAAATTTAAACGGCTATAGTTATTCTAGTGTAACACCCCTCTGGGCATTCATATTGCAGTAAAAGAGTACCCTTTCCTGTTTAGGTTAGGTTGTATTAGAAATTATTTGAGGTTTAAAAAAAAAAAGACTCTTATTATGGAATAAGTTTGGGTTATAGCAGTATAACTATATCAGGCATTATTGGAAAAATCTCCTCTGTATCCCTCAGACATCTGTAAACCATTGTAGGAAAGCTTTTTATCCCATTCAAAAAAAAGTTAAGACTACAGAAAGTTTGGTGAAAAGACTGTTTCACTTTCCTGTGCAGTCATAACATCTCACTATGTGACTGAATTAGGCCTCAGAAATCAACTATGTATGGAGCTAATTCTTTAAATGAGAGGTCTCCAAGGAAACCTCATGGGGACTACAGGAACTGATGACAATTCTGTAGATGGTTTGTTTTCCTCTGATCCAGGAATGAAACAATTGCCCAATATGGAATGCTGCTCCTTTTCATGAGATGTAAAACAGAGCTTTTGGCTGGTAAAACTCCCAACATTTTTTGCTATTTTAAAATGGATCATTTGCCTAAATCTCTTCCACAATGTAAAAGGAAAACACTATTCTTCATTTTCATTTCTAAATTACTGCCCTGTGTAACTATGTCCTCATTAGCAGATATGTAAGTAGGCATCAGAGTTTGTCAAGAGCTTTAAGACTCTATGATTAAATGAGTAAAGATAAGTACTTATTTTTCTAAGGCCTTGTCTGCACTAGCACTTATGCCAGCAAAACTTTTGTTGCTCAGGGTGTGAAAAAACCACGTGACAAACTTTGCCGGTATAAGCACCTGTATGTACAGTGCTGTGTTGGTGGCTCGTTTCAGTGGTTTTATTACGTCAGCAAAAGAGCTATCTCCCATTGACACAACACTGCCAGAGAAGCATTCTTAAAACAGCACAGCTATACTGATACAGCTGTGCTGCCGTTAAGTTTTAATGGTAGTCTAGCCATAAGCTTTTCTTAAGCATGTTTCTTCTTCTCCTCCTCTCCCTGAACCCCCAAAAGCATCTCTGCAAACATGGGAAGCAAGCAGTACAGCTTTACCATTCACTTCTGTCCATGATTTGTTCCCCCATTGCATCCAGCTTGGTCACATCCTTGAGTGTAATACCCACCATCTAATTGGTGGTTGGCCTCTAGATCTAACCAATGTTGGTTGCATCTGCATTATTTTCTTTGGCAACCTATCATGTTTGTCGTCTACAGTGTCCCCATTATTGCAATCTTTTTGACTACAGCCAATTTACTTTCATATCCTACTCTCCTTCTAACTTTGTCTTAAAATCATTCTACTTTACTCCAGCCATCATCTGAGAAATTCTCATCTCTACTTCCTCCTGCCTACTGATGTTTGATTCATTTAATGGGGCTGCTTCAAGACTATAAAACAATATTGTTAGCATCCTGGTTTGATAATTTTTCACTTTGCTTCCAAACACAATGTTTTTATGAGTCGATAATTTCATCAGATTTTTGTGCAGAACTTGTAGCTAAAACACATCTCGATTTAATCTCATCTTTGATAGGACCATTGGCACTGATGAAGCTTCCAATGTATATGTAAGATATTACTAGTTCTAAGAATTCACCGTTGCTGCATTTCAAATCTAGTGTTCCTTTCCCAAGGTATAATAAATGCCAAGACAACAAGCAACTGTAAGTCCAAGTCAACTACCCCAATTTTCCTCGGTAAGAAAGTGTACCATCATCAGTTCTAATGTGTCTGCCAGTTGTAGGTTGTCATCTGCATAAGCTGAAAAGTTTAACTGTAGATCACCCAACATCACGCTCTCCAACTCATCTACCATTCTTAATATCCAATTTAAGACCATGATAAAAAGCGATGGGATTTCATGTTCCTTGTTTTACATCAAACTTTGACTTAAACCAGTTGCTTAGTTTAACACCAATTCTTATGGCAATACTGGAGTTTTGGTACATAACTTTTGTAAGTGCAGTTATTCTATCTGGAATTCCATAGCATTTAACTACTTTTCATAATGCATCCTTCCAAATTGAATTAAATGCCTTAGTGAAGTTAGTGAAAACAGCAAACATCTTTAATTCCCATTCTCACCCCCTTTCCCAATCTCCCCCCACTAACTGTCAGAGTATATATACCTAAACAATGCAACTTTGGCTTGGTCTGAAGCCTCACGGTTCTTTGCCTGCTACGTCCTCAAACACCAGCCTTAATTTGTTAATTTCTTTCAGCATTTTTTCTAGCACTAATAATGTCAGGAAAAGCTTATACCTCTATAAATATTTGGCCTGGAAGATCTTTCTTCAAGATTGATACAACTATTGCTTTTAGCCAGTCATCCAGTACCTCCTCTTAGCACTTGTCCCATCAGCTTTTAGCTGCTCATTATATAGATATTGTCTGTTCTTGCAACTTTCCCATCATTTTCACTGCTCTATTTCTTTTTCTGAGGGTGAGTCAGTGCGGATATCTATTTTGTCTTGCCCTGTTCATCTAGCACAGTGATTCTCAACATTTTCAAACTACTGTATCCCTTATAGGAGTCTGATTTGTCTTGTGTACCCCAAGTTTCACCTTACTTAAAAACTACTTGCTTACAAAATCAGAGATTAATCACAAAAATTGCACCAGACATATTAAAGCTTAATGCTAATCTGATATTAATTTTCATATTAAACATTGCAGTTGGAGAAAAGATAAGGGCAAAGAATTGCTAGGGAAGGTGATCGATGTCAGAAGCCACCTTTTGAAAAATTTTTTTAGAAGCACTGAATTAAACCATGGTATTTTACCAGGCTAGTGGAAGTAACCTAGTATATCTCATTCCCCCCAACCCTCACAGTCCTATATTCCATAGTGACATCCTTCTCCTTTTTAAACAATGTAAAAAGAATCTTCCATACCCATTTCTATAAGAACAATTTAATTTGATTTTTATTTGAAAATATATTACAAATGAAGCGTGTACTTTTTTGCTTATTATGCATTTAAAAAGCTTGAAAGTTGTTTTTTTTTAAGTATTTGCTTCTTTCTCTCTTACTAACAGTAGGCATTTACAACACTGCCCACAATTTAGCATACAAAGTTTAAGGAAGACACACCACTTGTCCCAAAGGGCTTATAATGTGATCTTTCCAGTTATCCTCTGAATTTTGAGATCTTGGACTCTTTGATTGAAGGAGTAGGCATTTTTAATATTTTAAAGACATTGTCTCTTGTAACTCCAAGGTTAAAAAGGAAACAACAAAGATTTAAACACACCAAATAAAAATAATTTCCCCTCTCAATAAAGTTTCACTTGTATCTAATGTCAAGTTTACTAGCTCTTTAGCGGTCCATGGAGCTTCAGAAAAAAACTCCAGTAGACTACATCTAAATTTCTCATGCAAGGTAGATGATACAAAAAGAATTCCTTGTATACTTTACAGTAGGGGCAGACAGGAGGGGGATGGCAGTCAAATTCAGATTGCCAGACACTTTTGAAGGGACTGCAAAATCTTTTTATTTACTTATCCTTGCCCTGCCTGTTGCTGTCATAGACAGCAACAGGCAATGTAATTGCGAGGCTGTCAGTCCTGAGCAGCAGGGACTCCAGGTTATCAATGCCCCACAATGTCATACATTGTCAGTTAAATCAGTGGAAGTGTTCCTGGTAAGGATGCACACTAGTGACAGAGGTGGCATAGTGTGGACATGAAAAAACACAGCAATTACTGCAGTGGCTGTATGCCAACTTAACTTAGGTCGATCTGATTTTGTAGTGAAAACTTGTCCTTATTATCACTGTTATTGGAGTGATAAAAAAAAGTTTCTCTGAAGTCTAAACCTTAACTATATCTTGACCAATAAATAAAATAAATAAATAAAATAAGACTGCCTGCTTTACAGCATAATGGAAATTTTGCAGCAGCTTCACTTGTATTTATTTTCATGTTTAAATAAAATATCCTCCAATTTTAAACTGAATGTATATAGCACCCTGAGTTATTTGATATTAAATTCATTTTTCTCATCCATGCTGTTTTTGGTGTGCCATAATATAGAAGGGGAATCATGGAGTTTTAGCACAGGGTGATGGTATGGAAAACTCTTTAGGATTGCAACGTGAGCACATAGCTAATATTTCTCCTAAAGCAATTCAACAGTGAAATTTGTTGACATTTATACGGTCATCTTTATGTTTGAAAATTAACACCTGATAATGAAGGGGGCAGTTCATCTATCTTAGTGCTATCTGCTGGCAGATTTTTTTCCCGGTACCAGGACAGGGGGAGCTCTGCGCGGGGCAAAATCCTAGGAACCATGGTGGCATGGCACCTAGGATTTGTCGAGGCCTGGCCTCCTAGACTGATTTGAGATCCAGTTAAACCTATGCAGTAGACAGTCCTAATATGAAGGAGCATAGTTTTGCAGCAAAGAATGGATTCCACTACAAGTTCTGGAGCATGACAATACAGAAGACTGATAATAAAGAACAAAATAAGTAAAATCCCAGAGTTATTTGTATCTTTTAAGATATGCATTACAGTCAAAAATAAAATACACTCCCCATAGAAAAATCACAGATTCCTTAGACAATAGAGTTGGGTATTTTGTTACAATGGTGTTTGCAGTAGTCACATTGAAAATCTGTGTGGGAAGAATCTGGACTGTTTGATGCATCCTAAGAGAAGAATGGGGATGGTCTATACCAGGGGTGTCAAACTCATTTGCTATGGCGGGCCAGATTTGACTTAAATATACTTCAGTGGGCGGTACAAACCATAAATCAAAATACTAGAGCCTACACTCTTGTCAGGTCTTGCGACATTACTAAGTGCTGGATATGCAACACTAGACTCCACAATATCACACTCTCTCCCTAACAGAGAGCGTGGTCTGGCCGTATCACCTGACACTCTCACAGTATTGCAGAGCGCTGGGTATGCGAGACTGCACTCCATGATACAGTGAGACCATTCTCTCTCTCTCTCTCTGTTAGGGAGAGAGTATGGTCTTGTAGAGAACAGTCGCAGGCTGGATGGAAGAGATTCGTGGGCCGTATCCGGCCTACAGGCCACATATTTTACATCCCTGGTCTACACGCTAAGTTGCATTATTTCAACTTAAGGTGTTATTTTATATTGCTAGTTAAGCCATTGCAACTTTATACAACACATTTAGTGCTTAATCTGTTTTACAACAATTTAGCTTGTGCCATTAAATGTACAAGTACAAGCAAAACAGAAAGTTTTAAATAGATACGAGGCCACAAACAAAAGTTGCACTGGTTTGACTAAATCAGCTTTACACTAACCGAACTTCCACATTTAGATAAACAATTAAGGTGCTTCTTTCGAAGGTATGTAGTGCACATATGCACATAGCCCTTAACACGGGTATAAGCAGCAGTGTAACCACTGAGTATTGCACAGATACACTCAAAGGATGTGGCTATGTGCAGGAGTACATAACTTTCTACTTGCCCATACCAGTGCCTTCTGGACTATCACTGCTATTTTAGCAAATGGAGGGATCTCCCCATCTTTGTAAACATGCTGGAAGAAGATGCTAGGATTAAATGAAGACATCTAAAACTGTACACAGAGTATCATGGCAGTGAAAAATTATGGTTTTCCTTGGGTAAATGCTCTATATTACGTGTACAGTGTTCTTTTTCTCACATTTACTAGTTGTAGCTTTCATTCTCTCATGAGAACACCAATACTGTTCTTTCATCAAAATATAAACAATATGATGTGAAATCTTACAATATTTGTTTTTGAGCTTTGCGGAATCAAGATGAGAAAACCTCAACTACTTGCTCAGAAGCCAGAAGAATGAGCATGTACTTGACAGTCTATTTTAGACTCAACACACAGATTATTTTCCTGTTTTTTGAAATTGGTCATACTTTTTCCAGAGTCAAAATATCAGTAGACATAAATTACCTGTTCCCTCATGTAACAACTTTGCTTCACAAACAGTAGTAAAACTACAAGAACTTTATTGGATGGAGGAAAATGTATATGTTTATTTCACATTAGCCAATACAACGCATGAAAACTAGTAAGTAAAATAACTAAAAATAAATATCCTAGCATATACAATTTAAACAATGCAATATTCAACATTTTGTCAGTATAAATAGTTTAAATCTTATATTTCTTTAGGATATCAGTATTAACAAAGCAGATAACACTGAATCTAAATAATCTGTAAATACATTTCACATCCAAGCAATAGTGAAAGACTTTGACAGTAGCAACTATACTGTAATATCTTTATTATTGAGCCACCAGCCCAATAGCTCCTTTTCAGTAATCTACAGAAAAATTTAGAGTTAACTGAAGATACATTAGCTGGAATAATTTTCCATGAGAATAATCTCCATCAAAGCTCTAGTCTATAGGAACCATGATGATGCTCAACCTCAAGGATGAGGCTCTTAAGAGTAGGCAACAGTTTTTTGGCACCAGGACGAAAGCTATGGAACTCATTACAGGAGAAGACAAGAATGCCCACAAAGGCTACTACCTTTAGAACAAAGAGTAAACCATATTTGTTTGATATAGCTTTCTCACAGCCACAAATAGTAAAGAAGAAGAAAAAGAAGTTGAAAGGAATAAGTCTGTTAAGACAGGAGTCTGTTAAGGAGTCCTGGGAAAAACAGAGAGGATAGTTAGATCACTAGCCTAATGTGATTTTTCTTCTCTTGGGCACATTCAGATACTAAGGTGACAAATGCCAATTTAAGACAACAGACTACTGGAAAGGGACAGTCACACACAGCAATTATTTTCAGACAGGAAACACTGCCTTTAGAAAACCATTCAAATCACAGGACTTGGTAGAGCAACAGGGAATGGTCAAATTAGCTTTCTCTACAACAGAAAAACTACAAAAAGTGTAAACAGATAAACATGATAATACAGAACAATGCTTCTATATTTTATTATTAACAACATTTTCTGGGGAAGAATTGCCCCATTCCAACTAACTAAAAAGTTAAACTATCATTTAAAAAAATAAATAAACCAACACTAACAATGAGTCCTGGTGCAGAACTGGAGCTCCTACATGCTCCAATAACACAAAAATAAGAACAGTAACAATGCCTAAAACATCACCATGTTCCTACCTCCATTTAACAGTAACCACCACCTGCTGCAAATATATGGCTTAATATGCAGTCAATAAATAGCTCAGTGTTTGGCAAGAAGTCTGCTAGTCTTGCCCTGTACTAAAGTCAATGTCAACTTCAATAAATGTATTTGGGCAAAAATGAAACAGTTGTTATAAAATACATACATGTTTTACAGAGGAGACTGTCCCTTTCCCATTTGATCATCTCTAACACATTTTGGGCACTACTGGGTACAACTAACGCAACAGAGAACCAACCTGGGAAAAATGCGTGGCAAATAGTATGTCTCACATACCAACTATAGAGGAGCCTCTCAACATTTGGAAGGCAATTATATTGTATTAAGAATGAAAAATATTAATCTTCACTAAATCTGCATGAAGCATACTTGTAGCTATGCTGATCCCAGAATATAAGAGAAACCAGGCAGGTTAGGCAGTATCTTCACTAAACCTGGATAATGAGGGAATTGTCAGTGAAATGAAGCCTCCCCACATCCCCTGATCTTGGTCACTATTTTGTCTGAACCAGACCTAAACCAAAAAGCTGTATCAGTAACAGTGTACTAGCTGGTGTCTTATGGGAAGTGATGTAATGGTCTGTCATCAATTTGCAGCCTGACCGTATTAACCAAAACTTTCAGTGGGAAGGCAGACAGAAGAAGGCTGCCACTGCACCATGAGGTCCCTTCAGATGAGGTTTAATGCAGTGGTGGGACATAACAGGGTTGCTAAGGTACCGGAACTAAAGTTGCCAGGCAGGCAGCAGGTGAAGTTCATGGAGGAAGGGGCAGAAGAAGAAAACAAAGAACTTTCCCGTGGGCCTGCAAGCCTTTTGCTTTAAACCACTACAGATTTCGGACAGGTTCCCCTTTCACAGTGACAGACAGACACCTGGTCAGACAGACAGTGCCGCTTTCTGGCAAAATGGCTGCTAGCACTTAGCAAGAGGACCCCGCTGCCTATTTGGCTGCCTAAGTTGACGTGCTGCCAGCACATTTTACAGCCCATCCACGGGGGCAGTTTTTCCTCGGGGAAGATGAAGGAGATCCGGGCAGCTTTCGCCGGACACAGCCCGAGCAGGGAAAGCGGCTGGCGCGGCCTCCAAGCCTGTCACTAGAAAAGTCGCGCCGCCGGGGAGGAGCAGGGCGCCAGCCTGCTCGGGCCCGGCCTGGAGCTAGACAGGCCTCCCCGGCTGCCCGGGCCCACACAAAATGGCTGCTGCGGGAGCCGGACGCTAACGCCCCAAGCAGCGGCCGAGCCCCGCTCCCCGCCCTTCCCAGCGCCTCCGTCCGCCTGAGCCGCCCCGCCGGGCGAGCAGAAAACCCGAAGCCGCCGCCCGGGGAGCCCGCCCAAGCGCCGCCGCCACCCCCTTCCCACCCCCGGGGCGCGGCCCGGATCCGGGGAGGGGAGACACAAGCTTTTCCTGTAGGTGAAAGGTCAGGAGGGCGCGGAGCCGCTGCCCGGGGAGGCAGGAGGGGGCCGCCCGCCCGGGACGGACGGACAGACAGAGGGCGGGCCAGGCCGATTCCCACCCTGGCTCCTCACGGCTGCCGAGGGCTGAGGTCGGCCCGGCGCCTTCGGGCCCGGCCCGGGGAGGGAGGCGGCTGCAGGCCCGCCCCGGCCGCTCTCACCTGGCAGGCCCAGCTCCGGCAGCTTCTCCCGGGGGCTATTTTAGTCGGCGGCGGCGGCTCGGCTCCGGGAGGTCAGAGTTCGTGACCCCGCCCCTCCGCTCCGCGCGGCGCTCCGCCCTCCGGTCCCCGACCCGCGCCTGCGCACTGCGAGCCTGCTGCGGGAGGGGCGAAGGGAGCGCGTCGGTGGCGGGAAGAGGCCGCCGCGAGCCAGGAGCTGGCGGTTCGACAAGTGACGGAGAGGCCCGGGAGCCACGTGCTGCCAGGGGCGGGGCGCGCCTCTTCCTTGCTCCTGTTGCCGCTCTTCCACCGCGCAGCTCGCGGCAGGAGCGGGACGCGGAGCGGAGTCGCGTTGAGGCTCCTTCCCGGTTCAGGCGCCTGCAGCATCGCTTGCTCCAGGGAGCCCGGCCAGCCCAGGGCACAGCCCCGTTACTGGCACACTGCTGGAGGCCTCGTGGGCGTGGGCGGGCAGCCCGGGTTCAGGCTGAGGCATCAGGGGCTCGAGGGGGTCCTCTTCACCCGCTTCATGCTCCCACCAGTCACGGTGATTTGCAAATAAGGGACGATGGTACAGGGCAGGAGCAGTCAACACTTTGGGAACGCGCATGATTGCCATAAAGGTATTTTTGAAGTCTCATGCCGACGCCGTTCCTCCGACAGAATATCAGCTAGCTGTTCATCAGTAGATCTCAAAAATGCTTTTCTAAGGGGCAGGTCATTAACCCCATTTTACAGATAGGGAAACTGAAGCACAGGACAACGACATGACTGCCCACCCTCACTTAGCAGGCTAGTGGCAGACAGTGAAAGAAATCCAAGTCTTTTCAGTCCAGTGTTGTATCAAAAAGTGTTTTAGGCTGGATTATAGCAAGGGTAAAACATCAAAGGATTTGTTTTGCATTATGGAGAGCTTGGTTAATCCAAACAGTGCTCACTGGCTCACTAAAGTTCGCACTATGAATAAAATGTGCGACTTCGCAGATCTGCTATAGCATGAAGAGAGACGTGGGTAGATGTCTTTGCCTGAATTTCATTCAGGGTTGCGCATAAGCGCCTCATTTAATCACCACTGCCTTAGCACCAGTGCTTTTTTTTTTAAAAAAAGGTCCCAGTACTCAGATCTTGATAGTAAATTTGAACTATGCCTCTCCAATCTGTCATCTTGCTGCACCACCTCTCTTCTTCCAGCAGCGTGCTTCTGCTGCTGAGCCAGCATCCCCCTGCTCTGTCCCCCACAGCCGGGCAGCAGGGCTGGTGAAAAAGGTGCTGGTACACTGTTCCCATTAAAAAAAACAAACCACTGCTTGGAGCAACGTCCTTTCTAGGTAGTAATGGCCAGCAGAGATGAACGTTGTTGTCTACAGTTGTCAGTGCTTCGTTTTAGGACAACAATTTGTACAGCAGGTATTCAATTAGCTAGCCCTTACCTAACATTGATAACCTAGGTAAGTAGTATGCACATTCATATTATGTCCCTGAGTAAACTGTCTTCAGTTGTAACAGGACAACTCCTGGTATTTTAATGCCTCATGTTTTCTTGACCCTTTCCACCGGTTAGGCAGTTTGGATAAGGCTTATATTGCAGCAAATTTAACTATAAGGGTATGTCAACATAGCTCCTATGGCAGAGTCTCAGAGCCTGAATCTACAATCTTTGGCTCATCCTAGAGTACTAAAAATAGTTGTGTAGATGTTTGGACTTGAGCTCTGAAGCAGATTTCAGAGCCCATGCTCAAACCTGAACATCTATTCTAGAAGAATATTCTTAGTACCATAATGTGAGCTTAAGTCTGTACCCCTGACTCTGAGACTCACTCTGCTCCAGGATCTGCCTCCCCAAATACATATACCCTAAGTAAAGTTTTATTTGAAAATATTTCAATACAGTCATGCTTTAGTGTTCTCCTTTGCTAGCCTCCTTCTAATTCAACAAAATTGTGCAGCCTTATTTAGAGAGAAATGGGATCTTTGGGATTAGATCACTATTGTGATAAATTATATACACTCAAACCAGTTTATGTAATTTCCCACTGAATGAAGTCAGCATCAACATCCAGGAAAGAAAAGCATGAAAAGTCATTGAAGGATGAGTAATTTTTACTTGTATTCTTTGAATTAAAAATCTTAAGCTTTCCTCGCTTACTCTTGTGAATATCTCCTTCCAAAGTCCCCCACTGCTATATCATTTTTGTGAACAGAATTTCAGGCTCAGACCAGTGGTTCAGTAAGACTATCTTTACAAGCATTGCTTCTTGTTTTCTGATCACGCATATTGGCTAACACTAAATGAACATTTATGTAGACTTATTTAACATTACTTTTTTCTTAACACTATTAACCTGTTAAACATTTTCTGAACATTTACAAGCTAGTTTGTCTTAATTTACTGTACCTGACACTTCCAAGAATCAGACTTGGGTGCATGTCCTCAAGGACAAAGGCAATTCCAGCAGATATCAGAAGCCAGATACTTAAAATTAAGATTGCTCTATGTAGGATCTATCAATGGTAAGAGCTGAAGGGTCATCATAATCCACTAAAGACTCATAGCATTTTAATAGCCAGGAGGTGATTACTCTGCAGCGCAACAGGACTAAATGCCTTGACAGCATTAACTTACTAAATCTGCAAGAAACATCTGTCACTCCCATACAAACAAAATTATGGTTCATAACTGAAGAAATTCATGTGTAACAATTTTCAATTATTGATTCTAATATGATTATTTCTGAAGATGTTTTCACCAGACATCCTGGCTTCACCTCAGGCCTCACTTCATGCAGTGTTATTCAGGCAGTCAGACCCTTCACCTCCCATTGTATGCTAGGGAAAGGGAAGTTTGTAGCTTGCTTCAGGGATTCATTTCTCTACTTACCTGGTAGGCCAGCTCACTAATGTAAAGCTTGGGTTTATCCCACCCCGTCTGCAAGACAGACTCCCGCAATAACTCACAAACACAGGAGGGAATATAAACTGTAATCCAAGTACAAATCTTTTAAAGAAAACTGGAAGGCAGTAGGCAGCTGCAGGTAGTTCTAACAGGGCAGAGAGAGAAAACAAAATATTGAGCATCTGTCTGCAACAAAATATTTTGTGACAAAAATACCAAATTTCTCACACACAAGAATGCTAAAATTCCGTATTTGCAAAATTAGACTACATATTACCCTAACTGACAGGAGTGAGGCAGTTCACATCTCTTAGAACTGTTGTTTCAAGCAGGCAGCAAACTCAGGCAGACATCACTGTATCAGTTTGTACTCAGTTCACCTTGGCATGATAATGCCTGCAGCTATAAGGGCTAGAAACATAAATAAATAAATGAACAAAAGGTTCTGACAACTCTACAGTCAAGGAATCATGGACTATATAAACGCCTGGTAATAAAAGAGGGTTGTAAAAAAAATAGAAATAGAAGTGCAGACTATTCACTACTGTAGATTTATTTTGTACAAACATGGTACATATCAACACTATTTACAATGAATTTCAGCTGTTTCCATTTACAAAATAAGGATTCTACTATCTTGGCACACTTCCCTACTTCAAGAGATACAGTGTAGGCTTTTTCAGGACACTGTCCTCCCCTCCCCACTCCCAATATGCTTTAAAGAAGGGGTTCCCTGGAGGCCAAAAGTGCCCTTTAGGGCCCCACCTGCTGGCTGCAGAAGGGAGCCACTGCCTAAGGATCCAGGGAGAACATGTTTCCATAGGGTTAAAAGATGGGTGCAGGCTGCTTGCTGCAGCCAAGGGGATGGTGGATCAGTGCTCCCCTGCCCCTGGCTGTAGCATAGAGCACAGCAAAGCACTCCTGGGTTGATAGGTGTTGGGGTTCTTGCTGGAGCCAAGAGGGGAGCACTGATCTGTCCCTCTGGCTGCAGAAGGAAGCCCCTGCCTAGAGTAGGGGTGGGCAACATTTTTGGCCTGAGTACCACATATGATATGGTACCACATATGATATGACACTCATAGCGGGCCACAGGTGGGGGGTGGAGGGGCAAGGCTTGGAGGGAGGAGTGACCAGCATCCCTCCCCAGAAAAAGGGGTGGAGCTGGACCTGAGCGGGTGGGAGAACAGCAGCAGCAGCACTCTGGCTGTTTTTTAGAACAGATGACCTTAAAACCAACACATTAAAAGGGACAAAACAAGAACAAAAGTAATTCAGATTGGTCAGATTTCTTCTACGAGGCATTTTAAGCACCATGAATGCATTTGTTTGCAAAAGGTTGGGTTCCCACTGTATATTATTTTTTCATCAAGACTAAAAGTAGATCAAATCAAAACCTATGAACAGCAGCTTTTCAGCCCCAGGTAGAATTCAAACCAGTAACTACTAGGTTCCTAGGTGCTTAGCCTAACCCCTAGGCCAGATGCCAGGCAAGCTTTCTACTAGGCGCAGGTTGCCATTAAAACCTATAAACATGACACCATCTGCTGTAGAAAGGTGGGCAAGCACAGGGAATACATATAGTTAGACAGACAAAGCAACGTTACTATAAAACTCATCTAAAATATCTGTGGCCTTCATGACAAGAAGGTTGGGAACCATTGCTTTAAAGGTTCATTAAAAAGCTGCTCAAATGCTAATAGTTCAGCAACCCTTGCCTCATGAGTGTATTATAGTGATTTTTGAAATAGGTTTTTAACGTTTTCTTAATCTGAAAACTTCTACTTGTCCAGAAATGTTAGAAAAATCTTCAATGCCAGTGTTCCACATGCATTGTAATAACCAATCTTAACTATTATCTAAGATAGGTCTCTTAGGCAGAGATAACCATTTTTAAAAAACAGGCTTGTTTTCCAACCCTTGCTTACTGAACTGGTTGGTGTACAATAGTCAAATGAAAACTGAATGTGGCATCTTTCATGGGACTATATTAAAGATATGCTAGATCAATACTTTACCATGGATCTTAGAACACTTAACACTTGAGGACAGTTTAAAAATATATTTTAAAAAGGGATCTAAATTGTGTTACTAGTATTTTAAATATACTAATGTGTTACTAATTGTTCCAATTAAAATGGAAGTAAAAATACATTTTACCGTTTTTATTGTTCATGAGAACAGTCAGTTTCACTGTCTGATTGTCTACAATACTAGCACAAAAATGGCCAGTTTGGTAGCTAATATTGCAAAGGAATGGTTACACAAAAAATGTTTCACCGACATTGTTAAAAATTAACAAGAGCATACATATTAATGACAGGCTTCATAAAACCATTTTTAAAAATAATGTTGAACATAAACTACCATGAAGCGTGGGATTGTTTAAGTAGGGGGAATGGATAGTGTAATTTGGAAAAATAATACAGGTGGTTGAGCACTTCTATCAAATTGCTCAGGCTGGGCATCTCAGAAGTTTTTGCTTTATGTTATGTGTGAGGAAAAGATGATGGGAAA
This sequence comes from Pelusios castaneus, assembly GCA_007922175.1. Classification (NCBI taxonomy): domain Eukaryota; kingdom Metazoa; phylum Chordata; order Testudines; family Pelomedusidae; genus Pelusios; species Pelusios castaneus. The sequence goes on from ML685814.1 coordinate 3,315,795, forward strand.
AGATGGTTACTTATCCTTGTAATTGTTGTTCTTCAAGATGTGTTGCTCATATCCATTCCATTCTAGGTGCAGTTACCAGAATTTTTTTCCCCTTAGCAGTATCCATAGGGCCGACTCTGGTGCTCTCTGGAGACCTGAACTTACGCCGCAGTATATGAGGCTCCGCCAGCACTACACTCTCTCAATTCCTTTTTGCTGTCTACTCTGATGATGGGGATGAAGGGCGGGTCATGGAATGAATGTGAGCAACACATCTTGAAGAACAAGTTACAAAAGTAACTGTCTTTGAGTGCTTGTTCATGTCGATTCCATTCTAGGTGACTTGCCAGCAGACTCAGTGGAGGAGGGCTTGGAGTTCATGGCCATGCCAGCTGCAGCACTGCTCTCCCGAAACTGGCATCATCTTGAGCTTGCTGAATGGTGGCATAGTGGGAGTAAAGGTATGGACTGAGGACCAGGTAAGCAGCCTTACAAACATCTTGTATTCATATCTGTGTGAGAAAGGCTGCTGCTGAGGCTTGTGCTGTGGTGGAATGGCAGGGAGAGTAAATGTGGTGTTTATAACAGAGCTTAATGCAGGAGAATATCCACAAGATCCTTTGAGAAGAAACAGATAACCCCTTCATCCTTTCCTCTACTGCAACAAAGGGTTGAGTGGTCCCACAAAAGGATTTTGTCCTTTCAATATAGAAGGTCAATGTCTGCTGAACATTGAGGGAGGAATAGGACAATGGCAAGTTCCAGTAGTGTGCTGAAGCAGTGTTGTCTTGGCTAGGTGGGAGCTACTAGGATTACTTCTCCCTGTCTCTCTTGATCTTTAGCAGAACCCTGTTGATCAAAGATGTTGGTAGAAAGGTGTACATGAGTGCTCCTGCCCACAAGAAGAGAAGGGCATTGGAAAGTGACCCTTTGTTGATCCTGTGAAGCAAGACAGGCTGCATTTCTTGTTCAGAGTAGACACAAAATGGGCCACTTGCGAGGGGTAGGGGGGCGGCGGTGAAGCATCTCCCACCTCTGGAAGAGTATATGGGCCACTCAGGCATCATGGAGGTGGCTGGATGAAGAGGTACTCAAACCCTTTTGCGGGGACATAGTATTTCCTTTTAGATGTAGGTGGAAATGAAGATCCTGTTTGCTATGGGGCCCTGACTATCTTAAGCACCCCTTCGTGTATGGGCAAAGCGACTCGGGCTGGTGTCTTAGCTGCGAGAATGTTGAAGAGGATGTCTGATGAGTCCTTAAGCTCTTCCTCCATGAGGTTCAAGTTGGAAGCCAACTTCCTGAGTAACTCTTGGTGAGCCCTGATCATCCAGTGGGACCAAGGACTTAGTGCTGGTGACCACCTCATCTGGGGATAAGGACAATGACTGCAGAACTGGTGGAGGGGGTAACCCTACCTTCTGTGCTTGGGCTGACATGGGCTCTCAGGTCTTGATCCCTGGATCTGATGCCAAGTCCTGCGTCACCTCCTGGGCTACCCGTATTGCAGAGAATTTCCCTGAGGAGCGGTACAACTGGGTGCCTGGCAGCAGGTGGAACTACCCCTGGATTCCAATAAGGCCCTGGAATAGGTCACTGCCACTGGGGCCAGCCTGTTAGAAAGAGGCTTGCGTCAGGACCCTTGGGTCTGCTGCTGCTGGCTGCAGTCAGTTCAGTATTAGGCTTCTTTGCAACCCTAAGAGTCAGACTCCCGTCATGGGGACCATGAAGGAGCGGTAGGTTCCTCCGTGTGGCAACAGGGAACAGTGCTGTGAGGATAGGTATCGGTGCCCTGATGGGTGCTGATTTGGTACTGGGGATCAGCATACTGGGGATTGGTGCCAGGAATCTCAGGTCCAGTGCCACGGTGTCAAGGGCTGGTGCTGGGATGTCGAAGACCAGTCCGAGGAGGTTGAGGGCCAGTGTCAGGGCAAGCATCTCAACATGGGAGATAGTGAAAGTGATCTTGGCAACCAGTATTGTGAGGGTGGGGATCTTCTCCGCACCAGTGACTGCAGTCCTGGAGATGCCGAATGGATTGAGTGCCACGGGGTGCCCATTGCTGGTTTCCCCCTCAATAACAGAACTTTTTCTCTATCAACATTGGAGGAAGTTTTGGGACATTAGGTCCCTGACTATCTGGAAGGTCTCTGGGGTTGTGGGGATGGTTAACTGGAGGGGGCCCCTTACGCTCACAAATAACATGATGTGGCTCCTTTGAGGGGATCTGTGGCCTAGGCAGAGAACTTTGGCTCTGGTGTCCCAATTCGGGTAGCTGGCCTGACAAGGGTCCTACAGCCAGTGACCCATTCTTTAGCTTCTTCGGAATGGGGATTGACCTCTCTACATGTGCTCTTTCTTATTCCTCTTCCCTGAGATAGGGAAAGAGAAGGTGTACACTTAATATCTTTGTGCCAGTGGGACGCTCTCATTGAGGCCGCCATGCCCGCTACCGAGTCGGCACAGGATGTTCCAGAGGCCAGTCTAAGTGTTATCTCCATAAACAGGGCTGGATCTCTCTGTGGGGTCATTGGGCGGGAAGGGCTTGTCACAGGTCACACAAGGCTTAAACCCTGGGGAACAGGGCACGCCCCGCTGCAGGGTAATTCCTTACTTGGACTACTAAACTATAACAACTATTTACAAAAAACTTAAGACTGAGCAACTGCTAAAGGCTAACTAAGCACTTGCAATGCAAGCGAGAGATGGGTTCCAGCAACCGTCACTGGCAGAAAGAAGGAACAGAGAAGGTATAGGGCTGGAGGCACCTCATATGCATGGCATAAGATTGGCACCAGAGCCAGCCCTATGGATTCTGCTAAAGGGAAAAAATTACGGTAACTGTGGATGGGTGCGCACACACCTAGAATGGAATCAACTTGAGCAAGCTTTCAAAGAAGAATTAACATTCAAGTTAGTGTTTTGTCTAAACAACTATTTCATTTCATATACAACCAAACTAGCTTCATTTGAACAATTAGTTTTAGAGCTCTATTTAAATAAATATATTTGTCTCTCAGAAATGCTTGATTCAGTCAGCTGCTTCAGCAAGAAGTCAACTGGCTCATGGAAGACATTTTACAATAATCCTCACTCTGCACCATCATTCAGAGATGTGTAGTGGCTCAGGAGATGGCGCTCACTTTCTGCTGCCAGTTAAACAGAATGTGGGTCCCCCTTCCCCATCTGAGGGCTATGCATTAACATTTTATCAGACTACTTCCATAGGTGGTGGAACTAGGAGTGAGTGCTGCCACACCCCTGGCTGGAAGTGGTTTCCATCATATACAGAATTTTCAGTTTTGTTCAATGGCTTTCAACACCCTCGCTATAAAACTTTTTCCAGCACCATTGGCTATTTCTATTTGTGAAGAGGGGGAGTGACACCAAAACGAACAAACTAAACAATTAACCTGCCTCCTGCCATGGATTTATTTTTGTTTGCACCTGAGCCCTTTATCTTTTTTAGTGTTTTGTCCTTATATAAAACTTCAAATATCTACCTTGCTATGGCTTCAACCGGAAGAGCCACACTACTATGATATGTCAACCTGAGTAAGACTGTGATGCTAAAAGTACAGCATTTAAGAAACTACCTGCAAGGATGTAACTTACTTAGCTTCAGCTGGCAGCTGCATTGCTGAAAAATTACCAAGTAAAAACCCGTATGTGTGACTAGAGGAGAAAATTTAACATATAAACAATTTATTTAGTTCTCATTTTTAAAATTTAAAGGTCTTGATTTGACTCCCACTAGACTTCAAAGTTAATTGAAGCAGGTCTTTAATTGCTCGTGAAAGGTGTCAGACTGAAGAGTTTAATAACTTAAGGCCCTGGTTCATAAGCATGTGCTTAACATTAAGCACTTGTGACTGCTGAAGTAAGTGGGATTGCTCATGTGCTTAAAGTCAGGCAAGTGCTTATGTATCCTGCTGAATTGATACTTGAAACCTTGAAACCAACAGAACAAGGACTGTGGTAAGACAAGCCTCAAGTTGCCCAATTAATATATTTCAGCCTTGATCTTGAGGGACTGCTTCTGAGGAGCAAGAGAGTATTCTGGCTTCCGTGTTCATCCTTGACTCTTCTGCCACGACCACTGGGTGCTAATTCTTTATGTATTTTTTGTAATGTCAATCCATGCACTGAGAGCTGGACTAACAGATCATTTCATATTGGAAAACAAACAACAAAATCACAGGCTGTATTTACACTAGGGAATTTTGGGAGGAAAAAATCCCACCAGTGCTACCATCAGTTCGTCCGCACTCAACAGGAGCTATAGTGTAGGCAAGGCTTTAAAGATTTCCAGCATTTTTATCATCGTATCAGTCAAACCTGGTTACGGATCTGATTAAACAAGATACATAGCCATGTGCCTAACTTCAAGCATCTGATTAGTCGCACTGATATCAATGGGGGTGTCTACATTCTTAAAATTAGGCACATCTTGAAGCACTTCATTGAACTAGAGTCTTAATCAATAAAATGGTAGAAATACAAGACGCCTCCTGTCCCTATACTATGGCTCCCATCAGAGCAGCAGAACCAGCAATCTCTCTGGGGAGACAGTGCCTTTCTTAATTCTCCAGTGTAGATAAGGCCATCATTAGTATCAATTATCAAATAGTATTAACATGGTCTTGAACCATTTTGACCAGCTCTTAATCCCAGTATCAAGCCCCAAACTCTTTTTTTTTTTTTATTTGCCTAGTAAGAGTTAACTGGCTGACTACAAATACATCCTATTTTATATAAAAACATTGTTACCCAGGCCTATTCATGTTTTGTCAATGCTTGTTCCATTTATTCTATACAGTAATATGCATGATTTTTCCAAAGTTCAATAACAGAAGTGCCCCATATTATGCCCCTAATGAGGTGTACTGACAATTTTCTAAAAACAACGGAAACATTTTGTTTTGAAGCTTTAAGTGAAACATTAAATAACGTAAGCAACATGTACTGGAATGAATGGCACACATTTTCTATGCCATTATCACTACTAATATTGTGCTTTCTTGGTAAGGCAATTCCAGTTCAAACGTTTATTTTAAAATGTACAATTCAGTAAGATTTTTCAACCTCTTTCTTCTTAAACTCTTAGAACTGTAGTCTACCCACTCATGTTTCAGACCGTATGTGGAACTCTCAGTGGTATCAAAGGGATTTTTAAACAAAGACAATGATAGGTATTTAATATTTTTCCTACATGCCAAACAAAACTTTTTGGCTGTGCTTTATATTAATAATGCAATTTAAAATATTTTGCTTCTTAATTCTTTTGTTGATAACATATTTAAATATCTTTGGTGTTAATTTGATAGTAGTAGTGCATAATCTCAACAACTGAATAGGAAAAATATATTTTTTTTTCATTTCAGCTTGCTTTAGTAATGGAGCCATATTACTTAAGAAATTTGTTTGCCTCTAGGTTGTGGAAGCTTAAACAACAAGTAGCAGCACTAATTTTAGGGATTCTGTGATTCAGAAGCTGGCTGTATTTTTCAATTTAATTAGTTCACAAATCTTGGCCTGCTGTACCAAGAGAAGGAGAAGAACATCAGTTATCTGACTTCTCAAAGGAGTTTTAATATAGTTGAACACATGTCCTAAAATCTTGTTGAAATACCTTGGTCTTTGAATTGTTCTTGTTAAATTGCAAAATCACTATCAGCAATTCAAGACCTATACAAATTGCAATGCTACAATAAAGTGTGTGTAGTTTTTTTAAACAAAAATAGTTTTCTGACATAGCCATTTACTATTCTAAAGACAAAGGCACTTTTGAATTCAATGTGAACCTCAGAAATGATTCTGACCATAAGTAAACATTGGAATTTAATAAATAACACATTCAGTATTAAAAAAAACAAATACACAAATTTCTTTAAAAAAATATTACCTTACACCTAAAAAAAGACAACTCCTCCTAATTCTCATAAATATACAATTTTGTTTAGGTTGATGCTGGTACAGTCCATTTTTAAACAAAATTGCTGTACTCCATTTCTTGTCATCCTTTAATGACATTTTGCTCCTTTAGATTCAGAGCTGGTGCTGAAGCAGCTATAATATGGTGCCTTCTTGAAAAGCTTCTATCCACCTGTTGGAAAGAACAACACTTAAATTTGGCTTGCACTTGTGTTTTTTCAAAACCTCTCTTTACATTTTTACCAATACATTTTCAAATATGCAACAATTCAATATCCCACTGATCCATTAAAAAGCATATGGTTCACCACTATTAAATGGCCTTAAATGCTGGTTTTTGTTTAGATAAACAGCAGCAATGTAACAAATGCTACTGTGCATTTTGGGAATTCTTTCAAATGTTACTCTCATGGGGATAAAGACTGTCTTCACCTGTATTTGGGAAGCACCTAGCAGGGATTTAAGCTGTGAAGCTATGGCAAGATTCTGCTGAGCATGTGTGAACTATGATTTTTCAAAGGTTTTTAATTTGGCCAATTTTTGTTTTCCTATCACAGGGAAGGCACATCCCTGACACAAAGGCCACCTCCCCAGCCAAACTGCAATTCTCTGCTCCAAAGTATAGGGATGCTAGAGCTTCTCAAATGCCACCAGAATTAACATGGGCAAAACAACATATTTTACCCTAACTTTGTTCTCAGAAACAACTGAGCCTGTTTTGGCTGAAAAGTTTGACTGAACTTTTCCCAGAAAAATTCAGTCTGAGGCAGATACCCAGCATGGAAAATTTCAGACTAAACAGTTAAAGTTTGGCAAAATTATAAGCAACTGAAAACAGGACCTTATAACAGCAAAGGTTGGGCATCATTAATATCTATGAATCCTATTGACAAAGTGTCTCATCCCCTTCTTGTGCTGGTGGACACAGCACTAGCAGGATGTTATCTTCTATTAGTTACTCTGTTAGTTTAAGTGGTAAAGGTCTGCACAATGAATATAAAGGTTCCAACCCTGCTTATGACCCATGTGGGTGTCAGTATGCTGCCATGTGATGAAATTTCTGATCCTTCAGTTTGCTTTTTTAGAAACCTAGGAAGTTACACACATACAAAAAGCTACATTAAAAGAACATTATTATGATTGCAGAGTCAAGTCCTCAAAACTGAAGAAAAGCTAGAATTATGGTTGTCTCTACAACCTTAATTTGGCCTCCTTGTATGCATTACAGTAGTCTTTATATGTTCACATACTATTCTTCCCACAGGACCTTTGACTCACTTTGTGTATCGGATGGACCTGCTCTGAGGATGAAATAAAGTTGGGGGTGAAAGAGACTTGCTTTATTTGTTGCAGAAGTGGGAAAGTGTTAAAGAAGTAGGAAGAGGATGGTCTGTCTCATGGTTAAAGCTTCTGAATGATGCTCTGGAGAACTGGATTTTATCCCTCTCTCTGCCACATAATTTCTTTGTGATGCTGGGCAAGTCATTTAAACCCAACTTTTCATGGGTTGTCAATATTTGTGTGTTCTTCACTTCCTGGCTACCTGACTTGAATATCTGGGGTCCGATTTGCAGAAGTGCTTGGCACTTATAGCTGCAATTGAAGTCAATGGAAGCTATACTTTAACATATAAAGTGCTAGATAATTCTAAGTCTTCCAAAAACTCACGTCCTAGGTGTCTCAAACTGGACTTTCAAAATTAGTTAAAATTTCTCACCATAATCTCTCTGTGCCTCAGCTCATGTGTAAAATAAATCCCAGCCCCACCTCACAGGGAAACTGCGAAAATAAAGTAATGTTTGTGAAGTGATTGCATATTATACTGATGAATGTAGAAAAGTTCATAAGGAAAAGTGTAGACTGCAGAAAAGCTCTTAAGGAAATTAATAACTGTCTTGAAAAAAAGGGTTAGAATAGTGTGCAGTAAACATAGCCCAGGGCCGTTCTGAACAAGGAGAGAACAAAATATTGAACAGCTGCTCATTAACCGGGCTTCTAGTCTATGAATGGGGCACTGGTTCTGGGGGGAAAAAATTGATTGTATAACTAAAAACGGTGTCATAATTCATACACACATGGAGCCCGAATCAATATTGCACAAATAAGTATAATTCTGGTTTTTCTTAACTTTTTGACAGCTTGACATTGCAACCTTAAAAATGTTCTTTTATTGTAGATTTTTAGTACTTATATACATTTATACACCCACACCTGGAGTTAAACATCTGCTCCTTAGTTCTAGACTGTCCTATGACATCAAACCAACAAGCGTAGTTTCTAGATAGCTTTAAAGTAGAAGAGATGTTGTTCATCAGTCCTGACAAGTCTTAAATCTTTCCTCAAGACAAACAAAAGTTTTGTCAGTTGCCCCGTATATATAGGCTTTTCTGCTTTCTTTCCATTTATCATCTGAATTGCTTTTTACTGTATACTCTCCAGTTTAATAATATATTCAGACAAAGGAGACCAATACAATGCAGAATAAATCACTTCAAATTAATAAATAGACAGAGACTTTGCCAGCCAAACTAGGCTGTTCCTAGTTCATACCATCCATCCATCCATCCATCATACCATCCACTCCATACATGTATCAAGCTCAGTTCTGAAGCCAGCTAGAGTTTTTGCGCCACAGCTCCCCTTGGAAGACAATTCCAGAACTTCACTCCTTTGATGGTTATAAACCTGTGTCTAATTTCAAGTCTAAATTTCCTAATGGTCAGTTTATATCCACTTGTTCTTGTGTCCACACTGGCACTGAACTTAAATGATTCTTCTTCCTCTGTGGTAATTATCTCCCTAATGTATTTATGGAGAGCAATCATATCTCCCCTCAACCTTCTTTTAGTTAAACTAAACAAGCCAAGCTCTTTAAATCTCCTCTCTTAAGGCACGTTTTCCATTCCACAGATCATCACTGTAGCCACTCTCTACGCCTATTCCAGTTTGAGTTAATCTTTCTTAAACAGGAGGAACCAGAACTGCACATAATATTCCAGATGAGGTCTTACCAGCACCTTGGATAATGGTACGAACACTTCCCTATCTCTACTAGAAATACCTCATCTGATGCATCTTAGGACCGTATTAGATTTTTTCATGGCCACATCACATTGGTGGCTCATCGTCATCCTGTGATCAATCAGCATGTGCAGCTCCTTCTCCTCCTCTGTCATTTCTAACTGATGCGTCCCCAACTTGAAGCAGATATTCTTGTTATTAGTCCCTAAATGCATGACCTTGCACTTTCCACTATTACATTTAATTCTATTTCTGTTACAGTTTACAAGGTCATCCAGATTTTCCTATATGATATCCTGATCCTTCTCTGTATTGGCAATACCTCCCAACTTAGTGTCATCTACAAACTTTATTAGCACATTCCCACTATTTATGCCAAAGTCAGTAATAAAAGGTTAAATAAGATTTGTCCCAAGACCATCTCCTGAGAAACTCCACTAGTAACCTCCCTCCATCCTGACAGTTCACTTTTCAGTTTGATCTGTTGTAGTGTCCCCTTTAACCAGTTCCTTACCCACTTATCTATTTTCAAATTAATCCCCATCTTTTCCAATTTAACTAATAATTCCCTATGTGGAACTGTATCAAATGCCTTAACCTATCCCCTCTTTTTTTTTTTTTTTTAAGGCTCCTGTCTGGAGGCAACATGTGGTACACTGCACCCCACGTACACCTAACATCACACACCGAAACCTAAGGCAACTGCTGGGGCCTGAAGAACTTCCTGGAAGCTGGTGGAGTAAAAAGGCCTAGAGAGCAAAGGGTAGCCCTCAAATCCGTTAGGCCATGAAGTGCGGTGTCCATCTGCTCTGAAAAATGAGAGGAGTCTTTAAAGAGGAAGTCCTGCACAGACTGCTGGACCTCATGAGGGAGGCCAGAAGACCGGAACCAAGAGCAACCCCTCATGGAGACAGCTGAGGTCACTGTCCTGGCCACCGAGTCCACTGCATTCAGAGCCACCTGGAGGAAAGTCTTGGTCACATTTCTACCCTCCTCTAAGACAGCAGTGAACTCCTGCCTCAAATCTTGTGGCAGGGAGTCCTTAAATTCAGACAAAGAATCCTTTTGTTTAAAATTGTACCTCCCCAGCAATGCCTGCTGGTTGGTGATATGTAACTGGAAGCTACTCATTGAATAAAACTTCCTTCTGAATAGGTTAGTCTCTCAGCATCTTTACGGCTACCCCTTGGAATTTGAAAGCATCTTTATGCTTAGAGATAGTGCTTGACTGTCCGTGTCTATGCCATTCATTTGCTGCTGACACCACCATGTATCCTGGTTGTGTGTCTGTGCACGTGAGTACGGGTATTCAAACCTGCTTGCTGCTACCTAATTCTTTATCTCTGCCCTCTTCAAGGTAGGGGGCAGAAAAGAAGGAGTTCACCCCAGAACCTTGACTTCCTCATTAATGGGAGCCAGGATGTCAGTCAGGTTGCATGATGTCTCATTGAGCTCCTTAACTTCCAGACTCAGATTCCCAATGATCTGCTTAAGAAGGTACTGATGGGCCCTGAAACAGCAGGTTACTGGGTTTCACAACAGCCTCATCTGGAGATGATGAGGAGGCGGCTTACATTGGAGGAATGATCTCTTCCTTTGCTTCCATCATGTCTCCTGGACATCCATACCAGGATCTGTGCCAGAAATGGGATTCAGTGCTAAGCGGACACAGTGAGTAGCCAGTCTCTCTGAAACCACCAAGTAGGAGCAGAGGGGAGTGAGAGAGGGCCTAGCACTCGGGGAACCCCCAGGGGTTCCAATACGGTTACTGCATCAGCCAGTGGCCTGCTGGCCAAGTGCTGGCAGAGGGCCTGGTACTGAAGTCTGGTGGCAAGTAGGAGAGTGTTGTGCCCAAGTACAAGAGGAGTCCAATTCCAACTCCAAAGAGGAGTCTTCTCTCAAGGACCATGGTGGAGGTATACCTGCTTCTGCCTGGGTGCGGTGCTGGGGCTCTGGAGACCAGTGACAGATCACTGATCACAATGCTGGGATCATGGAAGGTTTGCTGTTGGAGGGACTGGTGCCAAAATGGAGCCCGACACTCCCTGTTCCTTCTTAGTTCCATATGTGTGGACTGGCAAGTGTTCCCTTGAGGTCACTGGGACTGAGAGCTAGAAGTATTTTACCCCCCCTGGAATACCTCCAGGGTCAAAGGAATCGTCAGTCCGCTGATATCGTGGCCACCTCCTGGAGTCAACTGAGGGTCCTACACTAAACTAATTACTCTCAAAGGAGTCAATTATGTGGGGATTGGCTTTGGGAGAGGATAAATGGCCCAGCATAGGTCTCACTATGCTGGCCTCTACTCTTCTGTATTGGTGAGTGCCCTCTCAGTGCACTGGTTTTTGTGCTTCTTCCTTGGCACCAGATATGGTGAATGGTGCTAGAAAGAACACAATGCCAGGGGAGAATGCTGCACCAACTCCAAAGTACTTGGCACCAAATTGAAGCAGCTCAGCTCAGAAACTGGTCTGAGATCAGCCTCCATGAGGAAGGCCTCTAGCCCAATGTCTATACTTTTAGTGTGGGGTCTAAACACTTGTCCACCATTTGAGTCCCTTCCAGACACTTTAAGCAGCTGAAGTGCAGGTCATTCACTGGCATTGATTTGTCACAAGAAATGCACAGCTTGAAATCTGAGGACCCTGGGGCAAGACAATTCCCCAATAACAGGGACTAATTCTTTACACGACTATACATATTAACATTAATTATAAGAACTAAGTACACTAGACTACAAAAACTACAACTACATGAAGCAAAGTCCAAGCCACTAGGAAGAAAGCCTTGCGTAGCAAAAGGATCATTCCAGTTAGAGCCCTGCATGGATAGAAATATGTGGATCTGCATCCAATCTGCAGCCACAAGAAATGGACCATGGATATCCACATTGCATCCATGGATATAATGTGGATACCATCAGATTTGCAGGGCTCTAATTCCAGCAACCATCATGGGCAGTAAGAAGGGACTGAGGGGGCCTGCAGTGCCCGAAACCTGCACATATGTGCATGGCTCCAGAGAGCATTAGAGCCAGACCAGTGGGTACCATTAAAAAGAAAATCTCCAACAACAGTGCATGAGGTGCACACACATCTAGCATAGAATGAACACGAGCAAGCACTCAAAAAAGTTACTTTCCCTTCCTCTTACCCTCAAGCCTCATCACAACATATAGTCTACTTATCTTTTTAAAGTCCTTTTGACTGAAAGGCGACTGAATCCCCTAATTTTTTATTGCAGTTTGACAAGGATCTGCCCAGTCCCCATGAAATCAATTATTTTATTTCTATGTTACAGCAAATACAACATTATTGCAATCCTTATACACTCTGTTTAATTAAGCTATTTTTAAAAATAAGTTGCACATGACAAGTGAGCATTTTCATGTGCGCACTTATAGAAACAACATTAATGAAATGACATCTAAAACATTCCATGGGAAAGAAAGTGATGGACAGGAGTGAATTAAAATGGTTACTTACTTTTGAGTTGAATGTGGATCATCTGCTTTGAATATGTAAAATAAAGTGTTTTTGTGCAGTAAATGGAATACTTTAGACTCTGAGTTTTCATCCTTTACTTCAGATACAGTGAATCCTAGTAAAGGCTGACTTTCCAGTGCTGCAACATCCTAATTTAAACATACAAGCACAAAATTAGAGCTTGTATTATTACAGCTGTAATGTAGTACGGTATACATTTTTAAGCACCACACTATTGCATCCAGTTATTTTAAGTTTACAGTAATTTACAGTGCATATCACACAAAATTGTGTTTCCTGTCATTTCCACACACATTATTCAGTGAACAAGAAAAAGCAAAACCTCACAGACTTGGGTGTGCTCTATATTACAAACTTATGTTGATGGGAACCGCCTTATGTCAACCTAACAATGTATGTATCCACACTACCAGGTCCCTTCATCTACCTCACTCACCTATTACAACAGAGGTCAGCAACCACCGGCACACATCAATCGTGGCACATAAGGCCATTTGGAGTAGCACATGGCACCCTCTGTGATGCCATGGAAATTGCTGCTCCTGCTCCCAAAAAGTCACTCCAGGTATCTTCTTTCCACAGCGTGCCTAGGGATGGCTCCCTAGGCACACTCTGGAAAGAAAGCGCCCAGAGTGGTTCTTCTCCGCAGTGTGCCTGGGCACCCCCCAGCCCCAGTCGCAGCCGCCAGTCTCCAGGGGCACTGCTGAGAGATGCCACTCCATGGAGTGTCTCTCCACAGCAAGCCTGGAAAGCCACCCCCCTTCAGCCATTGCCACCACTGAATTTTCAGGCAGTGGCTGCTTTTTTCCAGTAGAGTGGCTGCCGGCACAGGCTGAGGGTCAGGTAGGAGGGGCTGGCACAGGGGTTGGCAAGGTTGCCGACTCCTGTATTACATCGCTAAATTATTCCATCTCCACAAGAGGATAGCGCTTAAACCAATGTTGATGGGTCGACAGAGCTAGTGCAAATGAAGGGCTGTGTAAGTCAACTGAATTGGCCTCCAGGAGTCTTTCCACAATACACTGCTGTGACCTCTCTGGAAACTGTTCTCAACTCTGCTGCAGAGCAGCCCGTATACAGGATACAGCCCTTCTCCTATTAAAGTCCTAGAAAATTTTGAATTCCCATTTCCCGTTTGATCAGTGTGGAGGGCTTGCCAGCCCTGCTGATCATGATGACTCAATGCCCCAAATACACTCGAGCCTGAAGTACACAGGAGATGGTGGATTTTATCAGTCCATGGGGAGAAGAGTCTATGTAGGCACAGTTCCAATTCAGCCAAAGAAACAAACATCTATGAAAAGATCACACAGGTCATGGTGGAGGAGGACTATCCCAGGAATACATAGCAGTACTGGGTGAAAATGAAAAGCTTTGGCAGGTATACCAGAAGATGAGAGAGGTAAATAGTCATTCTGAGGATCTGTAACACAGACATGTTGCTTCTAAAATGAGCTCATGTGATTCTCGGTGGCAAACCCACCACTACCCCCAAACACACCATGGATACCTCTCCTGAGTCTGAGTCCTTGGCCTTCTCAAGCAACGAGGACTCTGAGGAAAATAGGAAGAGAATGGGAGCCAGGAGCTATTTTTAATACTGGAGTAGTCCAGCTGATCATAGGACAGCCTGGTGACTAACCATGATGCCAAGGAAGGCAATTTTGTTGTGCATGCAATTCCAGTCAAAATATAGGGGTTACATGCTCATATATTTTGTGTAATATGAAGAAAAAATGTGATGCAGGGGGTATCTGCTTCTCCAGTGGCTGCTTTGGCTACATAGAGGGTACCCCCTAGAACAGATTGCTTACAGGCCCAGGGATGGCCCAGGAATTCTCTATGGAGATCACCAGGAAACTTTCCTGTAGGTACTTCACAATCCTTTGGAGAAGGTTTCCGTGGAGGGCTGCTTTATTTTTTCCACCATGGTAGGACACTTTCCCAGACCATTCCAGTATTAACTCTGCTGGCACCACTGAAGTACACAGCATGGCAGCGTAAGAACCACGTCTATATCCAATGTTTGCAGCATTTGCTCCCTTGCTGCCTCTGTTACCCTCAGGAAACTAATATCCCATAGGGTTACCTATGAGAGATGGTGCAAGTTTTCATTACAAGCGCTTGTAGTTTCTTTACAAGCACTTGTAGATTTACAGAGTCCTAGGTGACTACTACTGGCAGCATTGGGCGGGGAGAGTGGAAGGGGGGCTTTCCCTGTTTTCTCATGGTCATAAATTCCCTCTCTGCTCCCCCCAGAGCCACCTTGGACAAACACCACAACTGAGGAGGCTTACTGCTGGTCCCGAGTCTTAACACAACATCCCAGGATGTTCCCAGGGTGTGGGGGGGAACAGTCTACCTTCCCACCTGTGTGCCCAACTCGAGTTTCCTACCAGTTGAGAACAAGTCCTATTCCCCCATGCTACTGGGCCATACTCACAATGGCTGGAACAGCAAACTGGTTCCTTGAGCAGCTAGGGATTCTGATTATGCTCTGGCTGGCATTTGAGTATAATAAGGAGTGTGTTTTTTAAATAGCAACCTTGCATTACTTTCTTATTCTTTTAGATTCTTTATGTTTGTGCACTAAAATTCAATGTTTCACAAATGAAAGTCTCTTTATTTATTCCAATCATAGGGACTTGGCGTGGGAAGGGGCAATACAGGGAAACGGATGCAATGGAGGGGAAGCTATGGGAAGGCATAACACAGATAAGTGGCACAGACTATTGTGGTTCATTATTGAAACAGGTTTTCAAAGTGTACCGGACATGCAGAGCTCTTTGCTGCCCATATTGCCCAGAAATCTGGCTGCTCAAAATTATCTGCCAACCTCTCTCTGCCTCCATGCCCCAAACCCTCTGGAAACTTTTCTCCCTTTGCCTCACAAATATTATGGAGCACACAGTGATAGTTATAGGGATATTGCTTTCACTGAGGTCTAACCCAGTACACAAACTGAGCCAGCGATCCTTTAAACATCCAAAGGCACAATCCCTCATCATTCTGCACTCACTCAGCCTCTTGTTGAACCACTCCTTACTGCTGTCCAAGTGGTGAGTGTACAACTTCATGAGCCAAGGGAGGGTGGGTCTACCTGGATCACTACTGGCATGTCAACACCATCAATGCTTACTTTGAGATCTGGAAAGAAAGTCCTTGATTGCAGCTTTCAAACAGACCTGTGTTCCTAAAGATGCATGTGTCATACACCTTTCCTGATCATCCCACAATGATACCAGTGTCACATCCCTTTTAATCCACCAGCACTTGCCACACCATTGAAAAGTATGCCTTTTGGTTTATGTACTATTTTCCAAGGTGGTCTGATGCATGCCAGATTGCCCCACAACCGTTAGGAAACCCCACAGTTGCAAAACCATCCACTACATCCTGCACATTGCCCAGAGTCACTACTCTTCTTAGCAAAAGTCAATTAATGGTCCTACATACTTGGATCACAACAGCTCCCACAATAGATTTAGCAACTCTGAATTGATTCCCCACTGGCCAATAGCAGTCTGGCATTGCAAGCTTCCACACAGCAATCTCTACTTGCTTTTTCACTGTCAGGAAGAGTCTCATTTTAGTGTTGCTGCACTTCAGAGCTGGGGAAAGCTCTGCACAAAGTTCCTGGAAAGTGGCCTTCTGCATTCAGAAGTACATGCAGTCACTGCTTGTCATCCCACAGCTGTATAACGATGTGATCCCACCAGTCAGTCTTGTTCCCTGGGTCCAGAAATGTGCTCCATCATGTTCAGCTGTTGTGCAATTGCCAGCAGCAAGCGGGAATTGTTTCATTCTATGGCATGGAGTAGGGCTGCTTGAATATTACAATGTTCCGTTCAGTGGCTCCTGTCTTAGCTCTGGAAATACTGCAGAATAAGGAGTGAGGTGTTTGTAATGCTAATAAGAGTGCACAGCTAAGTGGGGTCCATGTTGTTTGCTGTTGACATCAGGGTAGGGAGAAAGGAAACTGCATCATGCAAGGCTGAAGCCATGCTTTCATTTCCCCTTGCAATGTTTTGGTCATAGAAAGCTTTGCTGGCCCTTTCCAAAGCCCCCTGAAGCTAGTTGCTCTGTGGCATAGTGCATGGCATTGGAGATTCATATGAACAACAAGAATATTCAGTTATCAAAATTAATGGTGGTAAAAAATTAGAAGGGATATAATGCCTGCACGCCAATGTCTAATCACTGGCTGTGACCTAGTGTGAGAGGCAGGTCTTATCCCACATCAGTTTAATATGTGGTTTTTACACCTTGGACTGAAGTATCTGGTGAAAGCCGCTGCTAGAGACAGGATATTGGAGTAGGTGGTTCCCCATCTGACTCTGTATGGCAATTCCTAAGTTCCTAGATTTGAATACAAGAACATCTACATTTGAGAACACTAAACCACTCTTGAGGAAGGAAAGACTAGATTACAGTATTCAGAGTTTCCTCAGAAAGGTCTCATCTGGATGGTATCTTATTTCCTTAGGTCTGAAAAGAGCCTGAGCTCTTCAGAGAATATCAGAGAGCTCTGACAGGGAAACAAGTTGATGAAGAGAGTTTTCGTGCAAGGGTCGATGGGGAGCAAGGCCAGCCCAACCATATAGATGAACTAAGCGGTCACTTAGGGTGCCAGGCTTTAAGAGGCACCAAATTAGATGGAAGAGATTTTTTTTTTACATGTTATCTCTTATAACATGTGGGAGAGAGGGTACCAAAATCATAGTTCGCCAAAGGCACCAAAAACCCTTGGGCTGCCCAGTTAGTCCTACCAGGGTCTTCCTATGGAAGATGATAAAAACGATGTTAGTCTGTTTTATTGTTAGGATGTTTTCTCTGAAACGCTTTGTTCCAAATAAACAATACTTTGCTTTAAGGAGGCTCTTTGGTCACCGATTACCACTGTCATTGCCCCAGAGCGTATAGAATTGCAGAGTCTGGACATGAGTCAGTCCTGCTGAAGGAAATTACAACTGGTACCAGGAGACTGAAACCCAGGGCCTGGCCTGAGAGTGGGAGAATTGTATGATTCTG
Organism: Pelusios castaneus; assembly: GCA_007922175.1. Classification (NCBI taxonomy): domain Eukaryota; kingdom Metazoa; phylum Chordata; order Testudines; family Pelomedusidae; genus Pelusios; species Pelusios castaneus. The sequence goes on from ML685814.1 coordinate 3,333,266, forward strand.
TCTAGAACTAGGTGACAGCTGGAGCCCTGAGATTTGGGAGGACATGATGTTGGAGAGACCAGAAGGGATCAGAAGTACAAGTGGCTTAGTAATTGTGATGGGTGGCAACTGTGCTTTCTGTATTTTGCTCAATAACCGACTTATAAACAATTACAAAAGATTAAAAAACAAAGAACACCTGCCATTCAGCAAGGTACTTCAACACTACTGTAAAGAGGTTACAACTCACATACTTGATAAACTCCCATTATCTTCAGTCTGGGCTGAGATTTATCAGGCTCACCTCTATGCTTCAATAAAATTAAACTTTTCAGAGCAAAATGGGAATGGCATAAGAATTGTCACGTTTCCTCTTTTCTAATCAGAGCAGCAGGCATTAGAAGACTGTTGCACAGTGCAGGAGGCAGGTTGAAAAGCCATGTGTATTCAAGTCTGCTCTCTCTCCAATACACCAAAAAGAACATTAGATAGAAGCAACAAGCTGAGATGCTCCAATGTCCTTGCATGCTGTTGGCATCTGCTATTAATCCAAGCTAATGCAATGAAACAGATAGTACTTGCAATGGTCACTATCGTGACTCACTTACTTCCCACTCTGGAAAGGAACATCATCAAGTTAACAGTTCAACAACCCATAAATCCTTCTACTTCCTTCAGGAAAGACTCAAAGTGCTACACTGCAGTTAGATGGGCTCGTTTACAGGTCTCATAACTGAGCAATACTTATAAAATCTGTTAAAAAAAATTCCATGCCTCCTTACCTCACTTGCAGCATATGTGTATAGCACCTTATTTTTTATGACAAACCACAAGTGTTTCCAAGGCTTTTTGCTGCCCTTTGATCTATATAAATAGCCACTCATTGAGGAGTCTTCAGTATTTGCCGAAACCTGAAATAAAAACAAATGGAATGTGTGTGTGCCTGGCTTTTTCAGCATACAGTTCACTGCTGGTATTTCTAACGTAGTCCTATAAAAATAATTACAAGGGCTCCTAAACCTCTGTATAAGCACCTAGCCCTCTAAGTAGTTTTTCCTGAAAAGAAACTGACGGTCAACAGAGAACATGAAAATAAGTATAGAATAAACAAGTCAATGGAAACTAGTTATATCCAGCATCCATCCCATGTTTTTAAAATATTGTACCAAGAGGACTTACTGCTGCAATTGTTGAGGTGTGAATTGTGTCTTCGGGTGGTACCGAAGAATAAATTCAAATATGCCATAAATAAGATTCAGTCCAAAATAGATTAGGCTATGCTATAAGAACCTTTGAGGATAACATCTGCACGTTTTCCTCTAAGGCCTCAGACAACTCTGGAATCAAGTTTAACAGATGTGAAGACAGCTATAACTGAAGAGTTTGATTTGCTGCATAAAAACTTGAACATCTGGATCTTTTAAAAAAATAATTGTTATGCAGGGAGTGCATGTTTCCATAAAATATCTTGAAAACAAAAAAGGATATGGTTTCAATAAAATATTCTTTCTGTATACTTGAAGATATTCCAAAGAGATCAGTGAAAATCATCTCAAACTTACAATTTATACTTGGAAAAAAGGCCTGTCTGAAAAACTGACCCTCCCCCAAATCAAGATTTTGATGACACGTTCTCTGTCAGAGTTAAACTTTTCATCCAAATTTAATAAAAAGTGCTGTTCCAGGTTTAACTGCTGAGTGCCAAACTATAAAAGAGAAATTAAAGCAACTGTTTATAAAAAAGGAACAGCTGAAGAAAAGGGAACTTTTCTCTGTGTACACAGATAATTATTGTTTTCCTATTTCAGTTTCAACTTTTTGCTATCTTTGCAATTAAAAAAATATTTTAGAGTTTGCACTTTTGTAAAATAGTTCAGATAATGTGTGTGGACTGACCAAAGATCTCAAATGTCTTAAAACATTTGGACTGCTGACTGTTTGGCTATATATTTTGGGATCCAGGGACTTGGATCCTGAAGTTATTGGAAGAGGAGTTTCTTTGTTTTCATAAAAGTAGTTTTATCCATGCCCAGCGAGTGACGCCAAAGACAACAGAAGGGAAGTGTCCTATTCTGATTCACCAAGAGACCATGATGAGGAGTTCCAAGCAGGAGGAATCAGCCAAGCCACACCTTATGTAACTAAAAAGTAAAGGAGAATCCATGGCTTCTGGCCATGGCTACTGGTTTCTGGCTGTGCAATGCCATCATGGTTGAGAAAGAAGGTTGTACTTCCCTCCACACTCCAGGTTAGCTGCTGCAGGATGAGAGTCCAGCAACATGCAACAACAAAGATTTGACATCTACAAGTAAATACCCTTTAATCTGCCAGCCAGTTCATCAACATTCAACATCAGAGCTGAGAAAAAATCAGTGACTACTAATCTTTTCAACTACGTACCATCTTCCTGAAGTAATCACAACAGCCATCTTAAATATTACCCTTTTTCATTTGGTTCACTCCCCCCAATTCTTACTAACAGAAGAACATTTCCACCTTAGGGTTCTTGCACTTGTTTTAAAACTCCAGCAGATGACTGGTAGTGAGCATGTGTGTGCACGTGCAAGACTATATATGGTTAGAACAGAATTTCTACAAGAACAATGCCTATAGAATAACTTTTCAAACACCTAAAATAACCCAAGGTTAAATAATCCCTCTTTCAAAAATATTACACACACGTTTTATGTATTAGGAATTGTATGCTTAAATCCTGAAATTATTTTCATCTACACTCGTTAGCTAGTTAAATGAAACCATCTGTTATATCTTGATTTATACTGGAATGTTTCATATAAAACTCTGTTTGGGGAAAAAGGGTAGGCAGAATGTTATCTAACCCTCTCTAATTTGGGCAGACTGCCTTAACTGGCATCAGAACTATAGTTTCTGCATTGATTTCAAAGTGGGAGTAATCTGAACCTCCCACATCAGCCATTTGGGAGGAAATATATATATATCATTCAGAGCCAAGATTGATAGTGCCCTATTAATTTGGGGGCTGATAGCTAAACAAGACTGTTGCATTTCCAAATTATTACGTAAGACTTAACAGCTGTTATGATTTAATCAACTGGTTAATTAGACTGATTTTATGATATGCCATTAACTCACTTTCTTTTAATCTGATTTGTTTGCATGCATTTTATGCTTCTAGCTTTCTTAGTTTAGCTAATGAAATGTACACAGAAGCCTGTGTGAATTGGACATCAGGATTAGGCGACTAATGAATCTGGGGGTAAATAACAGATACAACTGTGTCCCACCTGCTGGTGGTCCAGAGAACTGCCTCAATTAGTCCTCAGTCACTTACAAAATTCCACTTTTACATTTCAGAGATTCATTTTAAAGATATCAGTTGCTGTTTGCTTTTTACATACACAGAGACAGGAAGATTGTTCACCTGAGCAATAACCAATGTTCCTCGAGATGTGTGTCCCTGTTGGGGTGCTCCACTCCAGAAGTTTGCCATATCCTCGCGCCAAGGTTGGAGATATTTTCCCCTGCAGTCCCGCTCTGGCCACGTCCATGCGAGTCATCTCATGCTACTGTTGGTGTCATGAGGTGCGTGAACGCAGCCAGCCTCCTTCAGTTCCGTTCCAACCACGAAGCATAGATTCACAGCTCCGTAGTAGAGGGGAGGAGGAAGGGATGTTGAGCACCTCACCAGGGACACATATCTCGAGGAACATCAATTACTGCTCAGGTGAGCCACCTTCCTTTCCTCTTCGAGTGGTGTCCCTGTAGGTATGCTCCACTCCAGGTGCCTATGGAGCAGTTCCCCTATGGAAGGAGGGTAGTTAGCAGCTTGTGCCTTCTATTGTTGAAAGTACTTTGGTACCTACAATTGTATCTTCTCTGAGTGTTTGATCAATTGCATAGTGTCTAGAGAACGTGTGTACTGAGTTCCATGTAGTGGCCTTGCAAATGTCGATTAATGGAATGTTTTTAAGGAATGCCAAGATCATGGCCATACCCCTTGTAGAATGGGTTTTGATTTGTTCTGGGGGGTGTTACGTTGAGGAGTGAATAATATGTAATTATGCAATCTTTTATCCATTTGGAAAGTCTCTGGTTGGAAACCGCCAACCCCTTTGAACGTTCTGCTATAGATATGAAAAGTCTTGGGGATTTCCGGAATTTCTTTGTTCTGTCTATGTAAAATGCTAAGGTACGTCTGACATCTAGTGTGTGTAGCAGAGCTGAGTGGGAATCACTGTGTGGTTTAGGGTAAAATGTAGGCAAGTTGATTTCCTGATTGATAGGGAAGGAAGTATTGATTTTTGGGATGAACCTTGGGTGTGGATGCAGAGTCACCTTGTCAGGATGAAAGACTGTATATGGCGGATCGGCCATGAGTACTGCCATTTCACCTTGTCTAGCCGATGATATGGCTACAAGGAAGGAGACTTTCATGGATATGAACTTTAATGAGCAGGTAGCCAATGGCTCAAAGGGTTTTCCGGTGATAATTTGGAGAACTAGATTTAAGTCCCAGGGTGCTACCGGAAGGCATACTTCTGGATACGCATTCTGCAAGCCATTCATAAAGTGTTTGACTATGCTGTGTGAGAATATGGGTCTGTCGTCAATTTTTGCATGGAAGGCCGAAATTGCAGCAAGGTTTACCTTCAGTAAACTATTTGCGAGACTCTTATGTTTCAGATGCAGGATGTATTCTAAGATGGAAGGAAGTGGTGCTGAAAATGGTGAGATTTTCTTGTGTCCGCACCATTTATTTTATCTATCCCATTTTTGAAGATATGTCTTACGTGTAGATGGTTTTTGATGTTTAATAGAATGTTCTTTACTTGTTCTGAGCATCGGCGTTCATCAGACTGCAGCCACTGATCAGCCATGCTGTGAGGTGTTGCTTGTCTAGGTGAGGATGAAGCACTCAGCTGCCGTCCTGGTGAAGGAGGCCCTTGAAAGAAGGTCCTTGCGTAGCAGCAGCAGTATTGGATTGGCGATGGACATCTGGAGAAGGTAAAGAAACCAGGTTTGTCTTGACCATGCCGGGGTGATGAGGTTTATTGTTGCTCTCTCCGATCTGTTTTATTGTTCTGTGTATCAAGGGTATAGCTGGGAACGCGTATTGTAGGTATCCATTCCAGTTCAGGAGGAAGGCATCCTCTAATGACTGGTCTCCGATGCCCGGTCTGGAGCAGAAGTCTGGGCATTTCTGGTTCGCACTTACCACAAAAAGATCTATATCCAGGAAGTCCCATTGGTGGAATATGCGGTGTAATACATGGGTATTGAGTTCCCACTCATGTTTCATTGTGAAGTGTCTGCTGAGTATATCTGCTATGGTATTCTGACAGCCAGCTAAGCATGAGACTGATATGTTTACACCATGTTTGATACACCAATTCCACAGACGGATTGCCTCTGAGCATAAAAATTGAGAACGGGCACCGCCTTGTTTGTTTATGTAGTACATACACGCAACATTGTCTGTCCTGATTTTTACCGTTTTGTTCTTTATGACAGGAAGAAATTGGGCGTGCACATTTTGTGTGGCTCGAAGTTCAAGGAAGTTGATATGGAGGCGTGTCTCTTGTATGGACCAGCGACCTTGAGCTGAGTGACCTTGGAGGTAAGCACCCCATCCCAGTAGGGATGCATCGTTGTTATAAATGAGGCTCCTGACTGAAAGTATTGTTCTGTTGCGTGTTTGCAACCACCATTGTAGGGAATGTTTGATAACTTTTGGCATTGATATCATTTTGAACATGCTGTGCCTGCGTGGTTTGTAGATAGAGCTGAGCACATATGAAGGCGAGTGTGAGGAACTACCACTGTTGTGGCCGACGTATGCCCTAGTAATTGTAGGCAGTTGTGTACTGTTTATGTTGGGCTGCCTATTATAGTGTTGATGAGATTCACTATGGTGTTGAATCTCTTGAGGGGCAATGAGGCTCATGCTTTTGTTGCATCTAGATGGGCCCCTATAAATTCTAATTACTGGGTAGGGATCAGCATCAATTTTTGGTGGTTTAACATGACTCCAAGTTTGGAGAAGAGTGCTGATGTTTCCTGGTTCATTTGTTGTGCTTGTTCCTGACTGTTCGATTTTAGCAGGCAGTCGTCCAGGTACAGGTAAATGATTATCCTGTGCTTATGTAAGTAGGTAGTTATGACTGCTAACACCTTTGAGAAGACTTTGGAGGCTGTGGATAGGCCGAAGGGGAGTACTGTATATTGATAATGGTCTTGCTTGATCACAAATCTGAGAAATTTTCTGTGTGCCGGATGTATTGCTACATGAAAGTAAGCATCCTGGAGGTCGAGGGATGAATACCAATCCTCTTGTTCCAGTGTTGGAATTATGTTTGAAAGGGTGACCATCTTGAACCTCTGGTTTTCTACAAATTTGTTCAGGTATCTTTGATCCAGTATGGGTCTCCATCCTCCATTTTTTCTTATGTGTCAGAAAATATCATGAATAGAACCCTTTTCCTCAGAATTGTTGAGGTACTGGCTCTATTGCTCCTCAGGAGAGCAGGCAATCTATCTCTTGTCTTAGGAGTTGTACGTGAGATGTGTCCCTGAATAGGGACGGGGAAAGTGGGTGTGGGAGCGGGGGGATGGAAATGAAAGGGATGGAGTAATCTTGTTGTATAGTTTCTAAAGACCCATTTGTCCGATGTTAAAATAAGGTCGAAGATGATGGTCAAAAGATGTAATTGTGTGGAACGCTGGATCAGGGAGGTTGTTCAAACCCTGGACCAATGTTTCAAAATTATTGTTTCGATGATGATTGTTGAGAGGTAGACTAGTTGTTAGCATTATTTTGACAACTTCTTGGTGTTCTCTGTCTGTTCCTGTCTTCTTGCTGTCTTTGTTGTGGGTACCGGTTGTATCTACAATTATACGGTTGATATCTCTATTGTCTCTATCTTGGGGCAGGTGTATATATACCCAGTGTGTGGAAAGTGGCTCGGGAGTCCTTCATTGTCTGCAGCATCTAGAGCGGCCTGAAGAGCTGTTTTTGAAATAAGTTGGCCTTCACTGATCACAGATTGGAATTGTTCTTGCCGGTCTGCCGGGATGATAGAGTAAAGTCGCAAATTTGGAATAATTATGTGATCATAATTGGACAAGAGGGCTGCATAGTTTGCCACTCTTAACTGTAGGCTCACTGAAGAGTACACTTTGTGGCCAAATGAGTCTACTTGTTTCGACTCTTCTTCTTGTGGGGCAGATCTGTTGTATGACTGTTTACTTCGTTGTTGTGCTGCCTCTACAACAAGTGAGTTCGGTGAAAGGTGTGCAAACAATATTCATTGTTTTTCAGTGATCTATAGTATTTTTATCTGCTTTCTTACATGTTGGAGAAATAGTTGCCGGTGTCTCCCATGTGAGGTTTGTCGGGTCCATGATTGTGTCATTCATTGGTAGTGCTATCTTGGAGGGAGTTGATGTTCTCAGTATCCTTAAGAGCTTGTGTTGAGATTGAGTCACCTCCTCTAATGAGATGTTGAGGTCCAGGGCCACCCGTTTGAACAGTTCCTGGAACTGTTTGAAATCATCTGCACTTGTTGATGTGTGTGGTATGATTGTTTAATAAGGGAGCGAGGAAGAGGTATGAGGCACTGTTTCCATGTCATGGTCTAACAGAATAACGGTTTTGGATGGTGCTTCAGGCTATGGTTCTGTAGGAGCATGGGAAGGACACGATGTTGATGATGTTTCCCCATATGAACTGGGAGATCTGCTATAGGGTCTCATGTATGAAAACCACATGTCCCAATTCTGCCACTGCATTGGGAATGGTATAAGCGGAGCCATCCATAGGGGTATGCACTATGGATTGTCTGTGTGACCCGTGATCACATCTGTGTGACAGTGGTGATCGTGCCCTTTTTGATAAGTGTTGTGGGGAAAACCCAGTCAGTGCCTCATTGTCATCATCAGTGTCAGAGAAAGGTGAAAACTGTGGTGAATCAGAGATGGCTGATTCAATGTGTCGAGTTTTCTGTTTCCGTTTGCCTGTAGTAGCTGTGGAAGTAGCACTGTCTTGTGCTTGTTGATGTGGAGTCAATGCTGTGGCTCGTGTTGCTCCTGACAAGGGAGGGAGAGCAGGGGTCTTCGGCAACATAGCTGTTGTCAACACTGGGAGCTCTGTCTCAGTGCCCGGCACCGGTACATGGCTTGGCACCGTGTTGTTTGGCTCCACTCTGTGGGACGATGCCACAGATGCCAGTGCATGTCTGTGCGGCAGGAGTGAGGAGGTCACTGTTGGCCAGGACCTCATCTCCCTACAGGGGATTTTATCCCTCGGCGTTCTGTATGCCACGTACCGAGCAGTTTTAAATTTCCCGCTGGCTTTGGCGGTGCTGGCCTCTTGCTGGGGGGGCTCCTTGATGGGGTGGATGATCTTTTCCTGTTGTCCCTGCCCCTCAGCTTCGGAGAAACTTTATGACCAGGGTCAGAGGTCGGTCTTAGAGATTTTTCAAGGAGGAAGCCTTTCAGGTGCAGCTCCCTGTCTTTTTGAGCTCGCGCCTTTAGGTTTTTGCAGTGAGGGCATTTTTGAGCGATATGCTCCTCAACTCAGCAGCGGATACATTGAGTGCGCCCGTCAGAAACGGGCATAGCTCTCTTACAAAGGGAGCAGCGCTTAAATCCTGTCAAACCGGGCATTTCTTTGAGTTATGAAGAAGAGTTTTTTTACTTTTTTTAACTTAACTAACTAAACAACTAAGCTACTAGTATTGAATGAACTATTACTAACTTATAACTAAGGTATTTCTAATTTCAGGTATCATGAGGAGCGGTTGGGGACTCCATCTTGAATGGAAGATGGTTGGAAAGGAACTGAGGGAGGCTGGCCGCATTCGTGTGGCTTGTGGTACCAACGGCAGCGCGAGATGAGTCACGTGGCTGCGGCCAGAGTGGGACTGCAGGGGAAAAATATCTCCAACCTCCGCGTGGAGATGTGGCAAACAAACACCAATCAAAGAGGAATAAAGATTTTCATTTTATATCTGAGTTACATAGGATCTGTAAGAAAACTCAGATGTGCAATAACTTTTTTATTTTCCTATGCTGAAACAAAAGAATTGCTGTTCACTGCAGTAACAGTGGCCATCATCTCAGGGGAAAAAACACTTTGGCCAAACTGATAAGCCTTCCTTGCCTCTATTGAACAGTGTCCTATTTCACAAGAGGCTTCGTTTTTTGATAGGGCTATTTGAGGAACAGGATATTTACGCAGTACAAATTAGGGTTTCCAGAAAACAGGAAAAGTACATCACCACCACCACCACATTATGTCACTGAAATGCTAGTGATTGTTAGTGCTCACCTAGTAATGATAAGCAGACTGCACAAGGCAACACTGTGCTTCCATTAGTGTGAAGCCAACCTCCTCCTTATATTAAGGCCTGATGTACTCTGTAATGCTGGGTCGATGTGAGTTACAGTAGTTATTAGCCTATCTCACATCTACGTACTTTTGTCTATGCAGCACAGCTACTTCTTTCGGGAAGGCCAACTAATTCATTTGACAGTAGAATGCTCTCCCTTTGACTGAGTGGGTCTGCACGGACCCACTCACTCAACGTCACTGCATCAATGCCTGCTGCTGTGGCAATGTAGAAATGCCCTAATACTAAATCTTGGTGGGTGCTTAATAAGACTGCCACCCTGTAATAAAGGGGGAAATGCAGTCATGATATCACTATGGCACACATGCAAAGGTGGAATACTGGGCCAAATGGAACTGCACCACTTTACACAAGCAAAAAAAATTGGTCCACTATATTTCAACATGCTTCTCAAGCTATTGTCTTTCTCAAATAATAAGATTTCTTGATACAGCAGAATCCAATGAACAATTTACTCAAACAATACCAAATATATTTGGACAGTCAGGAGTGTGGATAATTGGGACTCAACAGCTTTAAACTCAATAAAAGGCAAGGACATGCTACCAACTGGTTCAGAACATGGAGATAACAAATTCCTCTTCATATCAACTGATAAAAACTGGAAAATGAAAACCCTGAGGAACTTAAATCTTAACAATATTTCTTATTAAACAGCATTTTCATATTTCCATCCTAAAACAAAACAGCCCAAGATTAGATCGTGGATCAGAAATTCAGCATATCTATCTAGAAAACTGGATACCAAGAGGATGCAATTTTAAACTACATTCTGACAACATTTCAAATTGAACAATCATCTTTGTAAGTATCAGACTTTTTTAGATTAACAGTACATTACCCATCTAAATATTTACAATGTTCGCACAGCATTTAAGCTCTGATTTGAAAGCTTTTGTGGTACTTTTGGTGACATTTTCTAGAAAGTAAAAAGTCTATAAAAATGAACAGGTATTAAAAAGGGCGCTAGCTATCTTTGCAAAGCCTCGCAATATTGTGACACAGCATAGTTAGATAATATACTGAAAGTCTTGTGTAAAATTTTGCATAAGATGTTTACCAAATGGATACATCAAAATGTAGGTATATTAATATATATTATATACATTTCAAACTGCAATAAATTAAATTCACTGAATTTTATGCTTCATCTGGGAAATTTCTTCAAGCCCTTGCAGCAGATTGGTTTTTACAGCATGAAATCCATTACATACGTTTGCGCTTTCCTAATGACAGGAAAAGATTCAACCTAGTAAGAGTTACATTCTGTAATATTTTCATCTCAGTTTCTCTGAAAGGTTAATGGTATTAAAAAAAAAAATTAGGAACCCAATCTGGTATTTCTTGTTCCTTTGCTTTGAGTGGGAATTTGGCGTGCATAAGGAATAAACTGCTCCTACAACAGTAATTGCTACCCAGGAATCTATTATACTTTCCCCGGTTTTAAAATGCTTACGCTGACAATGTGAATTTGAGTATTGCATGGTGCTGCTTTCTAGATCACATGCAGCAGAAATCCAAGACTATGAAAGGGTCTCTCACTCTTGGAAGATTGGGAGATGGTGACACCAAATTTTAGACATCCTTCAAACACAGGAAATTGCAAGGAATACTAAAGATTTTGGTGGAATAAAGGTAGCCTTTTCAGATGCCAGTAAATATATTATTAATATATGGATATAAACTGGTTATCAGGAAGCATAGACTTGAAATTAGATGTAGGTTTCTAACCATAACAGGACTGAAGTTCTGGAATAGCCTTCCAAGGGGAGCAGTAGAGGCCAAAAATCTAGCTGGCTTCAAAACTGAACTGGATAAATTTATGGAGGGGATGGTATGATGGGATGGCCTAATTTGGCAATTAATTGATATTTGACTGCTAATGGTAAATATGCCAATGGCCTGTGATGGGATGGTTCTGAATTGGTGCAGAGAATTCTTTTTTGGGTGTCTGGCTTCTGAGTCTTGCCCACAGGGATTGCTCAGGGATTAGCCATATCTGGGGTCAGGAGGGGATTTTCCCCCAAGGCAGATTGGCAGGGGTTCTGGGTTTTTTCACCTTCTGCTGTAGCATGAGGCATGGATCACTTCCTGGTGGTTTCTCTGTACTTTGAAGTCTTTAAAACATGATTTGGGGACTTCAATGACTCAACTGTAGGTTAGGTGTCTATTGCAGGGGAGGGCAGGAGGTTCTGTGGCTTGGATTGTGCAGGAGATTAGAAAAGACGATCATATTGATACCTACTGGCCTTAAAATCGATGTCTCTATATTCTGCATTGTTTGTGTTTCACTGATCTCTGCTGGAATGCATGACTGCCACTTTGAAACACTCATAGAAAACAAGTTGTGTGAAGCTAACCTCAGCAAGCAAAGCTTAACAGCATGAAAACAGTGACTCCCTGATATCCATTTGAGCCCCTAAGAAAAACTGAAAATAAAACCACATTAGATATAAATCTATCAAACCTTGTGCTTGCATTTCCTATGATGCCTGCAAGAGAACCAATATATAAAACAACATGCAAACACTCCTTTGAATTTCAAATGATCCCTGCTATTAGTAGATGGGAGTTAATCTTCATTCACACAACTCATGCTGCCACTCACCAATGTTGTAGGACTGCTTTTATTTTTAGAAAACAGTTTTGCTTTTTGCTGGACCTCTAGAGTGAAGAATTTGCATATTGTGATTAGCCATTACTGAAATTAAGTTTTGTTCTTGTAATTTACACTTCTGTGGTAGAAATGGTTAAAATACCAAAAAGCCAAATACTATTTGCTAAGTGAAAAAAGTCAGGGTGAACCACATATATTTCTAGAACAGTTTTATTGATGAAGCACACTGCTGTTTTACCAACTGTTAGCATACAGGTAATAATAAACAATACTATCACCTGGCTCTTATGTAGTCCTTTTACATAGTACATAATTTTTATAAATATACTAGAGCTTTTCACATTGCCTTCCCATTTCATCTTCTGTATGCTTCCCCACCCTCACAGAGACGAACCTCCACTCTGATCCTCAGATACTGCTTCTAACAATCAGCTCCACATAATACTCATTATGGCTACATACATTATATGGATGATGCCCCTCCAGGGGGGCTGGAAATGAAGCTTCAGTAATCAGCAAAGGTTAGATACAGGTCTGTACAACAGAATAAGAGGAATCAAAACATCCTTATGTGAAATACCTGGACTTTGAGTCCATTCATGTACAATTAACAGGGTGTTTTGCTTGCTACTGGTCCACCCTACCCTCCAGCGCAGGTGGGTGGCAAATGAGTGGTATCTTGGTTCCATTTGCCCCTCCCCCATGCACTGGACGATGCAGCTGAGTTTGCGTGTGCCCATGGGGGGGCGGGTATTTGCTATTGATTTCTAGCCCAACAGTAAGTTACTACCTCCCTGGACGGGGGGAGGAGAAGGGAAAAGAGGAGGGACCAAGGGCAAATTTCTAACTTAGAAGTGTCTGAACCACAATGCCTCTTGGGGTGCTCTGGTTTATACACCACCTCTCAGTTCAGGGTTCCACTGAAAGTCATAATCAAATCCCAAGTCAATCCGCTAACTAAAGTTCATGCGTTTTACTAAGCCATTGTGTCATTAGAAAAAAAATCGCCCATTCCTCTAACTGCAGTGTCTATAAACAATTGCAGAAGTTTTTTTTTATTTTATTGTTATTAAATATGGATGATTTAACACCAATGAGAGGTAAAGTTTGAGGAAAACACTTACTTCTTTGAGAGCAGCAGGAATTTTTTTCTGTTTTCTCCCAGATGGAATACTATGTAACACTGTAGACAAGGCACTGGATGGAGATTTATGGTTCACTGGGGATCCACTCTTAGGAGTGAACTGGTTATCTAAAATATATATAACATGCACAGTGCTTTTATGCAGCAGACCACAAACATATGCAAAGTGCATATTTTAACCACAGCTATAATTTCTGCTCAGTGTAAGGTAATGTAAAAAAAACCCCCAAACCACAGTTAATCTCTGAAACATTGCTCATGATATTATATTTCCTAATCATAGTAAACTGAAAAGGAGTTTTGCCTCTCACTATTGCCAATTCTAAAAGTTTAAAAAAAAAATCATGAGTCAGAACAAAAATCCGGAAATTGGACCAAAAATCATGAAGATATATATATCTCCCCTTTTTTAATGGGCAAACTTTTTAGTCTGAGGGCCATATCTGTCTACAAAAATTGCATAACAAGCCAAACAGAGGGGTGGGACTGTGTGGGGGGAGTGGGTGCCACGTGGTGTTGCTTGGGGCCAGGAGCAGCTCCAGTCAGGGCACCACTGGACTCGCATGTTGTGTGAGGGATGGAGGGAAGAGTTGGGGCTGGCCAACACCACATCACATAGCTCCTTCCGCAATCAGTCTGCGGACTACTAATTGAGCTGGTAGGCCTGATGAAAAGCTCAGACAGGCCCATGCAGGCCCATGAGCTGTAGTTTGCCCACCCCTGACCTATGCCCAGCCCCCGTGTGTATAAGCCAGAGGTCCACAAACTATGGGGTGCACCCCTCTAAGGAGGTAGGGAGGAACATTCAGGAGGGTCGGGGAGAGTGCCATCCAGCCCCACTCTGTCTTGGCCCCGCCCTCAGCCATAGTGCCGTTCCCAGCACTGGCCCTTATGACTGCAGTTTTGCTCTTAGCTCCACCCCCAAACATGGCTATGGCTCAGCCCCACTCCCAACCCCAGCCATGTCCCCAGCCTCTGGCCCTGCTCCCAATCCTGGCTCCTGGGGAAGTGCAAACAGTGCTAATGTGGAGCAGCAGCATAAAAAGTTTGAGACCACTGGTATAAGACAATTTACAGGATGAAGATTCAACCTTAAATACACACAATATATTCTCTCACACAAAATACAGGCCCCAACTCCTCCGTGCATCTGCTTCCTGACTCTCTACCACCCCCAGATCTCCAATGACAGGGACTTCAAAGGGGGGTCTACACCCCGAACATGCCTTCTCTGCTCAACTCTGCGCAAGCTCCCACAAGCACCACCTCAGTCTCCTTAGCAAGGTCCTTACCTGGCCTCCTCCATTCCCCTGGCAAGAATCAGTAGTGGCTCTTGTGGCCAGCCTGCAGGTAAGGGGGAAGTTCTGGGAGCACACCTCACTAACTCCCCCTTCCTGCTGTGGTTGGGGATGATGATTATTATTAGTATAATTAATTATGTGTATTACTGTAGCACTTAAGATCCCTAGTCATAGACCTGGGCCCCATTGTGGTAGGGGTGCTGTAGAAACATAGAACAAAATTGCAGTCCATGCTCCAAAGTGCTTATAATCTAAGTGTAAGGCAAGACAAAAAAAATGGAGACAAAGGGGGAAGGACAAGGCAACAAGGAAACAATATTGGACAGCATGATAGGCTGCTACTCAAGAAGGGTGGGAGGCGAGAGGATAGTCTATTGTGCTGTACCTGCTCTGTAGCTGTGACACTGCTCAGGATCAGAGAGTGACCAGTTCACTACACTACTGCCACAGCTACCTGCTGCACAGCATCCAGTAGCAGCTGAAGGTAGAAATTGCAGGTGGCTCAGGCAAAGCTTCTGAGCTGCCTCTGCAAAGATCACTTTGCAATTACAACACTCAATACTGCAAATATCAACACCACAGGTTTCTGTGTCCAAAAGGAAGGAAGGACTAGCCTGGTGATTAAGTGCTAGCCTGGCATTCAGTTCCCTGTTCTCCCGCCCACTTCTTGTGTGACCTTGGGCAAATCACTTTGTGCCTCTGTCCCTCAGTTCCCAGTACTTCCCAACCTCTCAGGTGTGCTATGAGAATAAATACAGTAAAGACTGTAAGATGCTCAGCTACTTTGGAAATCGGGGTAATATAATCATGGAAGAGAGAGAAATGGGTTAAAAAAAGTTTTCTCTACCTTGTTTCTGTAGTTCTCTGAAGCAATGATCACACACTCGTGCTGGTTGGTTTTTCATATAGTCTAAGCCATGTTTATTTGTAGAACATGCTTGACAGATAATCTGAAAACATGTAAAGCATTATTATACAGGATGGAGACCCACACACATTGGAGTTTTACCAAGCCCATAATGTTGCACCCCAAACAAGTATTTTTATAGTGATGTGTCATACAAAACACTCTTTCCAGAACTGACTTAATGTGACTGACAATATTCTATAATTTTCTGATTGTGTACAGAATAATTTGAAATAGTCAAATAAAAATCTGATAAGTGGGAGTGAGACTACCGGATTAGTGAGAATTATCACATTTATGGACTAGCGAAGTGTAAATTAGCAAACTGTTATTGTATTGTCAAATTTCAACTAGAAGTTTATTAAGAAACATGCTCAATTATTAAGAAGTAGTTTTAGTTCAGCAAATATCTATCTAATCATTGTATCATCATCTGTGTTATGGAGAAACTGATGTGTTTCAACTACACTGAATATTGAATTCCCACTCGATTAAAAGCAAGATGTTGTAGAATAACCATATTTCACAGCAATTACATATACATTCTGGTTTGATGGGTATGCTTTGTTTCTCCAGATGAATTCAACCAAAACTCAACCAGTGAAAAAGATATTTTGAATATTTCAGTTAACTTTCTTGGTTTGCACTGTGCTACTGAAAGAGTGAGGGAGGCCCACTAATATTTCCTCCTGAAGTGTGAAATAAGATGAAAAACACTGGACAGGTTTAACTGGAGGAGTGATCTATAACAGTATTTCCAGCTTTATATATCCTTCTTGTTTTCATTTAAATTAAATGTCCTCTCAACATAGCAATATTGCTAATATGTTATAACGCTACCAAATTCCCACCACAAAAGCTTGACAAAAATCTTGAATGACTCTTGCAAAAGGAGGAAGTTACAAGGTCACCCAACCTTTCCACATGCCCTGCAATGATGCCTTCTCCAGGTCAATGTGAATTCACTAGTACAGATCATACACATGGTAGCTCTAGTATCAGGAACCCAGATGGGAGCCTTTGATCCAAGAGGACTATCTTCTTCCTCTTTCTCTGGATCTGCCTATGAAAACAAAGATGGAACTTCATTAAATAAACAGTAATGCATTTTCACCACTGAATGATCAAGGTTAAATACAAGTATCCTGTTTCCCAAAGATGCTTCTCTCATATAACTTATCAGTGTCTCAAACATATGTTCCTCTGCTGGGTTCACCAACGACATTATCACAGTTCAGCTCTAAAACAAGATAATTGGATCATATAGGTACTAACAAATTTCATCTATTTCAGTGGTGCCAATTAAGATATTTCCAAAAGGGGTGGGAGGATGAATTCCAGAACTTCTCCCGCCCTCACATGCAGGGATCCCATTCTCTCTTAGCCACACAAGGCATAAGCTGGTGCCACTGAGAATCACAAAATTATTTGGTTCAGCCACCTCTCCAGCTGCAGAGGGATGGCCAGGTCAGATTTCAGTAGCATTAGACAGTGCAGCTGCAGCAATGCTCCAGACTACTTCAGCAGCACTTGTATTTATTTAGTATAGCACCACTGCTTAAAAGTGGTCAGGTCCTGCCCAACCCTCGGCAGCACTTTGAGTAAGTGCAAAAACCTTGGGAGGAGGGAGTATTCACCCCCCCCAAAACAGCACCATTGCTCTATTTATTTACAGTGAAGATATTCCAGTCTGTTTACATTCATTATCTTAGCTACAGTCACTTTAAAGACTAGAATGGATAACTAATCCTTTTCTGCCTGTTTTTAGGATTACTAAGAATCTACATCTGAATTTTTTTTAAATGAAAAGAGTTTTAACTTTAACAAACAAATGAAACTGCAAAATATACACCTCAAATTCTGTTCTATTAATATTTGCCATTCGTCTTTTCTAAAGTGCTGTGCTGAGTTGGGTTTTGATACTTAGGAAAAAATATACTCATGCTGAAAGAAATCAAAGAAAATGATGTGGTATACCTCTTCAAGACTTTTACTTGGGTTAAATGTGATTCTCTTCTTTGTATAGTCTTCGATTGACCTTGAGATTGCTTCTAACCATTCATCTCTTTCTGTAGCAGAACTGTTTGTAACAAAGACATGAAAGTATGATTAAAACTTAAAATTACTAAAAAGCAGACCCAGGTGATGGAATGGATTTTGCCAGGTACACATCATGTTATTCCTCCTCCCACCCCACAACCATCACTTTTTTTTTTTTTTTTTTTAATGACTATTAGTTTAGATCATACTAGATCGAGAGGGGAGAGTGGGTCATTGTTAGAGCATCAGAGAGATAAGTAGACTTTGAAGAGGGATTTGGAGACAACTGAAGTTGTGTGATATACAGGATCAGGAAAGGGTATTCCAGGTGCAAGGGGAAACAGAAAATTTGGAGGTCTTCATGAAATGGGGATATATGTCATAAAAAGAATCAGAATTAGAATGATGGCCTAATCTATGAGAAAGAAGAGACAAGATACAGGCAGGAGCAGAGCTATGTGCTACCAGCCCTTTAACTACCCTCCCCCTTGAATATAGAATATTTTATCAAACCCAAATATTTACTTATGTTGGGTTTTTTTTTTTTTTAATTCAGTGAGAACTATTGTGCATTAGCCCTGAAATATTCACATCTCCAATCAACTCAATTCATATGGCTCAGAGATTCTGGCTGAAGTTTTCAAAATCTGACAGCCTTTAATTGCCCTGCTCAATTTATACTTAAGCAACTAAATTATAAATGGCTCAGGACTCAGAGGTATTGGCTGGGCATCCAGAGCTCACTCTGACTTCCATGGGACTATTCACTGGAGTGAGGTATGCACAATCCAGTCCCTAATCCTGCAAACATTGTGTATTTACTCAATTAGCAGTCCCATTGAAATCAATTTTGTGCTACATGTTTGCAGAATCAGGACCATAGCGTTCTCATTAGTAATCTATGAAAACTAAATTCTGAGTTCTGCAGAGACCAACCAGAGTGCAGACTAGACTTTCACACAGTCATTAGACTAAACTGGCAATCAAACTTGCAATATACCTAGTTACAGAATCACAGGACTGGAAGGGACCTCAAGGGGTCATTTAGCACAGTCCTCTGCACTCAAGGCAGGACTAATAATTAGCCCACCTGACAGGTGTTTGTATAACCTGCTCTTTAAAATCTCCAATGACAGTGATTCCACAACCTCCCTAAGCAATTTTTTCCAGCGCTTAACTACCCTGACAGTTAGAAAGTCTTACCTACTGTCCAAACTAAACCACCCTTGTTGCAATTTAAGCTCGTTGCTTTTTGTTCTACCCTCAAAAATTAATGAGAACAATTTTTCTCCCTTTCTTGTAACAACCTTTTATGTACTTGAATTCTCATGTCCCCCCTCAGTCTTCTCTGCTCCAGATTAAACAAATCCAATCTTTTCCGTCTTCTCTCACAGGTCTTGTTTTCTAGACCTGTAATAATTTTTGTTATACTTCTCTGGACTTTCTCCAACTTGTGTACATCTTTCCTGAAATGTGGTACTCAAAATTGGACACAATATTCCTGTTGAGGCTATGTCAGTGTGGAATAGAGCAAAAGAATTACTTCTTGTGTCTTGTTTACAGCATTCCTGCTAATATCTCCCAGCGTTGCACTGCTGACTCATATTTAGCTTGTTCTAGCAGGGGTAGCCATATTAGTGTATGGCAAAAACAATGAGAATCCTGTGGGCACCTTAAAGACTAACAAATTTCTTCGAGCATAAGCTTTCTTGGGCTCCAATCCACTTTGTCAGATGCTTGTGATCCACACTATGACTCCCAGATCCCTTTCTGCAGTACTCCTTCCTAGGCAGTCATTCATTTCCTGTTTTGTATATGTGTAACTGAGGTTTCCTCCTAAGGGGAGTATTTTGCAGAAGTCCTTCATTGAAGTTCGTTCTATTTCCTTCAGATCATTTTTCCAGTTTGTCCAGATCATTTTGAATTTAATCCTATCCTTCAAACACTGGCAGCTCCTCCCAGCTTAGTACCATCCATAAACTTTATAAGTGTATATACTATAATCTAAATAATTGATGAAGATATTGAACAGAACTGGACTCAACTGATCCCTGTGGACCCCACTTGATATTCCCTTCCAGCTTAAGGTGACCAGATAGCAACGTGACAATTCGGGACAGAGTTCGGGCTAATAGGTGCTTATATAAGACAAGTCCTGAATATTGGGACTGTCCCTATCCTTTTACCCACAAGACTTGTTACTCTGTCAAATAAAGCTATTAGGTTGGTATGACACAATTTGTTCTTGGTAAATCCAAGCTGTGTATTACTTATCACTTTATTAATGTCTAGATGTTTGCAAACTGCTTGATTATTTGCTCCATTTTTTCCCAGGTACTTAAGTTAAGATGACTGGTCTCTAACTTTTGCTGTTGTCTTTATTCCCCTTTTTATAGATCAGCAGTATATATCTATAACTCCCCATAGAAATGGGCTAACTTTTTGTAGAAAATTAACTTTCCCTAAGAGTCTTTTCAGACTTCACTTCTGTTGTGTTTACTGAACACAATGAATATAACTGTCTGTAAAAACAGCCAAAAGGAAGCCTGTCTCTCCAAAGTCTGGTAAGAATTTTATTTGAACTATTTTGTAACATCAAGAAAATGAGCACACTGGAAACGTATTAAATTGCCAAATGAGAGCCAAAAGCCATTAGAATAAGGTATTATAAGATGTACGATACTGAAAGACGAGACATACATTCTGTATGTGACTGATTCACTACATGTCCAACATATGTACTGATATATTTTAACTGAATCACTTGTTAAAAAAAAAAATCCATTTACCTACTCCCTTGGCTAACTCCTGGCTTTTCATCTTATAAATAGATATCATTTAGGCACTGGGCATTTCCTGAGGATTAATTATAGCTGGCAATCTTCAGCTGTACCTTGGGACATCTCCCAACTTGTCATTAATCCCTAGTAAATGCCTTGTGCTTCCATCATTATTGTTTAAATCATGGCTCTGGCCTAGATAGCTTTAACAAGCTAGACAAGCACTGGTTTATTTTATTTTTAAAAGAGGAGAACTGAATAATTCTGAAGATGCAAGATTGACAGAACTAGAAAATGAAGTCTGCTAGAAACACAGGATATGTATAGCACAAGTAGCAGTAGTTCAAATATCAATATGCCTTAATTTAGACAGAAAGGACCATTCTAAGTGTTACATTTCTAATGGTCTGCTAAGCATTGAATAGTGAAAGCAAACAAACCCATAATCTCAAAATATAAAATTGAATCTTAAATTTTATTTGCTATATATTTTAATTGTGTGTGTGTGTGTGTGTATTTGCCACCCCAATAATTTTAAGGATAATTCATGTTATTACGAAAACCTTAAGTGACACTTTAGAGAAGAGAGGTGGCATCAAAATCCTACCCTGCATTTGTATCAAGGTTCTTCCTAGATAGTTGTAAAGTGCTTAGTCATTGTGGCACTAAAAGGTCTGAATCTGCCCTAATTACAATCAATGGCAAGATTGTCACTGACTTCAACAAGTGGAGAATCAAGCCCTATGCTGTGTGCAATGTATCTTTCCTCCAATACACAAAATATCTGCATTAGAAAAAAAAATGAAAAAACCTGGTGTAAATATACACAACACTTCTTTTCAATCCCCAGTTATAAATAACTGCTATTACTCAGGCATGATTGTGCTACTCCCTTTGGCTGTTTGGAGAATATTAACTTGGGTCCCTCTGTTAGAAACACTGTTTTTGTGCAGACATCCTGAAGTCAATAGCTGCAAAGTCACACAGTGATAAAGTCCACTCAAATTCTATTTTGCAAAAAGAAGAGGAAAAGTATCTTTACTCATCGACATCTGTATTGTTACAGCTGACAGAATGTATAAAACTTGTCTCAAATTCTTTAAACAACTAGGAAAATCATTCTTTTGAAAAAGACAGGTTCAGGAAAGCAGATAAAAGCTTATCTACAATAACTATGGTGGCAGCAAATACTATGACTGCTACTTGACATGATTTAGTTTGCTGGTAACAGCAACATATTTTCCTAACTTCACTGGTTTGATTCATATATGTGGGAGTCAAAAATGTGAAAGATTTGGCTAAAGTCCACACTGTATCTGTTTTTTTATATGCATCTATAATTTAATGCCACTTCTATAACCTCAGGTTCAATGAAGCGACATTAGTGCTAAAGCTAAAAGACCCATGGCAACTTTCTCTCTGTCCAACTTATAAGACTTGTTATCACATCAGGATTTTATTACTAGATTTCATGGCTCCCCTTGTTAAAGCAAAAACCACTGATAGAGCAATGTGGTCACTTAACTTTGGAAAAGAAGCACAGACATTAAAAAACAATCCAAAATTAAATTTCTCTTTTAAAGCTTAAAAAATAAAGCTTAGACTTATGTTTTTAAAAGTGATAGCATTTTTTCCTCCTCAAAAGATAGCAAGAAATAATATTTTAACTTATTCTTAAAGGGTACTGGGTGACTTGAACAAAACTCACATTTTCTACCTTTTCAGTCTGATGAACAGTTAAACAAATGAAGTTGCGTAGCAAAATACTGATACAAATGGTAGCCACTACCCAGACAGCTCAAAGACTAGCCTTCTTTCACACAGAATGTGAACTTTTCCTCGGTCTTCTCCTACTCCACTTGGTGGAAGTTTTCTCTAGAAATCAAGGTGACCTGCACACCAATCGTATTAAATTAGCTTAAAAACTCATTAGCTATGACTCCATGATCAACTAAAATAATACAATTTAAGTAATATGAGGAGAAGGGAATTGAAATTAGCCTGTCTTCAGTCCAAGAACCCTTTACAAATTCTCTGTATTTCTAGAGTTATTATTCTAAATGAAAGCAACTTTTCATTGCATAAATACAGAACAAATATAAGCTTAGACAATACACATCCCCATAGCTTAGGTATTGTATATTAAAAAACAATTTTTTAAGATACAATATTTACTTAGGATCTTTACCTTGCTGAGAGTATGAAGGATCGCTCCACACTTTCTATGTTCAACTCATTTTGATAAGCTTCCTGAGTTGGTTTTCTAACCTACAGTGCACAGAGAAAAAACCTCTTAATTGAAAATCAATCAATGTGACTTTAAGGAGTTACTGTAACAGCAGCTGAACTAAAGCAAAACAAAGTGTAAAAACTGAACAGGAAACAACTCTACTGTAGGAATTCATGCACCAGCCAATCACTTCTGAAATCACGAGTGTCAAGTATAACTGAGTTTATAGGTCGGGGGTTTATGCAGCCACAACGGGACATTTGCTGACATCACAAAATGCAGAATGCAGTCTTGTAAATAGTTTCACGTGCTACATGAGAATCTGAGCCTTCAGCTGAAGCTGGTTGTTTTCTCTGGCGGCACCATGGATAAGACGCCTAACTCCTGAGCAGCAATAGGACGAGGCCCACCAGAAAGTTATCAGGCAATCAGAGAGTGTATGTTTTTGAGGATGGACAAAAAGGTAAGAATGGCCAGAAGACAAGGGAGGGGTAGCCACACATAAATAGGCAGTCTTTGTTTGAGGGAAGCCTAATACTGGACCAATGACAGTTAATACTAAGATGCAACAGTAGTACTGCCTCAGGAAGCCTGTCCTTATTGGGCCCCCAATAAGGTATGCATTTTAAACAGGATAGTTATTAATGGCCCAAAAGACCATATCATGTGATGAAGGCTATGTTTCTATCATTGCTCTTATTATAAGCAGCTTATTGTTGGAAAGAAATATAAACTTACTTGTCTGTTGAAAAATTAGGTAGAGAAATACAAGTAAGTTTTGACAAAAAGTTGCTAAAGCAGAGATCTCAGCAACTCACCTTCATTCCAGCCAATGAAAGCATGTTGTTGAGTTTATACATGCCAGACTGTACTGGAGTTGTATATAACAGAGCATCATTAAACTGTAATACAAGAAACACACACTTTCAAATGGCTAAAGGATTAAATAATAAAAGGACAGAATTTCAACTGTAGTGTACAGAAAATGAACGAAATTTGTACAGAATTAATATACATGCATTGATGGCACAGATTTAGAGTCTAGAAATGTGTCTTCCACATGCCACTACTTTTACTACTTTAGTTAGGATTCTAAGATTCTATTTACTTATAACAAGTTTTCATGTATACAATTTAGGTAAGAATATACATTTATTTACATTTTAGTTGTGTAAACATTTATCACATTCTCTGCCCAAAGACTTTTTAAAAGCTGAAGGGAGATTTCAAAAATACAAACAAGTTATTTGACAAAGAAAAGTACATTACACATGGGCAAACTAGGAGCACTGATGTCAGGGAAAAGGCTACTGGCAAATATAAGTTGTATTACACACACAAAAACCTGCATTCAGAGAACATTAATGAAGTGGCAAAGTCAAGCATCAAAAATTAGGAAATGCCAGAATTAATGTTGTCTATGCCTAAAGCAGCATATGCATTTTTAGTTATTTTCATCATAAAAAATGCTGAACAAGTATAAATAATGGAGAATACAGTGGTATTTCATATGGTATTCTGGACTGAGGCTTGGCTCTGGACTGCATTTTGTAGGAATTAGTGCTAAGACTTCACTAAATTTGAGGCACCCCTATATTATTTGTATTACACTAGCACCAGCTAAGATGGTGCCCCAGCATGCCATCACTGCACCAACACATAGTAAGAGACAGATCCTGCCTCAAAGAGTTTCCAAACAAAGAATAGGCAGAGAATAGAGAGATTGTGTGATTTATTCAAGGTCACAGAACAGGTCAGCAACCTGGCCAGAAATAGAACCTAGATCCTTGACTCCCAGGCCAGTGTCCAATCCAAAGATATACCGTGAACTTTTTTAAAATGTGAAAAGTAATGCTCTCAACACTAGATTTTAGATTTTCAAATCAATTAGAATTCAAAGGACTAAAGAAGCTGTCTCAGCTTTTCAAGATCTCCAAGTTTGTTTTCTCAAAATGTTATTTAAAACAATGACGGGAACCTTGGTCAAACAGGAAGAATTTTTTAACTGGGATTTTTGGGGGGTTTTTAGTGTACATAACCAATCATCTTGTTAAACCATACTGAATACGCAAAACAGTGATACAAACTGCATATAAAATAGTCTATTTTTTAACAGTAAGCTCATATTGCCAGTTATTTATATTTGTGGTATGAATGTTTCTACCACTATTCAATTACCCTGGCATTAGGCACATAGAAATGTATAAGGCATGTTACCAGAAAAAACATTCGCGGCTGCATGACCTTCCTGGAAAGCTTCATCAATGTTCCTTCTTTCAGAAAGACCTGGCAAGTTAAAGCAGATAAACAAATACTGCAAAATTTAGCCAAAGGCACAAAAAATGCATAAATAAGCCTCTCTCTCTAAATTTATTATTTATATAGTGCCATAGGTATGTATGCAATTTCATAAAAGAGAAAGTAAAAACACATCAAGCACAAATAATCATGAAGAAAGATTTCCTGTTCTGGAATACAAAACCTCTAGACTAGCATTTTTGATTAACCTATTACAAATAAATGTACTCCTCCATAATTGTTTGTAGGCATGGTTATAAATACAGCAAATATAAATGAACCAATAAAAAAGGGACCAATTGAAACTAAAAGGTCTGCTTAGAGCAATATAAAACGAATACTTGGGACATTAGAAGAAGGTCCGTCCCCTCTACAATAAATGAACAGGCTCAATATCAACTGACCTAGCTTCTAATGAGATGTTGATCCTTAACTGCAGATAACATGCAATACCAAAAGACATGGATTCTATGTCTAAATCATTTAAAATTGGTAATCTCCCACATATGTGGTTGCTCATACTCTGTCCAGAGGCTGAGCAAAAGTGCTTCCACAATTGCAGCTTACAGACTCAATTCTGCAAACATCCAAACAAGTAATTTCACTGAGATCAATGGAATGCCTCATTGGTGACTGACAGAATAAAGAAGGGTCCCTAGATCTATACCTCACTTGTTTAGTGCTGTACAAGTCACATTATGAATCAGCTAAAATATTCAATTAGAAAAACCCTAAGTGATTCCACAGAAATTACCAAGCTCTGCTATTAAAATGTACCTGGGACAAAGGGCTTGATCCTGCACTCTTGAGAGGTGCTGATCATCCTTGGTTCCCAATAAAGTCTATAGGGATTGCACACTGGCATTGGAGGACAGAGTTTGCTCTACCTTATTTATAAATCTTTCCTTCGACTTCTCAGATTCCAACTGAAGCCACAACAATGTGGTGGCAAATCTTGCAGTATAGCTACCAATAAAATACATGCGTATGTGTGCAGGACTTCTAGAACTGTTAGGTTTTAATAAAGCTTTCCTCAAAAATTAAATTGAAAGTGTCTTGGGAATAAGGGCTCTTATTCCACAATCAGCAGCAACCAAGCAAGGAATCATTTGTCTCAAACTTTAGATGATCACGATGGTCCTTTTCAGTCTTAGTCTGATCTCCTGCACATCGTCGGCCGCAGAACCTCCTATCCACTCCTGTAATAGACCCATTACCTCTGGCAGAGTTACTGAAGTCCTCAAATCATGATTTAAAGACTTCAAATTACAGAGAATTCACCATTTATCTAGTTTAAACCCGTAAATGACCTGCATCCCATGGTGCAGAAGGCGGCAAAAAAACCCCAGAGTCTCTCCAATCTGATCTACGGGGAAATTATTTCCCAAACCCAAATACAGTGATCAGTTAGACCTTGAGCATGTGGGCAAGACCCAGCAGCCAGACACCTGGAAAAAAGTTCTCTGTAATAACACAGAACCTTCCCCACCTAGTGTCCCATCACTAGCTATTGGAAACATTTGTTGCTAGCAGTCACAGATTGTCCAAGTCATTGTAGGCAGTCTCATCATACCATCCCCTCCATAAACTTATCAAGCTCAGTCTTCAAGCCATTTAGGATTTTTGCCCCCATACCTCCTCTTGGAAGGCTATCCCAGAACTTCACTCCTCTGATGGTTAGAAACCTTTGTCTAAATTTATTGATAGCCAGCTTTTATCAATTTGTTCTTGTGTCCGCATTGGCATTTACGTTCAATAACAGCTTTCACTCCCTTGTATTGATCCCTCTGATGTATTTATAAAGAGCAATCATATCTCCCCTCAGTCTTTTTTTGGTTAGGCTAAACAAACCAAACTCCAAGTCTCCTTTCGTAAGGATCCATTCCTTGGATCATCCTAGTATCTCCTTCTCTGCACTTTTTCCAGTTTGAATTCATCTTTCTTAAAAATGGGAGATCAGAAATACACACATTTCTTGCTGTTTTAATAGTAGATATATATTCTTAATATCAATGTAGTCTGCATCATAGTTTCCCTGCTGCCATCTGCTGAATGTCCCTTTGCAAAACTTACCCTTCCTGGTTGAACAATCTCATGATGCCCATTTAAACTGTACTGAATCTGCATGAGCTTCTGAAAGTTATCCTGTGGGGGGGAAAAACACATACACCAATAGAATCACCTTTCAATGTAATGAAAATGCATTACACAGCTTTAGCAAACATCAGCTTCCACAATTAGGATACTTACTCCCTGCTTCATGATGTCATTGGCATGGTTGGCTACTTCTATGACAACAGCCAGAGCACCTGAAGTGTGAAGGAACAGAGTTTAGTTATTCAGACTAGTCAGTGGTTCAGTGTTTAAAAATATATTGCCCGTCCCCTCCATTCAGCTGGTGCTAACATCACAACTCAAAGCCCAAAGAAATCAGTTGGAGCCTTTTCACTGACTTCAGTGGGCTTTGGATTAGGTTTAAAAGCTGTGCCCCTGCAAACCATCATCTACTGGGGCACTGCTTTTATGCCCTGATAACTTCAAGAAATGCGATAGCTAATTGAAATAATGACACTCGTTTGGCCAAGAAAATTAAGCTCAAATTGAGCTTACCTGATTCACACAACTAATTTGTTTTACTTCAATGTGACCACTTATATGAGTAATGTGACGATGATTAATTAAATTCCAATATAATCTCAGGAAAGGGATTTAGCCAACAACCATCTTTTTCCATTTCATACATTTCTCTGAAATGTTGATCACAGAATTCAGGAGATTTCCAGGGGAGTTTTCATCATATTTTTAAATTTTCTGGTTCTGGGTGTATTGTTGACTAAAATTATTTTCAAAGTTCAAATCCCACACATTTCTTTTAAAGTGGCAAACATTTTGTATTATTGTGGTATTGAAGATGTAAAAATCTCTAAAAGGGAAGAGTTACCCAAGATGGGAGGCAATCTGGTATCTCTGTATTCAAAAACAAACAATACAACAGAAGGAAGCATTTCAAACAACCACCAGTGTAAAGGAAGCATGTGAATTACTGCACAGAAGAGCAGTATTTCATATAGAATTCAAGTCTGCAATTCATTCAACTGGAGAAAATGAACTCACTTTATTGAAAGCACAAATACTATGTGGTGACAGATTATCTCTAAGATATAGACCAGCCTCTGAACCACTCAAATGCAATTAAGCATCCCAAATAGTGGAACTGTTATAGGTTTGGATGTCTGGCAAAACTATCATTAGAGCACTATTTTTCTATCTATCCTGATATTTACACAGGTCTCATCACTGCAGCACTTGAGTTCCTGGACTTACACATGTCTATTAAGGAAGGTTGCTCACCTTGGTGTAGTAACTGGAGTTCTCTGAGATGTGTCCCCCCAAGGGTGCTTCACTGTTGGTGCACGGATCGGTGACGTTTCCAGCAGTGCTTGTCAGAACCGTGTGAGCGCAAGGCACCTGTCTCGCGGCGACTTTGGTGCCCTTCGGCGCTCGCGTGGCCCAACCCTCCCTCAGTTCCTTCTCTATCTGGAAGTGGAATAAGTAAGGTCCTAAGAAGAGATGGGAGGAAAGAGGGTAGTGGAGCACCCACGGGGAGACACATCTCAGAGAACTCGTTACCATGTCAAGGTGAGTAACCTTCCTTTCTCCTCCGAGTAGTATCCTCATGGGTGCTCCACTGTTGGTGACTCCCAAGCTGTGCCCTTAGTTGGTAGGAAGGACTTCTGAGGAGTTGCTCTGTCCCGTGGAGAGTACTGATATACCAACTGCAGCACTGGCTCTTGAAGCTTGGTCTATAGCATAAGGTTTTATGAAAGTATGTAGAGATGACCAAGTTGCCACCTTGCAAACTTCAGTTATGGGTACATTTTTTAAGAAAGACCATGGGAGTAGAGACAGCTCTTGTGGAGTGGGATTTGACCCGCTCCGATTGTTGTACTTCGGTTATGTCGTAACAAACACGTATGCAGTTGAATACGAGTCTTGATAGTCTCTGTTTAGAGACAGGTATGCCCTTGTTTCTATCCGTTATTGATACAAATAGTTGAATTGGTTCTGAATGTTTTTGTTCTATCCAGGTAGAAGGTCAATGCGCGACAGACATTGAGTGTGTGAAGAAGAGTTTCATCTGGATTTGCATGAGGTTTGGGACAATAAAAAAAGATAAGTGTATTGTCTGATTAATATGGAAAGATGTGGATATCTTTGGTAGGAACTTAGGGTGAGGTCTTAGGAAGACTTTATCATTATGGAAAATAGTGTATGGTGGGTCCGCCATTAGGGCAGCTAATTCGCTCACCCCTCTTGCTGAGGTGATTGCCACTAAGGTGGCCACTTTCATTGTCATGTGGGTTAGGGAACTTGTGGCTAAGAGTTCAAAGGGTGGTCTCATCAGGGTCTTTAGGACGAGAGGGGAGGTCCCATGTGGGGGTAGGGGGACAGATCTCTGGGTATAGGTTCCAAATTCCCACTTAAAAACGTTTGATGATTGGGTGAAAGAAGACAGAGGAATCTTCTATTTGAGTGTGAAAAGCGGCAATGGCTGCTAGGTGAACTTTCATGGAGCTTAGAGAAAAGCCTCTTTGTTTCAGGTGGAGGAGGTATTCAAGTATAATGTGGAGGAGTGTGGAGGATGGAGGGGTTCCTGATTGAGAGCACCAGTTGGAGAATCTATGCCATTTTTGCAGGCAAGTTTTGTGTGTGGATGGCTTCCTACAGTTCAGGAGAATGTGTCTTACCAGATCGGAGCATAATTCCTGTCCTTGGAACCAGAGAGTAGCCAGGCCGTGAGGTGAAGTTGTTTTAGGTTCGGATGAAGTGTTCTGCAACTGTTCTGGTATAGCAGGTTGGGTAGTAATGGTAGTGTGATTGGTGGCGTGCACGACATTTATGGGAGTAGTGTGTATCACGGTTGTCTCAGCCAAGCTGGAGATATCATGATGATTGTCGCTGATTCTTGTTGGGTTTTTAAATAGTGTTTTGTGAATTAACAATATTGGGGGAAAGGCATAAGATAGTTCATGGTTCCATGGGATGAGAAATGCATATCCTTTGGAGTTGTTACCCAATCCAGCCCTCGAGCAGAATAACAGGCACTTACAGTTGTGGTATGCAGCGAATAAATCTATTGATGAGAGGCCCTATATGCCAAATATATAGTTCAGAACAGTGCTGTGGAGTTCCCATTCGGGTTTGTGAGTGAATGTTCTGCTGAGCGAGTCTGCGATCATGTTCCGAGCACCTGGAATGTGTGCTGTCGATAGCGTGATGTTGTTTTTGATGCACCAATTCCATAGTTTTATGGTTTCTGTACATAGGGAGTTGGATTGAGCTCCCCCCCCCCACCTGTTTACATAAAACCTGCATGCGATATTGTCCATCAATCTTTACATGCTTGTGTCCTATGTGATTGTGAAAGTAATTCAATAAAATCCGCTAATTTCAAATAATTGTCATGGTCACAATTAGCCAATAGGGCTGGGTAGTTAGAAACTCTAAGTTGTAAGGTGGATGATGTATATACTTTTGTTCCCAACAGATCAAATTTTTTACCCTCCTTGTTGTGGGGGTGTAGCTTTATTGAAGAGGTGTTTGCTTCTATGATTCGCTGCCTCCATGACTAGTGAATTATGGGGAGGGTGGGTGAACAAGTACTCAGTTTTTAGGTGGCACATAGTAGTACTTGTCTGCCCTTCTGCAGGTGGGTGGAATTGAGGCTGGTGTCTGGCAGATGTTGTTGGCTGGTTCCAGTATTCCCTCGTCCATGGGAAGAGCTATGTGTAAGGACGATATTGTTTGTAGGATTCATAATAGTCTGTGTTGTGACTCAGGGATTTCCTGCATAGATAACTCATGAGATTCTGCTACTCTTTTGAATAAGTCTTGGAACTGTTTAAAGTCATCAGATGTAGATGGTGGTTATGGTACTACAGTTTCATCATCTGGGGATGAAGAATTACATATGGGGGAGTCATCCTGTGGCTGCTCAGACTATTCTGGGTCCTCAGGTAGATCTGCTTGCTATGGGGGCTGATATGGGGTTCTGATTGCTCTAAATATTGATAGGCGACTTATGATTGAGCATCTGAACCAAGAGTTCCATCCTGGCCATTGTGGTGGGTAGCTGGAGGGGAGGTCCAGACCATGGTGGAGGGTACCAGGGGTACTATATATTATCATGCCTCTGGCCCCTTTGGATGTGCCTGGAAGGTGATCTGGGTTCAGGTGAAAATGAGAGGTGACTCCCCTTCTTCTTCACTGGAGTAGGGAATAGGTGATGCTGTTCCCCCTCTAGATAGCCAGGGAGAGTCCTCGGTGCCATGAGAAAACAGGTTCAATGTGCTGCTTCTTTTCTGAATGTTTCTGTGTGGTGGAGTGTGTTGGCGCTGTGGTTTGTTGCTCTGTCTGTAGTGTTCTAGGCATGGTATTTGGTGCCGCTATAGCATTCAGACTCGAATCCAGTACCAATGCTGGGGTTGCCTGTGGTTCCGTGTCCGTGGATGTAAGTGATGCCATGGTTCGGAAACTTGGTGCTGACGTCGGTGCCAATGGCGCTGTTCTTTTGATCGGCTTCGGTGCCATTGTCCACATTTGTTGAGACGGTGCCGGTTTTCCCTTATAGTTAGGGTTGGTGCCGGCCGAAAGTGACCATTTCATGGTCTTCTCTGTCTGTGTGCTGGAGGAGCCTGAAGCCTCCGTGCCACGCTTCGTTTTGGCTTTCAGAGAACAGGTTGGTGGTGATCTCCTTTTCTCAAGCCCTGGATGCAGTGTTAGATGCCTTTTAAGTTGCTTTGGAGGCTGAGATTGATTTCTCTTGACCTGGGTCTGAGGCTGGTCTTAGAGATTTCTCCATGAGGAGTAACTTAAGATGCAGGTCACGATTCTGTCTCACTCTGGCACTCATATTTTTGCAGTGGGAGCATTTGCTGGTAATGTGCTCCTCTCCAAGACATTTTATGCATACAGGGTGGCTGTCTGATGCAGAAATTGCATCTTGGCATATCTCACACCGTTTGAAGCCTGGGGAGCCAGGCATGATGAACGACTTGGGGGCGGGGTGAAGGGTTGAGGAGAGTTGGGGACAACAACCGAGGAAGATTTTGAGGAAAGGTAAGGTAACTGGAGAATCAGGTAAAGATGGGCTATGAGGGGAATCGCTGGATGCTATCCGTAGCTTCAGATGGTTAGAGAGGAACTGAGGGAGGGTCAGGCTGCATGAGCGCAGAAGGGCGCCAAAGCTGCTGCAAGACACGCGGCCCCAACAAGCACTGCTGGAAACTTCTCCGATCCATGGTGTGGGGCGCGCACACACACACCAACAGTGGAGCACTCACAGGGACACTACTCAGAGGAGAAGTGTTCACTTCTTAGAGAAAAAGAAAACAGGATAAAACATATGATGGCCAACTTCAAAAGAGGCCTGAGCTGGGAATCGAGTGGACGAATGAACAAGGAGCTCCTGCTTAAATCAACGTATGAAGCATTTTGGGGTTTTGTTTTATATTTCTTTTATGTAGGCAACAAAGATCAGGGTGTCTTTAAACCTAGGGCCTCTCAGGCAGCCATGCAGTCAGCTGCATGTGTTGAATCTGAGCCACTGGAATTTTCTGTCCAAAGAAAGCTGGAGTGAATTAGCTTCAAATAAGATACAGATGGCCAAGCATTTCTTAAAACCTCCTTCAAATATCTATTATTGAAACAAATCCATGTAAAAGTATTCATTCATTGACTTCAGGAAAAATTAAGACTGACAAATCCTACAATAAATTGGCTGGGATTTTGAGGGAAGATTTATGGTCATATCTTTTATGGTATCATGATTTCAAAACAAACCTTACAATTTTGGAAGTGTGACAGCTACACTTGATAGTAAATAATACGTGAAGCAAACAGGTATAGGAAATGATATTAAAGTGTTTTTGGAAAGAAAGTACCTTTCACTTTCTAACATTTGTACTACTTATAAGGAGTAACGGATGTACAAGAAAGCAGATTTAGCGGTGAAACATCTAGCCTACAAAGATCTTTATTTATGCAGTTAAAGGGACACAGTGAACTTTAATATTATATTTTGGCTTGGTTTTTTTTTTATCATCTGTTGCCACAGGTAACACCTAGATTACTAAAAATGAAATATTAGATTACATTTTCATATGTAGATTTACAGTTTGTTGTCTTCTTGATTAGATATCTAGGGGCTGATGTTACACTAGAGCTAGTTTCTTCAAATCCATTACCAATGCAAGGAAGTTATTGGATCAGCTATCACTAACAAAATGAAGATGTGAAACAATCTGTACCTACATTTACCCCCCAAAACTGCTCCCTTTGCGTATTGTCATTATCTGCTTGCTTAAACCACAAAAATGGCTTTTTACTTTTAGTAGCACTGCAAATCTAAACAGCTATGACAAAGTTGGATTGCACTCCCTCCTATGCTTTAATCAAACACCGTTTATTATAGTATAATGAGTTATACCTAAACAGCCCTACAAAACGTAATGGGTATCACCATGGGCAGAACAAAATGACAATGGGTTTGTGCAAACTTAACTGAGGAACCAATATGGAGCCTTGGTAGCGGTGATGATGCATGCATAAGGAGGAAAGAAATTGGAGCTTGAATTTCAGTGCCTGAATTCATTTTATAGGAACAACTGTTTTTACTCGTAAACTTTGAACATTCTTCATGAGAAACAAAACTTGGAATCCTTCAATGTTGCTTTTCATAGTAATGTAAAACTGAATAAAAATATGTTTACTGGATCACTATATTACACACATCTAAAGTTAAAGTTCAGAAACAGTCGCATTTCTCATCTTTAACAAGCCTTCTCTTTATTTAATCTAAAGAAATACATTTACCTTGAGTATCCTTGTAGTCAGCTGATTCTTCTAAAAGATTCTTTAAATAATCTGCATAATAAGGAAAAATATAAGAAATAAATTGGGAACCAGTGAAAGAATAAAAACGTACTTCTGGATAGACATGTAGCCCCTAACAGAGGTAGGCAACCGCCAGCAAGCATACAAACCCATTCAGAGAGGCACATGGCGTCCTCTGTGGTGCCAAAGAAATTGCTGCTCCTGCCACCGAAAGCCACTATGGGAGGCTTCTTTTGGTGGCAGCTAGGGCGCAGGGGTCCCCACCATGTCCATGCCCCAGGAATGCCACATAAAGAAGCCACCCACAGAGGCTCCTCTCCACAGCGGGCCACTGCCAAAAGGAGCCATTCTAGGCAGCTTCTTTCCGCAGCGTGCCTGGGGACTAGAGCCCTGCAGATCTGCGGGTATCTGCTTCAGATTTACGGGTATCGGATGCGGATATCCGCAGATCCATTGTTATGGATTGGAGCTCAGATGTGGATTCTATTTTTATCTGCCCATGGTGCATTAGCTGCTGCTGCCGCCTCTGTCACAGCTGCAGGAGCAGTGAGCAATGTTAAACAGCACAGCGAGGAACAAAGGAAGCACTCCAGCCAATCCCAGCTCAGCTCTGCTTGTGGTCTGCCAGCCAATCAGGGACAGTCACTCAGAGGAGCTCGGTTTACCAGCTAAGCCTGCCTCTGACTCTAGGAGCCCCAGTGGTCAGCCCAGTCCCCACACTTCAGCAATTAGCTGGTGATGGGGAACCACCCCCCCTCCCTCCTGGCCAGACAACTGGGAACTGCCACTGAACAGATGAGTATCTCAGCAGCTCAGGCTTCCCTAGCCCAGGCAGAATAAAAGTTGTTGAGATCAGGGCCAGGGGAGGCTCCAAACTGCATGGAGCTGCCAGAAACTCCATACCCACCCCCAACCAGCCTCAGCTCAGCAAAGCTGTGGCAGCCAGACAGAGGCTCTGCTCCTATATTCAGAGTAGGAGCTGTTGTGAGGCGGTGCGGATGGATATAAAACCTGAGATGTGGATCCTGGATCAGATACAGGTTGACACTGAGCAGATGTGGATTGCATGCAAATCTACATTTTTGTATCCGTGCAGGGCTCTATGAAGACCCCCGAGAGGAGCCACTCAAGGTGGCTTCTTTCCATGAGCAGCTCCTTTCAGGGCCAAGCCTAGAAAGCGTCCCCGCCACCCACTCCAGCTGTAGTCACCAGTTAATTTTTAGTCGGCCGC
Source organism: Pelusios castaneus (assembly GCA_007922175.1). Taxonomy (NCBI): domain Eukaryota; kingdom Metazoa; phylum Chordata; order Testudines; family Pelomedusidae; genus Pelusios; species Pelusios castaneus. The sequence continues at coordinate 3,368,080 of ML685814.1, forward strand.
TACCTTTTTTTTGGGGGGTGGGGGGTGGAGGGTGGAAGGGGTTGCCAGCACCAGCTGAGGGTTGGGGAGGAGGGGCCATCACAGGAGTCGGCCTGTGCCTAATGGTTTTTTTTTTTTTTTTAAACAAATACAAAACAAACCTGGTGAAATATCAAACTCCTAAAACAAATATTTTAGGAACAGAAAGTGTAATGTAATCTCAATAGCAGCACAATATCTGTGCACCAAACAATATTTACATGGAGTGTTTCAGATTAAAAAAACAAAAAAACAAACAAACAATAATGAGCAGTAAAATAAGTAAAAGAATGTGTTGGTCTATTTTACCCTTGGAGAGTTCACAGAAGCCGGGTCTTCAGGCAAATGGTATAATTCAGGGAAATGGTACAATTTGTGTAGGTGTTATATTTCAGAACAAATTAACAAGCAACAGTTATCCTTTAATTATTCACTGTGATAACAGGAACCTATACTAAACTACACAACACACACTTATTTGTGCTCAATTTTACACAGATCATGATAGATTTTGAACATTTCAAATATAACTTGTTTTATGTTAGTGCCTAACCTGACTGTAATAAATAATCAATATTTGGCAAAATAATGTTCTGATTGTTTTATTATGTGGAATATTTTTGTTCCAATAAAAGGAAGAATACAAATAAAATTAACAAACGCCAAAATTTTATTTAAAAAAAAAGGTAGTGCTGTGACACTTTTGAAGACCAACAAATTTATTTCATTTGGTTGTGATCAATGATGAATCTAGACTTTGCCCACTAGATGGCACAACTGATCTACAAAATATTTCTTGCTCTGAGGTTTTCAGTCTTCACTTACAAGACAACGGAAGCTAACCAAAAGTGCAACATGAGTTGGGAAAACCTAACATATTCCCCGAAGACTGTATTTCCTATAATTTTTCATCAAAAAGTATAAAGGACTGTCAAAGGCACTGCATATGTCACATTTGCAGCAGGCATCTGTTCTATACATTTCAAAGTTCTAAAGTGGTTAAAGGACACATTAGATGCAATCAGAAAATTAAAGGAAAATATACAATCTTTTATATATAAATGATAATAAATATTGCTATATAATTTAAAAGGAATTAGTGAACATGTTTGCATTCTGGCCTGAAACTTTTGTGGAAGATCTAGTGAAGAGTAAGTAAGGCATAACGGTCAGATGAGAGTGGGGAAAAGAAGAGTTGTAGGTGGATTCTAATGCAGAGGGAGTAAGAAAAAGAGAAAAGATTGAACCAACTGGGTCAGAGGAAGACCACCGTTTTTTGCTACACTTGAAGTTCTGTCTGACCATTATTAGGCACCAGTAAATGATTTTTTTTTTTTTTTTAATTTCTTTGTCACTAAAGCCCCTTGCACCACAAAACACAAGTTATCTCCACCTCTACATATCCCAAGAAGGATTTTTGCTGTGATGGTTTCACAAAATAGTCAACCAAGTCTTGTATTTTTTAACCAATTTGGATAAAACTGGTGCAGACTCCTATATGAACATTTTAAATTGAGATCATACATTTTAGTCCATTTTATCTGAAGCTGATTCCGTATTAATGCAAGTTAAAAATTGACTACTAGCCTTTTTTCAAATTGATTTAGCTTACACCCGTCAGGAATCAACTTCGGATAAAATGTCATTTTTTAACCAATTTAAAATATCCACATAGCTGTTTAAACAAATTGATGTAAAAATGCTCATATCTTTATTTAACCTAGAGTAAGCTACTGTGCGGACAAGGCCTAAGAATGGTTAGACAGAAGCCGAGTAGGATAGCTGGTGTTTATTTTAAAAAGTTGGTTATATGTTTTATCCCTCTCTCCCACCCTCTGCACAGTGCTCATCTTCATAGATTGTGAGCTCTTCAGGAGAGGAACTGTGTCATACACTTTTTGCACATTTTCCAAATAATAAATCAGAGTTAAAACACAGTGGGATTGTTTCCAACATGTGATCTTCTGAACTAAAAGTCAGGCTTTGTAGTTGGCAGCTGTAACAAATGTGCATCCTTCTGTGGACTGACTACAGTAGGGGACACACTGACCATTGTGTTACAATGGCACCCTAAGAACACCATCCATTATGAATGGCAACCTACACTTAAGACCCAAACGTGATCTTAAATTTTCAGTGCAATAGGGATCCAAACAGGGAACTGAATATTTCATTGCAAATACATGCTTTATGGCATATGCTAAAGTTTTGGGCAAGATAAACAAGTAAATAATGGCATTTTATATAGTCCCATTCTTCTGGTAAGTACATTCATTCATTGACAAAACTAGAACTAAAAGTGCCAGAGAGAACAGAAAGACATAAGACAAGCATAAATGCATTCATCTGAAACTCTCTTGTCAAAAGTAGAATGTTGCTCTTATATTAGGGGTCCATGGAGTACCCAATGAAACTTGCAGCTGGTAAATGCTGAAATAATATTTTTGTAATATTGAACTTAGAACTCCTTTGCACACCTGGCTAGTAGCCTATGTTCATGGCTAAAACCTGTAGCTTCCAAGTATATTTTGAACAGATGTTTCTAATCTCTCATTTTTCATGAATACACACTGGAAATTCTGTGCTTGCAATAACCTTTCCATAGTTAATGGCATCAGACTGTATGCACAGAAGGGTTTTTATAGAAATGGATACCATTATATTTTGCTGAAAAGTTATAACTTAGTACAAATATACTTAAGAACATCAACTCTATGAACTAAACCCAACCAATGAGACGGTGTCTCCCCTCTTTTAGTTTAAAAAATATTAGCAATCACTATTTAAGCAAAAAATCCGAATAAGTCAAATTCAAGCATCAGTTACAGAAGACATACAGCATTTTTGGAACAAAATATATCAACCCGAGATGAACTATTTATTGTAAGAGGAATTTTTAAGAGGGGAAGGAGAAGAGATATGGTCTAATTTTCTACTTCCTTCCTATTACCTGACTGCAGACAGCTAAAGGGAGCATGAATGTAATCACTGAAACCAACTTTTTTTTTTTTTTTTTTTAAAGCTCTCAGCTTGCCATGGCCCTAATATGTAAACAGAAAAATATATATTTATTCAAGTTCCTCACATGATGTCGGTTTAAGTGAGCTAAGCACCAGGTTTGTGTACGAGAAACATTTGAGTCTACAATGATGGCTATCCCTTGGCACAATGGACAAATACAGCTGCAGGGCATAGTATAAATAAAACCAAGTAAAATACAGAAATAGAGAGTGAGGATGTACAATGAACTGAGAATCAGCAAAGAAAAAGGAAGAGAGAAGGGGAAGGTTGAGAAAATGAATGAAGAGAATGTAGGAAAGAAAGAAGGCTCATTACAGAACAGAATCGAGCACTTGAATATTGCACAGACTCCTTGAGTGATCCTCTTTGGGGAGAGGAGTGTAAGGAAGAATTTTACTCCTTTATTTTCTTTCTAGACAGCAGAGGCTTATAACTACCCCTCACAGCAGCCACTTTAATACTTGTTATGTAAGAATCAAATGGTTAATATAAGAAGTGAAATGCCCATGTGAGCAAATGGAGATGCCACGTAATTTGACAAGAATACAGCTGAAATGCTCCTTTTCTTTTCAGATTTATGAGCCCATCTGCCTCTGACATTGACAGCCCAGGAGTAACAATATGAAGCAGAAGCAGTAATGCTTTAAATTGCTGCAATTGCAAACATATATGGAAACAATACTATCCTACTGACTCAGAATGCTTAAAACACATCAAAAAGACAAATCAGCTGTCAACATCAAGAGGCCTGGCAACTGCATTTCACTGATTTTTCTTCTTCTCCTTACCACATTTTGCCCACTTTGTTTCCTGATACTGAATAGAGAATTTTTCCATTCGCTTTGAATGCAGCAACTTTATCATTTAAAATTACCTGCATTCTTGTTTTTATTTATGATGCCCAATCCATTCTCATGCTGGGTCCAAGAATCTTTAGTATGTTCTGAAGTCCCCACAGTGCAAGATTTCTGTACAGACTGCTCAGTATAAGCAAAGGTGCTTTAAGTTGACAGATCACCTAGCTACACATGGGGAAAGTGCAAATAATCTCATTTTATGGCCAAGGGCGATATAATGAAATGTGGATTGACTTTGCAGGCTGAGCAACAGCAAGAAAAGTATAGTTCTTCCGTTGAAGTTATTTTACTGCTTCTTCCAAGAACTATTATTAAAAAAAGGATCAGAATATATGAGTCTGATCTCTGAGCTTTTCATCTCTCCCATAGAACAGAGAAAAATTCTGTTCAGAAACCAAGATCCTGATCTTGCAAACTGATCCATCCTGGTAGCCACTTACCTTTGCAAAGAGTCAATAAGTCTCTACATGGGCACAAAGATCTGCCTACACAGATCCAATTGCATGAGTGAGCTCTATGGTAACCGCTAGATAGAAGAGGATTTATAAGACACTCCACTGTTTTCTATCAGCTCCCTCCCACATCCCCTGCAATTAGAACCAATGATAAGAATGAGCCCTTTTGGTTTTTAAAGCCATTGAGCAATGGGATCTCTGTTTCAATTGCATTTACTCCTCCCTCCACCCATTTTAATTATGGCTTCAGTCTCTTTTAGAAATCCAGACTCCTCCTCTGAAATTGGAATGAACAGCAGTCCCCCTGACACGTCTAAAGTTAGTATCCTATTAAAGTAAAAGGGGAAAGGTGTCCAAGACAGCTAGCTGTATTTTAAAGAAACCCTGTTAAAGGCACAGGAAGATAACTTTCCGATGTGCAGAAAGAACAGCAAATGTGGACGGTGACCAGCATGGCTTAGCAGGGAACTCTGCGGGGAGCTGAAACATAAAAGGGAAGCTTACAAGAAGTGGAAGCTTGGACAGATGACAAGGGAGGCGTATAAAGATATTGCTCAGGACTGCAGGGATCAAATCAGAAAGGCCAAAGGACAATTGGAGTTGCAGATAGCAAGAGATGTGAAGGATAACAGAAAGGGGTTCTATAAGTATATCAGCAACAAGAAAAGGATCAGAGGTGGTGTAGGTCCCTTACTGAATGGGGCAGGCATCCTCGTGGAGGATGATGCGGAAAAGGCTGAAGTACTCAATGCTTTTTTTACTTCAGTCTTCACAGGGAGGGCCAGCTCCCAGGCTACTACATGGGGTAACGCGGAATGGAGAGAAGAGTGGTCCTCGGTGATGGAAAGTCAGGTTAGGGAACACTTAAAGAAATTGGATGTGCACAAGTCCATGGGGCCAGATGAACTGCATCTGAGGGTGCTGAGGGAGTTGGGGGAAGTGATTGCAGAGCCGCTGGCCATTATCTTTGAGAACTCGTGGCGAACGGGGGAGGTCCCGGAGGATTGGAAAAAGACAAATGTAGTACCTATCTTTAAGAAAGGGAAAAAGGAGGGTCCGGGGAACTACAGACCGGTCAGCCTCACCTCAATCCCTGGGAAAATCATGGAGCAGGTCCTCAAGGAATCCATCCTGAAACACTTGGAGGAAAATAGAGTGATCAGGAACAGTCAACATGGATTCACCAAGGGCAAATCGTGCCTGACCAACCTGATTTCCTTCTATGATGAGATGACTGGATTTGTGGATGCGGGAAGAGCCGTTGATGTGGTATACCTTGACTTTAGCAAGGCTTTTGATACGGTTTCCTACAGCATTCTCATCGGCAAGTTAAGGAAATATGGGTTGGACGAGTGGACCATAAGGTGGATCGAAAACTGGTTAGATCAACGGGCTCAGCGGGTAGGAAACAATGACTCGATGTCTGGTTGGCAACCGGTAACGAGTGGCATGCCCCAGGGCTCGGTCCTGGGGCCGGTTCTATTCAACATCTTCATTAATGATCTTGATGATGGAATAGACTGCGTGCTTAGTAAGTTTGCGGATGACACCAAGTTGGGGGGGGAATGGTAGATACTCTGGAGGGCAGGGACAGGATCCAGGGAGACTTGGACAAATTGGAACACTGGGCCGAAGGAAACCTCATGAGGTTCAACAAAGACAAGTGCAAAGTCCTGCACTTAGGACAGAAAAATCCCATGCACTGCTACAGGCTGGGGACCGATCGGCTAAGTAGCAGCACTGTAGAAAAGGAGCTGGGGGTTATGGTGGATGGGAAGATGAATATGAGCCAACAGTGTGCCCTTGTTGCCAAAAAGGCCAATGGCATATTAGGCTGCAACAGTAGGAGTATTGCCAGCAGATCGAGGGATGTGATAATTCCCCTCTATTCGACACTGGTCAGGCCGCATCTGGAATACTGTGTCCAGTTTTGGGCTCCCCACTACAGAAAGGATGTGGACAAATTAGAAAGAGTCCAGCGGAGGGCAACAAAAATGATTAGGGGGCTGGGGCACATGACTTATGAGGAGAGACTGAAGGAACTAGGCTTATTTAGTCTACAGAAGAGAAGATTGAGGGGAGATTTGATAGCAACCTTCAACTACTTGAAGGGGTGCTCCAAAGAGGAGGGAGCTAGGCTGTTCTCGAGGGTAACAGAGGACAAAACAAGGAGCAATGGTTTCAAATTACAGCTGGGGAGGTCAAGGTTGGATATTAGGAAAAACTTTCTCATTAGGAGGGTGGTGAAGCATTGGAATGGGCTACCTAGGGAGGTGGTAGAATCTCCATCTTTGGAGATTTTTAAGGCTCGGTTAGACAAAACCCTGGCTGGGGTGATTTAGTGGGAGTGGTCCTGCTTTTTAGCAGGGGGTTGGACTAGATAACCTCGTGAGGTCCCTTCCAACCCTATTATTCTATGATCAGACATCTTTTTTAAGCTTTAACTTTTCCTTGTACTACAACAGACATGAATATTTCCCACTTACAAATAATCCAATTTCATACGGTTTTCCCCACCTTCCTCCTTTGATTTTATCAGAACTGAAAAAAAAGGATTATTTTTTAATAATTTACTGATCGCTATGTAACAATTTAATCTGTACCATGCAGCAGTACCACTGATCAATGTACTGCAGCGGAAACAACATTTCTTCGTTAGCTGCTGCAGAGCCAGAGAAGGGTCATGGAACATTTTATTTTTGTAGTTACTACATATACAAAGACTATTTTTAAATTTCTCAGCATGGGACAGCAGCATGAAAAAAAACAAAAACCTAAATATTTAAGAACTCTGGAGAACCCTAAATCTTTGACATTGTCCTTCACAGTGCATCTTCCCTACATTCCTAAAACATGTAACTTTATAAAACCAAACAACAGGACTTAAACCCCATTGTTTTTGTTAACAAGAAAACAAGAATCAAGTTACATTTTTGAGAGAGATGATTTCACTTGAGGCAAAACATTCTCTTTAAAATAATGTTTCTAATTTCAGAAAGAAAAAAAGCCAGGATTAGAGAATTTAATACTTAAGTCAGAATCTATTTTAAAAGAAAAATGTTTATTTTCAATTGTCAGGAACTCTTCCCCCCCCCCCCCCCTTCTCGTATTTGAAATCAATGGTCTTCTCCTACTCCTAATGACATGATTGGATTCCACAGTTGTGGAAACAGAGCAAACCATAACAAGATTTGATGTTTATGACTACTGCTGAATTTATCTACCACAATGTGCATCACTTGGCTGGGAACAACAGCATTTTCCCTGTGTATTTTATGACTGCCAGCATTATTGTGGAGAACTTCTAGCTGCATAGTACATTTTAAGAGCTTCATGCATCTGGAATCAAGTAATAAATATCCTTTGCAGAGTGCTGTGATGGCCTAAATGGCAATTTCTTGGGACATGTGATGACTGGGTGTTAAACTTGTGAACGATTTGACAATACCTGTCAAAAGCAGCCTGTACTGGGGAATCCTCTGAACTGGCTTGAGCAGATAGTGCTTGAGTGCCAAACTAGCACAGCGTGGACTCGTCTGAAAGACAAATACCCAAAAATAAATATCCATAACCCTCTAAAAGTCAATTCCCTGCTACCAAAAGAAGCTGCACCTCTGAACAATTGACTTTTACTTCTGTGTACTGCAAGCGCATGCATTTTACTATCCTGCTCTAACTCAACTGCAGTACACACAAATCTGAGCTGCCTAAGTCAGCCCTCAGCTACACACAAGTAAGATTTATCTTGGGTCCACTTGCTATAGCACTACTAATAGCCAGATCTAATCATTCCTTCACACAGAACACATACAAAAATAGTATGTTTCATAAGTTAGGAAGATACACAGCAGGTAAACACTAGAATTCTATGCGTAATCCAAATATCTGCCTTTGTTCTAAGAAAATTGCATCAATCTCCCCAAGCAATAAGGAAACCTGTAACCTAGCAGTGAAGACAACCTGGTGACATGTTCATTCAGAATCACAATACTTATCAGTCAGACAGAACAATGGAGAAGGCTCTAGCATTCATTACAGAAATCTATTTCAATTTTTATTCTGCCATACCTCCAATAGGTTTTAATTCCCTTGGTCAGGTGAGTTGGCCTTCCTCTATCACTTCTTCTGGTTCAAACTGGCTGAAAATAATTTCTTTTGAGGTAATGCACTATGCACATGAGCAGCACTTACAAGGGGTACTCACTAGCAGGGACAGGTTTTTGCCTATTTTATTGTTTACTACTGTCTTGTTATTCTCACCCACATCCTTTTCCTTTCCTCTCCTCCTTCTCTTAGTCTCATTTTCCCTGCTGCAAGTAGCCTATCTATAACCACACACACACACAAACACACACACCCACACATCAACCAATGCCCAGAAGCACCCGATGCTGGCCATGAAAGCAGACTTATGTTTATAAACACACACCTACTGGGGCATGGTAAGAAGCAGGCCTTCTGTAACCAGATGATAGCCATGGTCAAGTTATGACCTTTCTGTTGGAAATGAAGTAGCACTGTATTGAGCTCAGCAGCTGCTTACTACATCAGTCTCAATAATTGATTCATTACTGAATTAATCTCTGCCAAGATAAAGAATAAACCTCAAGCACTCAACTGATTGAATGTCTAGAGTTTACACCTCTCCCCGATCTGTTTTCAAAGGAACAAAGAGAGAACCCGGCACTGGAAACTGGCTTTTGCATGATTGTTGCATGTTTTCAGTTTGAGGGCATTCTGGAAGAATTGTTTTGTTTTATTTTCAGGCTTGCAGTTGAGGAAATTTACTTTCCCCATTTTACATTCCAAGCCAAACACAAGATGTGAAGTATCACAATCTGCCATGAGTTGTACTCTACACCCCTAATGAAGTGAATGGGGTTACAATGACAGAAGTCAATACATATTTTGATTCAGAGACAAACTTTTACAGGTGACTAATGATTTTGGTTGCCCATCTTAAATCACACTAAAAATCACACTTATATTTAGAAGGTGCCGAGCCAACAGAAAAATCAGGCCCCTTTAATATGTCTCAAATTGGACACCCAAAAATCATTAACCATTTTTGCAAATCTACGCCAAAGTGGCTAAATTCCTCCTGTCCATTGCTCCCCAAATAAGACCTACAAACAGAGGATAAACTGCATCATAAGTTGATTTTTGCAGCCTCACAAAAAAATCAGAGTTAAGAAACCAGAAATTAAGGTATCTCTTACAAAAGAATAAGATACCTCAAAATCTTTAACCACAGCAGCAAAACTAGGGTTCTTCTTGCATTGTTCATCTAGCAGCGCAACATTCTTATCAAATTCTTTGATGTAAGTTGAATACATCTTTAAGTAGGGTCCTTTTTTCACAAATATATCAGCAATTCTCTGATGATCAATCCTAAAAAAGGAGAGAGCAATTAAAATATCATACAGCTATATAAAAATAATCTAAGATTTAGAAAGCAGCAGAGTTGATTTTCTCTGTCACTTGTCATAGCTTAGAACTGGTCCAAGAGAAGGCTTATTAAGTAAACAGCTAGTGCTTCTCTCATTGGGGAAACCAAAATGTGTGTTAAAATTCTTAATTTCCCTCTCTAAATGAGATAAGAATTGGTGTGCTGGCATCTTGCACAGAAGTGAAATAGGGAACTCAATTTTCAAACATTAATGATTTAGTGAGGTGTCTATAGCCAAAATGTTCAAAAATAGAAACATAAATTTAGGCTCCTGGATTCATAGATAAGCACCAGATTGAGGCCAATGAACGTATGAATGCGTGAACTTCCAAAAAATCATGCCATTTACCTAAGATACCCAAGGTAGGTTCAAGGATCTTAACTATAGGCTGCTATTTTTGAAGAACTTGGCTGTGGTCCAAAATTCGGTTGCTCAAATAGGCGTTTACATACATATGTCCAAATAATATTAATTCAAGCATCTAAATGTGGAATTTGGATGCCCAGTTAAGGCTACCCTTGTTTGAAAATTAGATTTTTTTCAGGCTCAGAAGTCAACTCTGGAATCCAGAAGGCACATAGATTACAAAAGAGCAAAGCTCTGCTTACACTAAAATTCATTTAACACCACAGTTAAATATTAAAACTATGGAAAACACTGCACTCTTATTGATCATTACCAGTGGGACAGTCTCTCTTCTAATTCTCTGAGGAGGTCCCGATTAAGTTCATACAACTGAGGTAGGTAGTATAGGATCTGATTCAGAATCCTATCCTCAATCACTGGCTTTCCTAGCTGCCTGGAAGCATGCGCCACTGCATCCCGGAAATCCTGTTAGAGTACAAAGAGGAAAAAAACCTTGCTGAGAGACTGGCCTTCTGGCAACAACACAGATGACAGTATTTCCCTTGCAGATATGTTGCACAGTGTTACTCATTACAGAGGGTGAGTTGATAATCAAGTGTTTTATGGTGTGGTGTGACTTTAACTTAGGGACTGTCAACAAGGGTGAGTTATTCCCAGTATCTGGGGAATTTTTGGATGCAAAAAGTCAAATTCCTGGATCTGTGCTTCAAGTTTGAGCTAGCCCTCCCCTCTAGCACATGGACAACAGAATGAGAGCTGCATTGACAGTTGAGAAGCAAGTGGTGATCACACTGTGGAAGTTTGCAAGGCTGGACTACTACTGGTCAGTGGGAAATCGTGACGTTGGAAAGAAATATACAGAAAGGGCTGTTGTCATATGCAAGTGTATGGGACCATTAATTGTCTCCTGCTACACAGGACTGACTCTCAGCAATGCACAGGACATAGTGGATGAATTTGCAGCACTAGTGTTCCTGAATGGCGGTGTGGTAACAGACAACATGTATGTTCCCTTTTGTAGAAAGGTGGACTGCTGGCAGAGTACATCTACAGAAAAGGCTATTTTCCCATCGTTATGCAAGTGCTGGTGGATCACTGGAGATGCTTCATCTTTATCAGTGTGGGCTGGTCAAGTAAAGTGCATGATGCTTTTATTTTTAAGAACACAGGACTGTTCAAAAGCAGCAAGCAGGGACATTCTTTCCTGACCAGCAGATTACCATTGGTGATGTAGAAATGGCCATTTCTTTACAATTAATGGTACTTTTGGTAGCACAAGGCATTCTTCAGTATATGTTATGAAGCAATAAAGATTAAATTATTTCCAAAATATAAAAATTTTTATTGCATAACAAAACAGTGCAAAGACTATTTATTGTGCAGTTAAAATGATACAATGCAAACTTATAAATTAATGGATCAGAACTTTAAAAGTAGAACACTAGAAAAATATTCATGCCCAGTTCAGTCCACTTATGCCAAACATACACCAACTACAGCGGCAGAAATTGGGATGCATCCCACGATGCCACATAGGATATTTGGAGGGGTGGAGGTAGGTAAAGAGCTGCTGAAATGGAATTCCTCATTGATTGCAAAGGAAGATGAGTGTTGACTGTATGTCAACCAGTTGGCAGCATCTGTGTTTGCTATCTAAGAACTCCCATTATGTCCTGGTGCATCTCCCCTCTCTCATTCCTGCTGGGACTCCTGGGCCTCTCTCCTGTCCATACTTTCCTTCTCCAGGCTATCCACTATATTCACTCTCCAGGCCCTCTTTTCAAGATCCAACGAAGCATTGGCTTTTAGGGAGGCATGGATTAGCGTTCACGTCACACTCGCTGTCAGTACCTGGCCCAAGCCAGGGAAGCTAATGATCAAGCCAGCAGACCAAATTCGGTGATGGATCCTGGTCACATGCCACATGAGGCACATTGTGCATATGCCCAGAAGAACCAGGTATCCGGATCTCACTGAGCATGTTTCCCTGGCCTGCTTCTTCTCCTCCCTCTCAGGATCAGGCATGCCATAGGTGTGGATTGGGGACCCCTCAAAGCCACAACAGCAGCAGCTATACATAAAACAGATGGATGTATCACTTTATGTACAGTCACAACAGAAAACAAAAGATATGTTTCCGAAATCCCCTCTCTTATTGCCATAAAAATTTAAAATGAGATCTGCAGATTGACACTTCAGGTATGGAGAGTCTGTGCATGGCACCATGCCCAGCCTGAACCATTGGGGCCTACCCAGATGCCGGTAGGAAGGAGAGAATTATTCAAGTCCATAAAATAAAAACAAATTAACCCTTATTTCCATGGGTACGAGCAGAGGGCAACGGCACTTAATGCTGGCACCATTTCCACAGGCAGTGGTGATTTTAGCTGATCTCGTTCCTGGGGTGACAAAGGCGCAGACAGCACAGCTCCTACAGGCATCCTCAAGCCGCCCAAGTCCACATGCCACTACTCTGTTTACTGCAATAAAGTCACCAAGGAAAGGCACGGGACAGTGTTTTACTGAGGAAGAAATAAGGCAGCCCTCTCCAGAAACCTTCAGGAAAGGACTGCAGAATACCTCCATGGAGATCTCATTGATTTCTCTCCGGAGGATACAAGAGACATCCCAATATACATAAACAAGCTGCTCAACATCCCTTTCCCCGTCCTTTCAGCTTAACCCTACAATGGGATCAAAAGCAGGTAACTCTACCACTGTTTGTTGTACCTCTCTCTCTTCTGAGAGGACAAAAATAACAGAAAGCAAATATCTGTGGGCCAGGTGCCATCTTTATGTTTAAACTTTGTAAGGTAAATTTATGTACACACTTACCCAAGAGTCCTTCTCCTAGATCAGTGTCATCCATCGTTGGCTGGCAAGACTGGTCAGACTGTGACAGAGTTTCAAAGAAACCTCGGCTCATTGCATGGCTGAACCTCCTCTGCCACGTCGCTCCTCACTGTTTAGAGCAGGGGTATCTGTCATGGCTCCTCCACAGTATCCCCGGTAATCTGCAGGGGGGGGGATCTCCACCAAGTATGGCATGCAGCTCATTATAAAAGCAGAAGATCTTTAGCTTGGAATCAGATTGATGCCAAGCCTTGTAGTATTCCTGCTTAAATTCCTTTGCTTTCATGTAGCCCTACTGCTGATCCCGATTGTCCTTTCACCTGCATCCATCCTCTGCAATTTTTTGTAAACGTTGTTTTTACAGCTGGTCTGTAGCTATTTCTGGGCTGGCTCTTCTCCTCACAGGCCCAAGAGATTCAAGATCTCCTGTTTACTCTAGGCAGGAGTGGATCTAAAAAGTGTAGCCATCACAGCTGGTTGGGCAGTTGCACACAATGAAGGAGAGCAATTAGGTGTGCTCACCAAGCAGGGTAACTAGGAAAAAGCATTTCTAAAATATGGCTATGCATTAATCCAGCCTTGGTTTCGTTTTGTTTTTTAAAAAATGAATGCCAAGTTCTGACAGCCCGTATAATGCAGACCACTTTTCCTTAATACATTACTGTTTATATGAAATTTAAATTAAAAAAAAAAAAATTAACCTTGCTGCTGCACCATTACAGGCTTTAAAAATATAGTAAACAGTGGTTTCTTTAATGTATGGATTTATAACAGTGGGTTACAAAAGAAACCTCCACAAAATGTAGTTGGTAGGTCACCTTACTAAAAAGTTTGGGAACAACTACCCTAAGGAAGGCCTCAACAAATCTGCACCCACCTAGAAGCCAGACCTAAAACTCAGGCACCCCTGCATGGCACAGAAAGCGTCCCCACACCACCAAAAAAATGCCACGGCTACTGCTACTTTCGGCAGCGGCAGCATAGGGCACTAGAGACCCCCTGCCGCCGAAAAAAGCCACTGCCAGCGGTGCTTTCAATGGTGGTGCTGAAAATGTCAGCATCACCAACTTTTTTTTTTAGGCATTTGCCCTCTCGGGCTGCCACAGCGCTGCTGGCACCAGGGGCTAAATCCCAGGTGCCATGGCAAACTGGCACCCAGGATTTGTAGAGCCCTGCTCTAAGGTCAGAAACCCATAAAGGTAGCAGGTAGAAAGCTCTGTAACACTACCCTGCCTAAATGATATGAAAGGGAGCATTTCCATGTGAATAAGTCCATCTGCTTTGTTTTGTTTTTTTAAAAAACTCTTAATGCAGTAGTCCCCAGGAATGGTGATCAGCTGCTTCGCTCTCCAAGGAAGTGGGGGGAAAAGGGGAGCTGGATTCTAGCTTCCAGGCTTAAAATAAGCTGGATTCTAGCTGCCAGAGCCATAAAAATTCACAAAAGTGACAAACAGCTGACATAAGTGTCTACAATGACTCTGCCTTGCTCTGTATCTTTCATTGAGGTGGTTTTATTAAGTTGGCACAGCAGGGGAGTTGTAGCTCTGGGGGTAGTATTTCAATGTGTACACCTTCACTATTTTGTCAACAAAACTCTGTACTGTAGATCAGTCCTTAGGGTCAATCTTTTCCCCAAAACAATGTGTCCTATGCCACAGGACAGAATAAGAATTTTATCCGACCATTGTAAGGCACAATGCATGAAAGCTTGTTTGTATACAATGCAATCAGTAGAAAAAATTTCTTCCTGATAAGACACTGGAAAAGGAGCAGGGAGTAAGTGTTAAATACATATATATAAAACAAGAACACCATCTGTAGTGATGACCATTTATTTAAGTTGCTGATCTGGTACAGCATGTGAAAACTCTGGTTTGTATTTGGGCACAGGAGACTCCGATGCTCTCTGTGAGCATGATCCTAGGCTTACTGAGGTCTTCATTAACTTCCCCGGGCTTTGGATCATACCCCGAGTGCCTTAATCAACAAAATAATGGCCATTCAAGATACTTGTCAGCCCAGTCCCTAATTAGTCAACAAAGGAACCATTGCAGAGAGGAAAGGGAGGTAAGAGGTAATGTAGGAGAAACAAGGCAAACAAAATTAAATCAAATTGCTAAACAAAACAAGAAGAAAATGATCAGGTTTCTTGAGAATTATCAAATCACTGTTATTGAATATGCTAAGTGCATTTGTTACACTAGCCATATTACAAATTTATTTATAACCAGTCAGCTCTTCTGAATTAACACTTTTGAGGTTCATCTTGAGCTGAAGTTTAAAAGGTGTGACGGCAGAAAGAACAATCCTAAAGAGGGAGGATGGGGATAGAAGAGAGAAGAGTAAGTAGATAGGAGAATGTAGTGAGTGTGTCTGTTCAGGACTATTGGTCTACTGAGTATGAAATTCATTAACATTGTGTAGCTGTACCAAGAGCTTAGAATAGGTGCATTTTAATATAGTTAAATAAATACAAAATAAAAACATTCATTTTTAAGGAGAACAATGGAACTTCATTCAAAAATAAAAGTTATTCAGTATAGGGATTGTTTTTCCTACAAGAAAAGAGAAGTAATGTAAGAATTATAGTGAAGTTAATTGAATGCACTTGCCCACTTCTTTCTAAAGCTCATCTGTTCACTACTAAAGAGAAAAACAGGCCCAACTTTCATACCAAAAATAGTCATTGTTAAAGCCAACGATATATGCATATTAGGCATTCGGTGATTAGCATCATGAGTACCTATATAAGACTTACATTTAAATAATCCACAATACAATCACAGAATTTTATACCTATACCAGAACATTACATTGCTAAAAGCACTTTTCATTGAATTGTTTAGAGGAAGTCATCCTAGCTGTCATAGACAATTTATTCCATTTGAAGCAATGCAGCAACAACATTAAAGTGAATTTTTAAGAATCATACTTTATATTTAGAACTACTTCTCAAATAAAGTACATTGAACTGTACTAATACAGCATTTTAAAAAAGTATCTCAAATATTCATTTTTTAAAATGAGAAATTTACTCAGTTGAACCATACCTTTTGACACACAAGATAGCAGTTTCACATGCTCATGCAGAGTGAAAGAGAGAGGAAAAAGCTATGCTGACATGCAGTTTTTTTAAAACAGGATTATTTTTCCTTTCAAAGGAGTTAATAAATAACTCAAATGCCACAAACTTCTTCATGCAGCACTGTTTGCAAGATCCAGTCTCTCTCTCTCTCTGGTCAAATTGCAATTTTCTTTTTATCTCCTTTCATTGTGTGCACAAAAGAGATCCCTTCATTTCACTACTTTGAGATGAAGGCCATTTGGGGGTCTCTAAAATGTGTGTTACACAATGATACCCATTTTTATTACACATTGCCTCATGTGGCACTATCCAGTGGGTAATGAATGGCTCCTGGGGGACCTAACTGACTCCAATAAGTGTTAATTACTTACAAATACTTCATTCTTCACTTACTGTCTGGTAAGACATTCCTAACTTAAATGAATGAATAGGCTTGTTTTTGTTTTTTAAACTGCACACTCTAGCCAGCACTTTGTAGCAATGTCTGAACTACTCTGAAGTAAGGAAAAAATCCTTTGACATCATTTCCTCAGCTAGTTAGGCAACTGCGGAACTTGAAACAGCACTGACATTCTGAATCACCTGTAATCAACACATACACTTCTCCTTCTCTCTGAGAAAGGCCTTCTGTCACAATGACTTGTATCCCTCTCACCAGTGTTGCAATGCAAGGCGATGACAAGTGATCCCTAAAACCCAGCATTAGCCTGGGGAACAAGGGAAATAATGTGGACTCGCATTCAGATTCATCTTAACCACAAGCTGATCTTTCACTTAACTGGTGGCCTGAGCCCAGATAGGCTTCAGTTTTCTGTACAGTTGTAGTTATTTAAAACTTGTGATATTAACATTCCACTATTCAGAAAAGCACTGATCAGACAGCTTTTTTACTCCACAGGCAGAAAGACTGTTTAAGTAAGATGTGATGTAACAGAGATAAAAAGAATGCAATTTAAAAAAAAAGTATTTAAAAAGACAGATAACAACTGCATAATTTAATGCTGGCCCAGGCATCTTTTCACTTGGGCTCCACTCATATGTTCATGTTGATTTACAGTCACATACTTCTTGAAACACAAACACGCCATCAGCAGAAACACATTTCAGCTAATGCACAATTCTGGCTTAAGAACAAATCCAAATAGCTTAAATTTCTGCAGTTGGGCACTCTTTTACACACACACACACACACACACACACACACACACACACACACACACTTTCACCTTCCACAACAGGCCGGGCTGCTATAATATGGCAAACTGCAAGTATGGCTACAAGGAACATAGTTGTAATTCATCTTGCAAACACACATTTAATGTAAAAGGGGAACAAATATATTTCATTATGAAATATCACTGATCTTGTTAAGTCAATACATGTTGATTGTGCTGTTTTTCAAATATATGAATGACTACATCAGTCTTAGAAAGCTGGCAGGTGATTGTCAGGTCATTTTCATAATGAGTAAAATATTTCATAGGTCTTTAATAGCATAAGATACTTAATTTTTACAACATCTGTCTGAGATGTTTGCAGTATCCTAATGCAGAGAATGGACTACTAGATAGCCCACTAGTGCTCCCTTCCAGAAAAAATTATTCCATTAACACCCCTTTATAATCTAGCTACAACTGTAATTCATTATTAAATGTATCAAAAAATGTTTGAACCCACATTCAGGAATTCTACCGCATTCCAGAAGTTTAGAGTGCTGAAATGGCATCCTCACCTCACATCTGGCAGGTAGGTAAATATCACTTTTTACAGATAGGGAAACTGAGACAGATGTTCAGTGACCACACAGCCAGTCAGTGTCAGATCTAAGATTAAAGCTCAAGAATCCCTCACTCCAAGCCTTGTACTTAGTTTTCTACACCATATTGTTGCCCAGATCTGATTGCTTCTTTCTAGCATGATTGCAATTGTTTATTTTGTGAAGTCAGTCTACTCTTTAGATTTCTCAGAGAATGAAATTTTTACAGCGTAAATAAAAATATGCTGTGAGAATAGCAACAAACTAACTCAGAGCTCCCAAACAGGTGAGCATGGCCCTATTTTAACCCAGTGAGTGCACAGTAGAGGAGATAAAGCTGCATGGCCTCAGATTCACACCCCTCCAATATGAATGTGCTTATGGCTCTGGGTAATGCAGTGGATGGCTCTTGGAAAGCCACCTGCCTTCTTTTTCTGCTCCTGCAATGGCCTTTAATGCAGATGGCCATAGGAGGAACTCATGGGAATGGGGCTACTGACTCGGGCAGCAAACCACAGGTCCAAGCTTCTCTCCTCTGTTTCTAGCAGCTAGCTAAGTTGCAAGAGCATGTGCATCTGGCCTCAAGTGCAGCCAAGTAGATGCCCTCATCCCAAGTAGTCTGTCAGTCTGTAGACATGTGTGGATTGGAAATCACAAAGAGAGAAAGCAAGGGGATGAGACACTGACCACAGACAGAAAAGGACAAGAAAGAATATGGACAGAAGAAGAAATGGCAGTTAACACACAAGGGCTTGACTGATGGGGCATAAGAGATGGCACCTATATGCCAATTCCTCACAGAACGGAAAAATCCATCAGAAAGTGGTTGTGAACCACGCAGCTAGCCTATGCTGCATGCTGAATTAAAGAGCTCAAAATAAATCTCATATATTGAGATTATGCATTTGTGCATTATACATGTCTGAGAAGCAGCTATTTCCCTATCTTCAGTCCAAGTTTTCAGCCAGATTAAACTAGATTCTACCACTTGCACATGCAGTTACAGCAGTTCTGTAGTTCAATGCCTAAATACCTAGTCTGCAACCAAACAAAATCAATGGCCCACTTTTTGAAAGTTTGTTCCAGTATAAAGCTTGTCAAACACTAACATTTCAAGATGCCTCTTCATGCACACGTTAGGAGCTGGAAGATGAAAACATGAGGTGCTTTTAATTTTTCTTGTTCTGTACAACAGTAATTCTCCACTGGGGGTCCACAAGCCCTGGCTTCCCGTGGGGCTAGAGTTGGAGCCCAGAATCCCAAGCCCCCCCTCCCCCCCCCCCCCCCCCAGCTGAAGCCCAAAGCCCCATTTCGCAGAAGCCCCCACCCTCACCACTGGGTCCTGGAAATTTTATAGCATATTGGGGGGCCTCAGAAAAAATTATTTTTGAGAACCTCATGTATATGAGACAGGCAAACAACTGATGATATTGAGTGCCCAACCTGAGATACTTTAAAGAGACTCAATTTTCAGAGGGTAGATGGCTCAGCACTTTTTGAAAATCAGGCACCATTTGCCATGTCTCAAGCTGGGCCCGCAAAGAATGAGGCACCTAAAATAACTTATGAAAATGTCACTCCTGCAACATAATTTGTTATAATCTTGTGTAAATCTTCAAAGATGACTAGGGTCATGAACATTAATTCACTTCAGCTTAGTGAACGTTCAAATTACAAATGGAATGTGCAAACCCTGCTTAGCCAGCATTCTCTCAATTCAACATCCTTCAAGCTCACAGCAGGTGACTTGCTATATCTGCCATAACAAAAAAGTGATGATTTAATGTCTGCTGATGGGCCTATTTCTTTTCACCAGTTCCTAGCCATTATAACTCATTAATAGCAAACAGTTTATTTGTATTACAGTAGCAGCAATGGTCTCAAATATCCTGTCACACAAGGCATTGTACAAGCACCCAGGAAGATACACTTCCTGTTCTACAGAACTGACCTAACTCATTAGACTGGCATGTGGGTAAAGATTACCAAGAAGTTACTAACACAGAGACTTTAGCAGACAAGACACTGACAACAATTCAACATATGGAAGACCCTTAATGTTCACTGTTTGATTTTGTTTACTCTGCAACCCGTAAGACTAAATGAGGACATGAGAGCCAGAGGGTAATGGTGAGAGGGCACATTTGTATACCTGCTGAGTGCTCTGGAGGAAGCCATTTGGCCTGTCCATGATACAATACCCTCTGGATGCCAGATCGTGGAGAAGGCTACTGGCTTCTGCCTTGCTTTGGTTTTGACAAATGCATAGGGTAAAGGGTGTGTAGGCCCCTACCCTTCTGGGATACGGAACATTTCAGCCAGTGATGGACAACTTGCAAGTTCCTTGGACCCTACAATGTTTTGTGGCCAGATGAAAGCTCTCTTCTATGGAAGTATACCCTTCCACAGGCCAGCCATAAAGTGACTCACAACAATACACAGCAACAAGCTGCGCATTGCTTTGGTTTACGTCTTTTGCTCTTTGCAGTTCCCCACAGCAAAGTTTCTGCATTTTAACAGAATTTCATCCTTTAGAGAATACATTCCCCGAAAGAGCAAGGAGACAGGACTACATTTAAATGGGTCATTCACCCCAGAACACCATTGACAACACATTTTGGCAAATTTCACTGTGCAAAATTGAAGCCCAGTCCCTTACTCAATGCTTTATAGCAAACACAATGCTTAGATTAATGGATGGAATTACATAAATGCCTCAAAACCAAAACATTTTCTATATGATCAAACATTTTGTCTTAAATACCATTAACTGCTCATCTCATGAAATTTAAATAAAAACCCACAGCCTTCAAGAAGGGTTCTCTGATTGCTCGGAGCTGTTTCAGCTAAAGCAATTTGATTAATTTAATCAACAAAATGCAAGCAAAATTAGACTGAGTTATTTATAGCCAGCCTGAACCTACATCTCCTCTTTCGACAACCTTAACCTTCACTTCAAGTACTCTTAAAAATTATTGTGTAAAATGTCGTCGTCTCACTCAAATCTGTTCCCTATATGTATAGGCAACATGTTGACTTCAGTGATAAAAATAAATTTTTTACTGCTTTTTATTCTTGGTGGTGCTGCAGAGCCAATGTTTCTAAGACTGAGTGAACTACATACTACACCAGTCTGTACACTCTCAACATCATTGCTTACTCAACTCCAAGTAGCTGCAGCTGAAGAAACACACTGGGCCTCATTAGGCCTGCAGAACCTTTATTACAGGTGCTGAAGCACAGGGTGGAAAGGGCCAGGCTTCACCTTGAGAGCCCAGATTGAACTGCTTGGCTGGCAATCAGTAAGCTAAATAAGAGCCAAAAATTACTGAGACAATGAAAGTGGAATCCCACAACGACAGTGTTATAGAACCTCACTTTTATAATTGTCTTTTAAGGACTTGGCATCGTTCTGGTGGATATTCAGACTCCTTGAGAGCATTGTTCCATTTAAAACACAATACTGGGTTTCCATAAACTCTGCCAATAGTGATGATGATTTTCTTTTTAATAAAAATTTAAAAATATATACTTCCCAGACAGTCCTGGCTGCACTGAAGTAGCTTTTCTAGGCTAAACTGTCTATTATTATATTACAGCACTTAGAGATCCCATTGAAATCACAGCCCCATTGTGCTAGGTGGTGCACACAGTCCCAGACTCAAAGAGTTTATGATCTGAACATATAGGACAGACAGAGGCAGAGAGAACTCAGGCGATTTGCTTAAGGTCACACAACAGATCAATGGGGAAGGACAGACTGGATCCTTCCCGCAGACTTCTTAACCCTCTGGCCAGTGTCCTCTCCACTAGATTACACTGTCTCTATGTTCTGATTTGCCCCTGAGCCAACAAGAGCCCCCATTTGAGGCCATTCTGTCATGCAGTTTACTTTTCAGCTAACAGCTAATTAAAAGTTTACAACTTTGCTATTTAAACACTACTTTTTCATAGTACCTTATGCCCAATTCTTCAAATAGGTATTTAAAATTCTTTGTGCCTGTGCTAAGTACAATGTTGATTGTAAATTATAAATTGGCCACTGCTATCTGACATGGTCTTATTCAAGTTCAAGCCCTAACAGAATCGGAGAACAATTACTCAAAAAAATCTAACAGAAAAAAAATCAGCAGGTGGTTTAGTAATGTTTTTCTTTCCTATGTTAGAGAGGATATCTGTTTTACAAGCACAGAAAAAAACGCTCTTTTCTCCAATCTGGCAGAATATGCTGTACAAGAGACTCAGATAAAAGGAGAAATGTTTAATATGTAGAACTACCACTCCTTCCTGGTGAAAAACTACTCAGAAGAGGTAGAGTGAAAAAAACCTGAAAATCAGTACACATCTAAAAATATGATTTCTTATAACCTTTATCAGAATGCTCATGTGATATAAAACAAAGTATGTGCTCAACTTTGTAGCCTGGATCTAACTGATAATCTGGAATTTTAGATACCGATTATGATGATTTACTTAGTTGTTACAGAAGTAGGTTCTAGTCCGAATCCAACCACACATGAAGTTACAAACTAAGGACTCCCCAGAGGAACTATTAGAGTTACAAAGGATTCTTAAGACATTTTATAACAATTCTTTATTGCCAGAAGCATGAGCATAAAAGAAATAAAAGTATTAATTGATAAAATACAATAAAGTATACTTAAAGTCTTATACAAAACCTTATACAATTAACAACAAATTAGCAGGGAACTCTGCGGGGAGCTGAAACATAAAAGGGAAGCTTACAAGAAGTGGAAGCTTGGACAGATGACAAGGGAGGCGTATAAAGATATTGCTCGGGACTGCAGGGATCAAATCAGAAAGGCCAAAGGACAATTGGAGTTGCAGCTAGCAAGAGATGTGAAGGATAACAGAAAGGGATTCTATAAGTATATCAGCAACAAGAAAAGGATCAGAGGTGGTGTAGGTCCCTTACTGAATGGGGCAGGCATCCTCGTGGAGGATGATGCGGAAAAGGCTGAAGTACTCAATGCTTTTTTTACTTCAGTCTTCACAGGGCGGGCCAGCTCCCAGGCTACTACACGGGGTAACGCGGACTGGAGAGAAGAGTGGCCCTCAGTGATGGAAAGTCAGGTTAGGGAACACTTAATGAAATTGGAAGTGCACAAGTCCATGGGGCCGGATGAACTGCACCCGAGGGTGCTGAGGGAGTTGGGGGAAGTGATTGCAGAGCCGCTGGCCATTATCTTTGAGAACTCGTGGCGAACGGGGGTGGTCCCGGAGGATTGGAAAAAGGCAAATATAGTACCTATCTTTAAGAAAGGGAAAAAGGAGGATCCGGGGAACTACAGACCGGTCAGCCTCACCTCAATCCCTGGGAAAATCATGGAGCAGGTCCTCAAGGAATCCATCCTGAAACACTTGGAGGAAAATAGAGTGATCAGGAACAGTCAACATGGATTCACCAAGGGCAAATCGTGCCTGACCAACCTGATTTCCTTCTATGATGAGATGACTGGATTTGTGGATGCGGGAAGAGCCGTTGACGTGATATACCTTGACTTTAGCAAGGCTTTTGATACGGTTTCCCACAGCATTCTCGTTGGCAAGTTAAGGAAGTATGGGTTGGATGAGTGGACCGTAAGGTGGATCGAAAACTGGTTAGATCAACGGGCTCAGCGGGTAGGAATCAATGGCTCGATGTCTGGTTGGCAACCGGTAACGAGTGGAGTGCCCCAGGGGTCGGTCCTGGGGCCGGTTCTATTCAACATCTTCATTAATGATCTTGATGATGGAATAGACTGCGTGCTTAGTAAGTTTGCGGATGACACCAAGTTGGGGGGAATGGTAGATACTCTGGAGGGCAGGGACAGGATCCAGAGAGACTTGGACAAATTGGAACACTGGGCCGAAAGAAACCTCATGAGGTTCAACAAAGACAAGTGCAAAGTCCTGCACTTAGGACGGAAAAATCCCATGCACTGCTACAGGCTGGGGACCGATCAGCTAAGTAGCAGCGCTGTAGAAAAGGACCTGGGAGTTATGGTGGACGGGAAGATGAATATGAGCCAACAGTGTGCCCTTGTTGCCAAAAAGGCCAATGGCATATTAGGGTGCATCAGTAGGAGTATTGCCAGCAGATCGAGGGATGTGATAATTCCCCTCTATTCGACACTGGTCAGGCCGCATCTGGAGTACTGTGTCCAGTTTTGGGCTCCCCACTACAGAAAGGATGTGGACAAATTAGAAAGAGTCCAGCGGAGGGCAACAAAAATGATTAGGGGGCTGGGGCACATGACTTATGAGGAGAGACTGAAGGAACTAGGCTTATTTAGTCTAGAGAAGAGAAGACTGAGGGGAGATTTGATAGCAACCTTCAACTACTTGAAGGGTTGCTCCAAAGAGGAGGGAGCTAGGCTGTTCTCGAGGGTAACAGAGGACAGAACAAGGAGCAATGGTTTCAAATTACAGCTGGGGAGGTCAAGGTTGGATATTAGGAAAAACTTTCTCACGAGGAGGGTGGTGAAGCATTGGAATGGGCTATCTAGGGAGGTGGTAGAATCTTCATCTTTGGAGATTTTTAAGGCTCGGTTAGACAAAACTCTGGCTGGGATAATTTAGGGGGAGTGGTCCTGCTTTTTAGCAGGGGGTTGGACTAGATGACCTCGTGAGGTCCCTTCCAACCCTATTATTCTATGATTCTATGATTCTATGAAAACCAAACTGTATACTCTATAAACAATTAATAAGTAGCTTATACTTACAGTACCTTACGGTAAAGATGTTGAGATGAAGAGTGCAGGCTCTAATAACTTTAACTAACTTAACTAAAACTTGACTAAATTAAAATAATAAAGCGAAAGAATAAGCAGTGGGTCTTTGAAGATTCTTGGCTCGAGCAAGAGGGTTTCAGAATGAAAGATGTGGAAGCTTCATAGCTTACCAAATTTTAGAATCTTAAATACCATTTTTTCCTTACATTACAGACTCTACACCTTTATACCCCTCTAAAAATAGATTAAATGATTTCATTCTTCCTTACCCAAATGTGGGTTCTCACCCCAGAAATTGTCAGGGTACCTACAGATTATTGGTTAAGGAGTTCATGCATATAATTGACGTATTTTCCCTACCAGAATATTCCATGTTACCTTTCCCCTTACTTATTTACGAATTTTGTGGGGTTTGTGGTGTTCTATTGAAATGTCAAATACCTCGCTTAAAGTTGTTATTCACCTACATTATATTAGGATCCAATATTGTTTGATCACAGGAAAACGAGACCCACCGTGTTAATTTTAACTTTTCAACTACACCTACTTGCAAAGCTGATACATACAGACATCTTGGAAATCTTTAAAATGAGGCCTGCAGCTCTCTTGCATTTCAGCTACTAATACAAAAGTTATGCAAACTTACCTACTCCTATAAAATCAGGATTTCTTAAACTTATAAAGAAAGATACACATGTATGAGATAAGATGTATGCATACAAGCCAAGCATAGATATAAGCAAAGGCTACAACTTCATAGTTCTGTTTGTACAATTCATTTCCAAAATGTTGATGTATGTCTAACAAATCAGACAACAAAATCAGGTGCCAAAGAAAGCCCAACTCCTCCTCATTTATTTCTATCATTTTCTACAATAGCTAACAGAATACCTGCTTTTTGTGTCACTAGCTTGCAAGACCAAGGATTTGATACCAAGCCACCAAACATTCCTGAATAAATATGAATTCGCACCTTTTCATTACTGACCATTGGTATTGTATACATTCCTATAATAGCTGGGAATGCAAAATGCATGCCTGTAAAGGGCTACAGCTCAAAATATAGAGTACTATAGTGATTATTATCATACATATGCCTAGATTTAAATAAATTAAGACTCAGATAAAATTTTATATACATTGTACATATTTTAGATGGTAAAAAACATCAAAAAAATTTTGAAGTTTTTTTGGTTTAAAATGATTCATACTAGTACTCACGGAGAACGAATTATTCTTGCCCAACCACCACATAGCTCATTAACAAGTAAGGAACTATAGTAAAATAATTAGGAGCATATTCTAACATTTAATCCAAAATCCTATTAGTTTAAAAGGAAAATCTACATGAGCATCAAGGGGGAAAAAACACCACACTTATCACATTTACCCACTATATTTCTTACGGAAAGGTTCCAGCAACTTGAAGCTTTGTTTATACTGAAGCCTGATTAGGTTTACTCAGTTGTTTTAATGAGGAAACATTAAGGAAAATAAAGTTCACTTCAATATTTTGTAAATGCTGAACGTTAACAGAACAAAGACGATAAGAAAAAAAATTTACTAGGTACTTACAATGTGCAAGAGCTTTAGCACATCCACAAATCTGTTAGAAAAGCAACAAAAAGCACATAATTATATCTGAACTGCCAAATTAAAATAAATTGAATAAGTATTTTCAGTTTAGTATTAACACCTACACTTTCTCCGAGCTCATGATCTCCTTGGCAATGTGGTAAACTTTCGTTTTCTTTCCAGTTGCTTTACTCTGCAAATAAAATATATGTTACTCTATGTACCCATAAAAAAATAGGCAAGATCAACTTCAAGCCACATTTCCCACAAAAATATTATTTTATGCTGCTCCAAAGTCTATTGTTATTCTGAGATTAATTCTTGCAAAATTTAATTTAGAATAGAATTGGACAGCATGATAGGTAAATGCTAATATAGAAATAAGCACTGGCTGGCTGCTTCTCTCTAGAAAATTTGGAAAGGCTCAGAGCCCATACTGAAAGCAATACCTGTCAGCTATTGAAACAAGTGGAGTGTGGATAATACTCTATATCCATATTTGTCAATTTAATTAGCTCATTTGTGAATATTGTATGTAAATTTGCAGTAAACTCAAATAGGTTTTAGAAACACTTGTCAATAAAGGAACAGGTTTTTTAAAAACTTTTTCATGCTGCTTTTAATAAAAAAAAAGTATAACAAAAAGATTACTACTTCGAAAAAAGTTAACTACTGACAATCTGCTTTATAAATTAAAATTAACTAGTCAGATTTCTTTAGTTATAAGTCTATTGTACAGAAGAAATGTAATCTTGGTAAAACTCTCCTCCCCCCCCTCACACTAATACATGCACACAGCCTGCTCAACATGGCATGATAGCACAGGGTCTGAATTATAACGGTGCTCTTTTTAAACCAATCACAGTAGAAAGATGTTAATTCTCAGTTTTCCAAAACCAAAAATATGAGAATTCTCACAACCGACCGCCCATCCTGAGCTGTCTCATCTGATTTTTAATCCTTGAAATGTTGTGGCAATGGTGCCCAAACTGTGGGGTGCGCCCCTTTATGTGGGTGCAGAGGAACATTTACAGGTTACCGGGTGGGCTTCTAGCCCCAATTGCTCCCAGACCAGCTCTTCCCCCAACCCTGTTCAGCCCCAAGCTCAGCTCCACCCATTAGACCCAGTTTCTCCTTCAAACCAAGCTCTGCTGCTGAGGAAACCTTGATTGTGCAGTAATGGAGGGGACACACAGACAGATTCCGTTAATGGTGCAGGGTGTGGCATGACTGGAAAAGTTTGCGTACCACTATATTACAAGATCACTCAATTAGAAAAATATTTAAGCCACTGGCTAATAAAATGGAATGTGGAATTATTTGCATTACAGTGCAACTATTCTAGATGCTATACAAACATGTATAAAGGGCACCAGAGAATTTACAATCTGAGGCCCAGCCCTGCAGGCTGTTCACAGAGCTATCCCAGGCATGATAATATTCTTGGTGTTTGGGATAAGATCCCACGAAGACAATGTAGCTCCATGCTAGTGGAAGGATCCACTTACACAGAGCAGCTTGCAGGATCAGGACCAAAGCTTAATACCAATTCCACAAATATGGTACAAACGATGGCAAATGACAGACATAAAAAAATTCTTTTGCACAGTTCCATTGTGTGTAAATTTGTCTGCTGGCTTTTTTTTTTTTTTAAATCATCTCTCTATAGTATCAGTCCTAGTTTACCACCTGCTTAGTGTTATCAGGTGGCACTGTGTCTATTATTTATTTAGGTTTTCAATTACAATGGGAAGTCAAAGGGAAGGAGAGATAAAATGAAAATAAAATCATAGATAAGCAGATATATAACACAGAACAACGGTACCAAGCTGCAGTTCTGGTGACATCGCATGCAGTACAGTAGTAAAAATGCAGGCACCGAGTGATTTACCTAAAAGCTTTATGTTCTTATTAAACTGCTATATACTTGTTAATGACTTTTGAAATAAGGTTGCAGTATTTCTCATTGAAAGGTTTCTTGCTTCATTTCCTATTTTAAAAAGGTGATCAAAATGAGGATGTAATCCCATACAATTTTATTTCTATCAATTATTAAAGTAAAACTTCATATGGTTTGCTGATCTGTAGGAATTTCAGAAGCCATACACTGTATATTCATTGTTCTGATGTCCCACGACACTACCCAACCCAAACAAAGAAATCTTAAATTCTGAATGTTGGATCAATTTATGTTACTCAGCTAGTTACAACAATAGTAATATGTTGCACTTACTCATTAACAGTCACTCCATGATTGCAAAGTGCTTTACAAATGTAGGTATCACTCATTTTACAGATGGGACAACTGAGGCCTAGAGAAGCAACTTTCTCAAGACTACAATGCAAATGAACTGCAAACAGAATCCAGGAGGTCTGATTTGTAATAGATCTTCTCCCTCTAGAGCCTACTGGAATCAGCAGCATTGCTAGATCATTGCTTAGTAAATACTAATGATGCAAGCTCCAGTCTAAATTTTTAGTTCTTCAAACCACAAATAGCATATAAATTGAGAGCTGGAAACCCAACTGCAGTTTCTACAATACTCAAGTACTTTGAAACAAGAAAATTTCAGCAGTGAAACCCCAGCTCTTCCACTCATATAAAATTAGGTTAAAATTTGGCAGAGCTTACGTATTAGCGTAGATTAGAAATAATCATTAAAACCAGCCAAATTCAGGACATTCATATTCACACAAGAATATGGTGCACATCCTTTTCTCTCTCTTTTTGGAGAACATAGGTAACACTATGGAAATAAAATTTACAAGCAGTCTGATTTTGCAAGACGATAACTTTCAACACTGTATAACTGACTGTTGCAAGATCATTTAAAAGTAACGATTACACAATAACAAATATACTAATGCAAAAGAAGCATGAGCTGAGATATTGCCCTTTTGTATTTTCTAATACAATATGGAAGATCTTTCTCATATCAATTGGTAGTGTAAATGCCACATGGCATTTGCTCAGCCAGAAGACAGTCATTTGGAAGGCAAAACCACTTGCAGCATTACATTTCAAATTTTGTGCCTTGAGTTCCCGCAGTTTTCAGGTGATAAAAGGGTAAAAACTGAGTGGTTCTTTCTCAGCTTTTGTTTAATGTACCCACTGTAATGGGTGAGAAAATACCATTAGACACTATGTTTACTAAGTTCCAAAGGGGTAGCCCTGTTAGTCTATTGCAGAAAAACAACCGAGTTCTGTGGCACTTTTAAAGACTAACAGATTTATTTATCGCATGAGCTTTTGTGGGAGAAAATCCCATTCTGTAAATTTCCCATCTTCAAAGCGTCTGACGAAGTGGGATTTTCTCCCACGAAAGCTCATGCAATAAATAAATCTGTTAGTCTTTAAAAGTGCCACAGGACTCTACTGTTTTTATGTTTACTAAGAAAAACAAAATCACTAAACAGCTGATTACCAATGCAGAGATTATTTCATTTTCCTATGCAGAGGCAGAAACTGTTAAGCAAGTTTCAAGCAAGGAACAGATTGCTGGTAAAGTTAATCACCAGCTGTCAGAGTCCATGTGCCACAGGCCACCTGATCAAGTTAAAAAAACAGATGGTTCACCACCAGTTAGGAGTTACATAAAGGCAAGAGCATGTTCTATGTATGAAACACAAGATGTTTCATGAGTGGAGCAGCATTGCCCTAGCTGTGTTAATCCCAGAATGCCCTTCTGAATCTTGTGAGAAAGGGATTTATATTGCAGTGTTAGCCATACACCCACACACAATTTTGATTAGTCCCACAGGAACAGGTTGTGCTGCTGATTTGCCCTTCCCCTGCACCTCCAAACTTGTTTTTCAAGAGAGCAGTTGATTCATTAAGACCAGGGTTCAGAACACTTGCAGAAAAATAGAAGGAAATTCAAAGCTGTCATGGAACACATGCACCATGTTGAACATGAGCTCTTCTTTCTGGTAGTGGCAAATCTTATATCTAGATTTCCTAGGCGGGCAAATGTCTGAAATAATATTCTACCACAGAACAAAATGATACTTGCCCCGGAAGGAGACGAAGCAGCAGCAGTTCCAGCAGGTATGAAGGAAAGCAGAAACCAGATGGTACAGCCACACAGATTTTAGGGATGGTGGGAAGTGGACAGAAATCTATAATGCTTATAAGATGATAAAGGAAGCCCCTTGAGAAATGTGATAGAATCCCAGATCATCAACTGATGCAAAAATACTGTTTTGTTTGCGAGTCATCCTTTGCTTGAAGGAGGGTTGGAAAAGGAAACCATATGGGGAGTGCTTTCCAAAGACAAGCCATCCAGCATACACAACAATCAAGAGAGAACCAGACCAGGCATCATGGCTAAAGTATTTCCAAGGCACTTGGGGTAGAACAAGCCTGCTAGGATGGGCCATAAAGAAGGATCTCGTGGAGAGCACACAAAGGAATGCCGTACCTTTTCATCACTCCTGAGACATGGAATTGAGATGCTTAAATTGGTAACGTGCCAGATAGGTAACCAGAACTAGCAAGGAGAGGGGAAAACAAAACAACCACCACCCCTTTTTAATGGGTGCCTCTTGACTTGATGGAGTAGATACAATCAGGAAAGCCCAGTAGTGTGGGCCAGAGCAGTGACTCAAATCCAAGAAACAGGAATCCTACACCGTTTTCAACACAGGGCGAGGGCTGGGCTCCAGGTCAACCCGGGGCATTGGAAAAGAACAGCTGCATACTGGTTAAGAGGCAGGGTCTCATATCCCATACACTTAGTCCTAGAAGACTAAATTTGTGGGGTATGCCCCAAGACAATT
Organism: Pelusios castaneus; assembly: GCA_007922175.1. Classification (NCBI taxonomy): domain Eukaryota; kingdom Metazoa; phylum Chordata; order Testudines; family Pelomedusidae; genus Pelusios; species Pelusios castaneus. The sequence continues at coordinate 3,399,029 of ML685814.1, forward strand.
TACTGACTTGAAAGGCTTGCGTGGTGGGGACATGCAACTTCAAAAGTGTTGCTGCACTGAAAGAACTTGTTACTGAAAAGTAACCTTTTCTTCATCAAGACTCAGATGGAACAATCCTATATCACTATAGTTTCATCTCCCCATGTCCTTATTCTCACTGATATGGAATTGGGAAGGACCTTAACAGGTCCAGTGACCTGTTTTCCCATTGGCTTCTCCAATCCTAGACAACAGTTTCCAATGTTCTTCAGTTCACCACACAGAAAAAACATGAATCTCTGGAACTCAAACGTTCAGAGCATGAGATTGAGAGCTTTAATGAAGGTGCAGTGTAAAAAATGCAGGCAAAGCAGTCAAGTCTGACTGTTTCGCACTTTACTTCAGTCTACATATACACTTGGGTGATGTGTAGGAGGACTACAGCTCCATAGCTCTGAGATGTCAAGAATAAACTGATGGAACGACTGAGCAGTGCACACTTTATGAATATTTCTAGACAAGGGATCTTCACATCAAGGCCATTTGCAAATCCACAACAGGTATGAAGTTTTACAAAAACCCACAACCATCTGTTTACCAGAGTGCAAAAAAAATCTGAAAAATGATGGCTTGCATTTATACAACATTACATCTCTTATGCAGGTATTTCCCAAGTGCCATTTACAAACTAGATGTGAAACTAAAAATACTGACTAGGCAAAGCTTTTAAAAAAATCAAAACACACCTGTTTATCTTCTTGAAGATCAAGCTCCCCTTTGCTAGAATCAGAATTTGTGTCATCTTCCTCATCAGAGCTGTTCATAATCTCTTCATCTGATTGAATCTCTCCCATCACCGCACTGGGATCAGTGTGATGATCTTCTGATGGCCTACAAGAAAAAAAAAAAAAAAACACCCCAAATATGCTAGTTTATATTAGCATAACTTTTAATTTTTATTTGAAAAGCTATCCATCACAAGAACTGGACTGTTACTAGAAGTGCTGAGAGCCCTGGAGAAGATAGAGCAGGATTTTCCATAGAGGACCTATGAGCCTGGAATGCTGTATCTATCCTGGTATTTACACAATGTTCATTGCCATAGCAGCTGAGTGCCATACAAGTTAAACAGTCAAAAGGATTTTATGTTCTTTTTACCCTTCACAGATGCCAGAGTTGATCTTCGTCATCCTTCAGGGCAAAGCTTGAATTCTTTGCCCCCCCTTGCTAGCGTGTGTGTATATAAGAAATACATGTATTTCATATGCCAGAGGATAAAGGTAGACTGTTGATTTTATTTCTGTTTTGCTCTGCTCTCTGTCATGGCCCTGGGACTCATGCTGGACATAATGCTCAGTGTGATAATCTTGGTTTTTGGGTTTGGTTTTGTTTTAAATAAAGACACCCAAAGACATTTGGTTATTGGACACCCCTAAAAGTTCACGGTTCTTAACAAGGCATGTGCTAGTTAAATAGCTATGGTAGGTCGAAATTAATGCTATGGGTAATCAGTTCAATACATACTCAGTTTTCTAAAAAGGGGCTGTAGAATGTACATTTTTGTGATCCATAAAAAAAATGAAAATAAAACCAGCCCTTTCAGACAGCTGTCAAAACCATAAAATATAATCAGGCTCTAGTCGTGGACTCGTAAGTCTCAGTTTTCATTAACTTTAGCCATATTTGTAGCTTGCAGAGATTTTGTGCAACAAGCATGCATGCTGACCCTATGAACAACTCTACTCCGTTAATAAACCCTGACACCTTCAGCAGACCTCTTAAGAAGTTTTCCCAGAAAGAAAATTCAAAATAGCAAACAGAATATTGTAAAATTACAAAAGTAGCTTCTTACAAGAAGAAACACAGAGAGCAGAGGCTAAAATGTCCTGATTAACTCACACAGGAACATATTTCTTCCCTTCAGGCTATAATAAAGTGAGTTAGAAAGCTGTAACAACATCTTCAACTATAGAGTTAAGACTCTAATAATTTCAAATTATACCAAATTAATACATAGTTCATGGGATCAGCTTTCAAAGCCATCAAGATACCGAATGTCCTCCTTTCCAATATATTCCAATGCACACGGACCAAGAGAAGAACGTTACCCACCTTGTACAGTAACTGGAATTCTTCGAGATGACTGTCCCTGTGGATGCTCCACCTAAGGTGTTGGTGTTTTCACACAACACGGCCCAGAGAACTCTCTAGCAATGCTCATCAGGGTCACGCGGGCACTGACAGAACACCTCACACTGACTTGGCGCCCTGTCAGCACACACGTAACCTGACCTCCTTCAGTTCTCTCTCAATGAGGGAGCAAAAAAGATATGTGCTCCGAAGTAGAGAGGGGTGAAGGGTGGGTGGTGGAGCATCCCCAGGGACAGTCATCTTGATGAACTCCAGTTACTGCACAAGGTGGGTAACCTTCCTGTCTCCTTCAAGACGTGTGTCCATGGATGCTCCACCTTAAGTGACTCCAAAGCCGTGTCCTAGACAGAAGGAGAGACTTTAGAGTCACTATCCAGGAAAGGACAGCTAGACCCAATGCCACATCTGACCTGGAAGCTTGATCAATTGTCTGATGTTTAGTGAAAGTGTGTATTGAGGCCCAGGTAGCAGCCTTACAAATATTGACAATAAAGACATTCTGGAGAAAGGCTGTTGAAGTAGATACAGCTCTGGTGGAATGAGTTCATGTGTGTGCTGGTGGTGAAGTGTGAGAGATATCGTAGCACGTGTGTATATAGTTAGATATCCACTTGGAGAGTCGTTTCGAGATTGGTTGTCCTTTGTTTTTGTCCACTGTCGACACAAATCTGTTTGATGATCGTAATGTCTTTGCTCTTTCGAGTGTGGTTTCATCATAAAAACAAGTAAATAGTCTGATTAAGGTGGAAGGTGGATGAAATTTTTGGAAGAAACGTTGGATGAGGTCTCAGGGCAACTTTATCCTTGTAAAAGGTTGGGTAAGGTGGAGTTGCCATCAATGCTGTTAGTTCACTGACTCGGCCAGCCGATGTAATGGCAATTAGAAAAGCCACTTTTATAGACAGGTGTAAGAGCATTCAAGTTGCCATTGGTTTGAAAGGAGGTTTAGTGAGAGTCTTTAGTACTAGTTAGGGTTGGAGGATGAGTTTTTGGGTATAATTTCTGAAGCCCCTTGAAAAACCTCTTAACAACATGGTGAGAAAAAAAGGGATTCAAACCCTGTGTGTTCACAGAATGCAGCAATGACTGCTAGATGGACTCTCATTGCACTAACTGATAAATTTGATGACTTTCGATGGAGAAGGTAGTACAAGATCGAAGGGATAGGAGCTGATGATGGTTGAATGTTGCTTTGGAAGCACCAGCATTGGAATCTTTCCCATTTTTAAGGTAAATTCTACCTGTGGTTGGTTTTCGACTATTTAGGAAGACGTGTTGAACTGCCTCCAAGCACAGGAGCTCCTCAAGGTGGAACCAACAAGGTACCAGGCCGTCAGGTTTCTAAAGGTGGAAAGCAGATGGCTCAAAATTTATCAGAGGAGCATGCAGGCCCTCAACCTTATCCTCAAAATTGAGGTTTAGCAGGAGGAGCTTGAGAAGCAGAAGGTTGATTTGAAGGCTGTCTATGGCGCTGCAAGCGCTGCCTAGGATACCCCTGTTGGTCCTGGTGTCTATACTGCGGTCTGGATTGTGGTTGGAACTGATACCTCGCGATGTAGGGTTGGTAATGGTATGACCTGCGTCATGTCAGAGGGGGATAGATCCTGAAAGCTTGTAAGGTGGCTCACAAGTCTTTAGAGCCATGCATAAGTTGATCCATGGTCTCAGAGAATAACTTTTTCTTTTCAAAAGGGAGATCCCTTGATGGCTGCCTGCAGTTGTTTTGGAAGATCTGCCGAGTGTAACCAAGAACATCTACGCGTCACCAGTGGCAATGGTGCGAGCCGCTGTGTTGGCAGCATCCAAGGTGGCTTGGAGTGCCGTTCTGGAAAATCAGCTGACCCTCTTTGATGACTGAATGAAAATGTCTCTTTTCCTGAGGAATAAACTCAAAGTCTGCCAGCTTATGATAATTGTTGTGGTCATAATTGGCGAATAATGCCAAGTAATTGCTGACTCTCAAATGGAGGGTAGTGGAGGCATACACCTTCTTTCTGAGAAGATCCATCTTCCTGTCCTCCTTGTCCTGGGGTGTCGTTCTGTTGAAATGTTGTTTGTGTCAGTTGTTTGCCACCTCGACCACTAGAGAGTTGGGAAGGGGATGGTTAAAGAGGTATTCGGAGTCCTTATTAGGGACAAAATATTTCCTATCCTCTCTTCTGGAGGTAGGTGTGATTGTGGCACGGGTTTGCCAGATGCTATTTGCCGGGTTGATTATGGCATCATTCATCAGCAACACAACTCTGGTAGAGGATTTAGTGTGCAGAATCCTCAACAGTTTGTGATGAGATTCTGAGGTGTCCTGAATAGTGATCTTAAGTGTGTCCACAACTTGGTGAAATAAGTTCTGAAACTGTTTGTAATCATCAGATGTGGTGGGAAGCATTATTTTATATGGTTTGTGCATCTCCCTTCAATTGCTGCAAGTGTAGACAAGGCCTGTGGGTCTTCAAGATGTTACACTCAGTGTGGATCCCATTGTAGATTTGCATGTGCCTCATGCAAGTGCCACCAGATGTTTCTGTAAAACAGTATCCTTTGAGGGCATGCATGCTGTGCCTCTGATAAGAGCATGGGAGGCATAACCTTCCCTCATAGCCCTCAGGATTCAAAGCTCTTGCTTGTGAGGATTACAAAAAGCGGGGATGGAGGATGGGTCCTGGGATCCATACTGATATCATCTTGAAGAGCCACACTAACCATAGGATAAGTAACCATTCTTTCTTTTTCGAGACTGTCCATGTGGGTCCCACAATCTGGGTGTTGGGGCTGGCCAATAGCATCCCCTCAAGCCAGTGGCAGTGAGTGCCAACTGAATTAGTCAAACAATGACTTAAGTACTGCTCTCCTGAACCTGGCATCTGCTCTGGCAGTCGTGTCAGGAACATGATACATCACGGAAGTCACTGGATTATTCCATGATGCAGCCTTTCAGATTTCAGAAACTAGGATATTTTGGAATCAGAGGAAAGATGCTGTAGTGAGTATGGCTTGATGTCTTAAAAGAGGGGATCACCAGCCAACTGACAGCATTGCATGCATCCACTTGGAGATTCTCTGTGATGAGGTGCCCTGGCCAGATGGGGCTACAAAAAGCTATGAAACAGCAAAAGTGGCTTAGTCTTATTAAGGTAATAAATAAAAGCTCTGAATACCATGTAGTTCCTTCCCTCCCAATGACAAACCAATCTTGAGCTTGGAGACACAGGATGATGAAGGCAAGCTTTACTATTTTGAACTTGAGGACAGTATGTATTTGTTCAGTCTCCTCAGGTCTAGAAAAGGACAAAGATCTCCTTTCTTCTTCAAAATGAGGAAATATCAGGAGAAGCTACTTCTTTCCCTGAACTCTGTTGCAACCTCCTCTATAGCTCCTAAATGCAGCAACAAGGCAACTTCTGATTGCAGCAGGCTCACCTGAGAACAGGTGCATGTAGGTGGTAACAACTAGAACTGGATGGAAGAGCCATGGGCAATGATCATCCTGTTACAACAGATGATGCTTGGTATAATGGCGGGGGGTGGATTCTGATCGTTGTGCTCATTCACTGGATTTGATGTGGGTCCAGACCATGCTGTCATGTTCGCTGGCATGCTATAGGAATAGGATGCACCGATGAGGAAAAGAAAAGGTAGTGCTCTTTGCTGTATCCTAGCCTTTTCCTAGCCTGGTATGCAGGCTGCCTGAACTGGTAAGACACCATCCATGACCTCTAGTGGGACTGAGAACAGTAAGACTTGTGGTACAGCACTGAGATGTAAATCCCTAGAAAGCATAAGAGTCATTTTGTGAGTGCAGAGTGCTGTCTCTCTTCCTGCTGAATAACTCCATGTCCTCAGAGTGCAGGTCTTCAATAGTGACCGTTTCCTCAATTGTGATTCTAATGCTTGGAGCCATGATGCTCTGCATATTATTACCATGGTAGCCAGGGACTTTGCCATGTTTTTGGAGGCATACAATGCCATGTGTGGTGCCAACCTGGCCACTAGCTGACCTTGCATAGTACTCTTTTACCTCCTCTCTGCTGTCTTGCATAAGTTTTGTGAGGAAGGGTGTTACTTTGTCTCAGGTTAGGAAATCATACTTGGCCAGTAGGGCCTGGCAATTAGCCACAGGCAGCTATAAGAGAGGCAGAAGAATATGTCTGTCTTCCAAAGCAGTTGAGCTGTTTTGCATCTTTGTCTTTGGGGATACTCTTGTTCTGCTTCAATTTTTCCTGTACTATTGACATGACCAAGGAGCCTGGATTAGGAGTGAATATTTACACATCCTCACAGAAAGGCAAAATGAGCATCTGCTAGGTATACATGTTTCCCCTAGACAGAACTTGCACCTACTCTGCCCATCTTTTAAAGGGATTAGTCCATTACAGAATGGTCAGGGCTTGAAGCTACTGGTTGAGTCCCCGATGCTAAATAACTCTATGTGGGTGTGTCTATCCATCAATACTCGATACAGAGGATTGGGTAAGATCCCTTTCATGCTCAGAATCTTGAAGATTTAGGTTTTCCACAGCAGACTCTAGGACAACAAAATATTACACACTCCTGAAATAAAAGCCATGCACACAGGTAAGTCACATGATAGTTCTATTGTTCACACTTCTTAAAACCTTCTCTCTTATCCCACTCCAAATGCTATCATTGAGGACTACTGTATTAACTTTATTGATGGTCCATATATCATTGTGGGCTACTCCCTGTGGTAGCTTCACTATCCTATGTTCTCCTACAAATGGACCTTAAGCTTGTCGGGAGGTTCTAGCAGAGAAGCGCAGCTATCGTATACCCTTGACCGAAGAACGGTACTCCTCTATCTGGGAAGGTTGCCCTCTTTGATAGGCGTGCAGCTTTGGGAGGGATGCACACATCCCTCCTGAAGCTCCACACTCAGTCGAAGAGGATAACCTTCCCAAACAGAGTACCACCAGTCTTCGGTCAAGGGTACATGATCTCTCGAGTAGGGTTCCCAGAACACCTGCGGGAACATAAAACAGTTGGGGGAGGGAGAGAGGAAGGGATTACTGCAATCCTTGGGACTGTAGACAGCTCCAGAGAAGTACCACCTCTTGAGACAGTTTGCATATACAAGTTCAGATACCAGACACCCAAGGAAACAAAGAAAGGGCTTTTGGTTTTAAAGGTTAAGTTTAACCTGGCAGAAGGGCCTCCTTTTTGATGCAAAAAACAGATGACTTCTTGTGCAATGGATACCCAACTTTGCTGAAGTGTTGGAAGAACCTGTCAAGAGTCTCAGTAGGACTGATGAGGAGCTGTTGGTAAAGCATTTAGATCCCTTTTTTGTTGTTGTTTTCTAGGTTTTTACTGTATGCTTTTGTCCATAGGTAAATGAAAGAAGAGTATGGTTACATTACTCATAACTGCTGTCATTCACTGGTCATAGTTGTTAGCCCATGGAGAGAAACAAAAGACTGGGACTGGTCATTAGTCAGACCTGCCAAGAAAAGCAACATGAATTGCAGAGAAGTTATAGCTTAAATCTAAAGAGAAGAGAAAGGGATGTGGATCCCTGCCCAGAGAAAGGCGAGAGTTAGAGGCCTGACTAGGCATTCCCAAAACAGACTACAGAGGGGAATAAAGATGCAATTACCCCAAAAGTGTGACAGTCAGCATATATTTATATAGCTCTTGAGAATCGATAACAAGGAATTGTTTAACTCTATGCCGAAACCAAGAGGCAATATACTATTTTCATTACAGCATGGTCTAAAAACTCCCATATTTCTACTAATACCACCATATGCTGTACATATGGTATAGTTCTGTCAAACCTGTACTAAAAATATTTTGCTCTCCTTCTTGGATGAGATTTTTAAAGCTGCATTGGGGTTCTGAAGGCTTGAAATCTCTCAAGGCAGCTTTGAAAATTTCAGTCCTTACTATAATTTATCTGAAATCCTCAATATCTAAGCTACAGTATGTGGTTAAGATAATTGCTTGACTTTATTTAAAATGTAATTTGAACTAATCTGCTTGCATCAAAGCTAGAGAAAAAGAACACCAGAAGATCAATGATATTTTATAGCAAGTGAGATTATCATCTTTTGAACATAGATTTCTGAAATTCTATGATCGTAAGTCTGCCAAATCACCACTGGGCATTTTGAAGGGGTAGAAATTCTTCACATTTTTGAAAGATTGCTGACTTCAGCATCATGACATAGTTATTTTAGATTTTGCCCTTGGACAAAGTCTTGTCTGGATCTCTCATGAATGTGAGAAAGATAATGGACTTAAATTTTATAACAAGTTTTATGCCAAATAAAAAACAAAAAGCAGTTTAAGTTATATAATAGGCTATATAGCCATATTAAACATCCTTTTTGTCATCAGCTAGTATTCTGGAACACATCTCAGACCACAGATGCATCTCAGCTTCTTGAGTGAATAGAAAAGTCAAGAGTACATGTTATAGTACTAAAAGTCTCCTTGAGATCATGGGACCCAGCCCAGTGTTTCTTATGGTCATTTTATTTATAAACAAAAAAAAGTGATGGCAACCTCAGCTGCCATAGTGTCTCAGACTCAGTGTAATTCCTGTTCATCTTTATACTCCATTCATCATGCTACTCCTATTTCCTCAGCTCAATGGGTCACTGCACAACCCCTTACATTCTTGATGTTACTTCTCTACAGATTTACAATGAAAATCAATTCCTATTTAACAGCTTGTGTAGACTAATATCAAGTGTTCATGGGCCCAATACCAGCCCACTCAGAATGAAAATACTACTATGGGCTTTAGATCAGCCACCGAAAAAGAGATTGAAGATTTCTGTATATGGATTTGGTACATTAATCACCCTTTAAAGACAGGCCTATACAAATAAGCATTTCCTTGAAATATAAGTGCATCTTCATTTACAGAATTATTCTCTCCCTTCTATGCCTCAATCTTTCCCTCATGGCCACTTTAGTTTCTCTGACAATGTGACAGTTTTCTACTCTTTTTCTACCCTCAGTCTTTTTTTTTTAAACTCTGCCATCATGTACTATTTCTCTCTAATAACCAATTTTCAATCCTAGTTCTCTTCATATAGTAGCTAATATGTTTTGTTTTAAGCACCCACACAGACATCTCTAGCCTACTCTCTCCCAAAATATCCATCCTGATCTCGTTTCCTTTTTGTCACATATTCTTTGCCCACAGCCCCAACATTAATAAGCTTTTTGGTACAAGAAACTTCTGCATTATCAGTCATGTGAAACAACTCACTGCTAACTCACCACACTGTTCCTTGAGTAAGAATATCCTGTCATATCATGTGAGGAAGCTGACTATATATAGATGTGGTTAAACTTTTTATTTATTTACATACACTTAAGAATGTTAATTTGCCTGATAATCTGGAATTTCAATGATTATTTAAATGGTAATACTATATTTTTCTTATTGCTTGTTGAGTAAGATACCAATAAAGTAACCTATAACATTATATATGTCATAATAAAAAAATGGAAGGAAGGACAGATATTATGGCAATTCTTTGTGAACTAGGACAAAGCAATTCTGGCAAGAAACAAATTGCCTGTCAGTAGGAATCTCTTGTGAACTTCTAAACTTTAAGCCTGCCTCTAAACCAAAATGTTATTGTTAAGATGGCAAATGTTTTTAACATCAGGTTTTTTTCCCTTTGAAGTACGTACACATGTCAACTCCAACGCCATTACAACTTTCTAACCATTGTGTGCACATGCAAATGTCAAGCTTTCATCTAATTTTAGTACTTTATTAAATAATAGTATCTATAGTTGGCTTAGCATTTTCAAAAAAGATTTATTTGCACTAGCAATTGAAATTTATTCATACACAAAAACTACATTAAAGAACTTCCAACTTCAGTCCTGTAGCCCTGGATTGTAGTATGCTCAGTTGTTCTGCGAGGATGGAGCCATGCTCCCTCCAGTCACATGTAGGTGTCGAGAGAGAATGAAAGAATGCTCAGGAAGGGCAGAATCTTCTGAGTTTTAGCTGTTAAACTCTAGAAAGCCTCTGCTGAGCATGTGCCAATTGTGACTTTTCAAAGGCTTATCACTTGGCAAAATTTGGATGGATTTTCATGGGGACTGGCAAAAGGCACATTCCCAACATAAAGGGCACTCTCTATCACATTTTAGTTCCATCCTTCCAAGCACAGGGGCTCTTGAGTTCTCCAAATAGAAGGTCACTGGAACTTTTTTGACACAAATCTGACATCAGAAATTGCAACACTACAAAACCAACAGGGGAACACTTCAATCTCCCTGCTCACTCCCTTGACAACCTGTTAATAGCGGTGCTCAAACAAATGAATAACAAATCACAGCTTCAAAGAGAAACTGCAGAATTGGAATTTATATGTAAATTCAACTCTGTTGCCTCAGGGTTAAACAAGGACTACAGACTTTTTTCTCATTACAACAGGTGATTTGACCTCACCTTCCTCTATGTGCTGTTCCCCAGTGTTTTAATCCCAACATCTATTCTGATTTGCTGTTACAGTCTGACCTGATCCTATGTCATACACTTCTCTGCATTTAATTTCCTCCCATTCTGTAAGTTCCCCATCTTCAAAGCGTCTGATGAAGGGGGATTTTCTCCCATGAAAGCTCATGCAATAAATAAATTTGTTAGTCTTTAAAAGTGCCACAGGACTCCTTGATTTTTTTGGAACTTTTTTTAACTTTGATAAACTATGTTCTATTCCCAAGCTTTGTTCTGGGAAACAGCTAAACCATTTTGGTTGAAATTAAATATCAACCTGAGGCAGACATCCAACATGGAAAATTTCAGCCCAGAAAGTTTGTGCGGCAAAGTTATAAGCAAGTGAAAACTGGGTCTTCTAATGGGAAGTGTTGGGCAACCTTAACAGACAGGGCTCCCAACTCTGCCTTTAATCTGTATCAAAACAGAACTGAGAGGTGCCAACCAAGATCAAAGACTCACTTTTAGGCACTATTAAGCTAGGCACTATGCAATCACAGTGAGACAATCCCTGCCCCAGAGAGCTTGAAATCTAAATACACAAAACAGGCAAGAGAGTGGAAGTATTAACTCAAGTCCCATTTAAACATTGGGGAACTGAGACACAGAGAAATTAAATGACTTGCCCAAGGCAATATAAAAGTCAGAACAGAGATCGGAAGTGAACCCTCATATCCTAAGTTCTAGCTTAGTGCCTTCAACATCCTGCCTCTCCTAGAATTCTGGGTTTGTTTGTTTCACCTTTTACCTGCCCAAATCCATGGTTAGCACTCCTCAGGTCTTTAAAGTCTCCTCATACTCACACCAGCCTACACCACCTCCTGTGTAGAACTTTCTGGAGAAGGGTCAACTGCACCATGCTTTGGACAGAACGTTCAGGTCGTTAATCTCTTGCTACTGCATTTAAAGTCTCAAGACAGTGTCCTTGCCTCAGGAATGAGTCTCTTTCCCCAGACATCCTATACTTCCATTTACAGATATCTGGCCCAGGAATGAAAATAAGGAGAACGAAACCTCAAAGAAAAGTTAAGCAGCATATACATATAGCTGTACCGACACTGCTGTAAGCTTAGTCATGCCTTTAAAAACAAAAAAAAAATCACAGCCATTATTTTCAGCCTCAAATCACGAGGATTTCGCTCTCAGCTCCCAGTTTGTTCAGATTCATATTCTGCCACTCTCTAAACCAGAGAGATGACAACCAGTCACATCCCAAGACAGTCTATTTTGTGTCTTCTGCAACATAGATACTCTGCATTTTCAAGTTCTACCATGAAGAGCTCTCATTAGGAAGTTGAACATTAGCTTAACTGCTAACTCTCACATACGTAACTCTACAGTATTTCTAAAATGACACGTGTGATTCCATTTTTAATAGCCTGCTCCTTGATACACTACTTTTTAAAATTTCTTTCTAATTTGTACTTGTGCAGTTCAGAATGCTTTTTCCATTTCCAAAAAGCATTTTGAAATTAGATAAAGGGCTGATGAATATACACACCTGACACAAATTCAATTAAGGATTTCATGTAATTTACTGGCTTTACTTTTGCAGTTTTTAGAAAGGCTTGTTCACACCTATTGTAGTTTTGAAAAAATATCCTCTTTTGAAGCAGAGTCTTTAGCATGTTAATAGTTCCTTGCCCTTTTCCTGACTCATGAGATGGCAAACAACATATAAAGAACACTAAACTGATTACAATTTATAATCACAACTAAAGTTCCTCTAACAAAGGGTTAAGGCACCAGTTAACACTGCCTAATATATTTCATCTCAAATGTTACTTTTAGGATTGTAACATTGCAGAAACACCGTTGGCATGTAGATCACTTTTTCCTTTAAACTGATAAGAATTTCTGACCTCACAATGTTCACCCATATTTTTATTATGACTATGAATATTATTCATACAGATCATTACTATCAATTCAGATAAAAAAGATCTTGTTGGTATTTATGAAGTCCTAAGGGTACACTGAATCTGTGAGCAAGAAATCCCTCACATCTTTATCACAATACTGCTCACAGTCCATGCTGACAAAAGCTGTAACCAAGACAGTATGCCTCACTAGTAAAACTTGCGATTTTCCTAAAACAAGATTTGGCTGTAGCCTTTAGAGTGTCTCTTGAATTGCGAAGCTATTCAAGGGCTAGTTTAAAAAAAAACAAAAAACCAATTCTCTCTTGGTTCTGACACTTGAGGCTCCAACTAACAGAACCTCTACTGTAACCAGAGGCAGCCTTTGGCTATTGGGGACCCTAGGCAAAGGCCCATTGCAGGACCCTCTTCTGTGGCCCCGCTGCCCCCACCCGAAGCCTCCCCTTGCAGCCCAGCTCCTTTCCACGTGGTCCAAGCCCCTTGAGACAGCTCCTCTTCCTGCTGCCAACTATGGCAAGTGCGGCTTTTGGGGTAGGCGGAGCAAGCGATGGGGACCCTTACTGCTCGGGGCCCTAGGCATGTTCCTGCTTCGCCTACCCCAAAAGCTGCCTCTGACTAAGGTAAAACGGAGGGGATGGAGAAAAACATTTCAAGAAGCAATTATCTGATTTAGAAGTTCTGGAAGTCAGAATTAAACTGGAGTCATAACAGGGATAGTGACAGTATCTATAAAAGTGAAACTTAAAAGAAAAATTATTCACAATTTAATAAGATTGCAGGTCTAAAGTTAGTTCTATTTTTGTACCTTTATTTTACATTTCTTTTGATCTTACGATTTTCTAATTTTATGCTCTTACTTCATGCTTACTTTATGCTTCAAGGAAAATTTACTGCAGTTTAAAAAAAAAAAAACCAACAGATTTCTATCAAGAGGCAAAATGGACGAGGTCAAATACTTGACAGAGACACTTGACAAATGTGATATAAAATGCTAACTGAGATCACAAAGATGCACAGGAAAAGCCCAGGAAGCGATAGGAGCAGGCGAATAAAGATCATTTTTTCACAGCAGGATAACTAAAATTAATTGTCTCCATCATAGGCAGTGCTAGCCCATTGAGGGCCTACACAGGAATATTCCCCTCCCCACACACACACACACACACAACATATAAAAAATGGGAATAGGGGATTCCCCTGAGCTGCTTAGGGTCCTAGGCATTGCTTAGGCTTTGTGAACACTAGTATTTTTGTCGGTCAAGTGTGTGAAAAACACCTAACCTCTGACTGACGTAAGTTTCCCCAACAAAACCAGAGTGGACAATGCTATGTCAGCGGGAGAGGCTCTATCATCAGCATAGAACGGCTACATGGAGACCTTACAGCAACGCACTTGTAACGTCTGTAGCGTAGACATAAACTTAGTCTGCTTATGCGTAGTGCCAGCATAGGATAGTTGTAAACTTAGGCTATGTACACATGACAAACTTGTCCCGCAATAAGCTGTCGCGAGACAAGGAAAGCGCTATAAATATAGCGCTTTTGTGTGTGCATACATGTTCCTTGTATCACAAAGGAGCATTCACCCGTGTGAACGCTCCTTTGCAATACAAGGAGCAGTGCATGGTGGGCACCTGTCCCACCATGCACTGCCCACAGCCAGCCTTTTGGCTGGCAGTGGGCTACCCCAGTGGTTCACTGTCCTCACCAGTTCGGGCCAGCCCCCTCGCTCAGCCGTGGGGCTTCGGGTGGCAGCGGGGGGCTGCGCACTTAAGCGCCGCAGCCCCTGCCTCTGGACTAGTGGGCTGGCCTGAACCGGCGAGGGCAGCCGGTTAGGGCCAGCTCACTAGCTCAGCCTTGGGGCTTCGGGTGGCAGCTCCAATAGTAGTCAATTTCACTGCTCTGCTAGAGCAGTGAAATTGACATATTTGACAGCTCCAATGTCCCAGAGTGGCCTGGATTGGCACTCTGGGACATTTCCGGAGGCTGTCTAATGCGGAAAATCCATCCACACGAGCACTACTGCGGAACAGCTCCGCGGTAAGCCTAACCACTCTCGATTTGAGTGGTTTAACTGTTGCGTGGCAAGAGGGTGTTGCCGCGCAATAGGGAAAATGATCGTGTGTACGCTAGCAGCTTTATTGCGCGGTAAGGAGCCTTATCGCGCAATAAGTGATCGTGTGTACATGCCTTAGTTTAGAATAGAGAGTTTCACTGATAAGAGACTGTGAGTTCTGCCCTTATAGATACTCGGAGTGCTAAAGGATAGACCTCTGAAGAAGTGTTGGGGTTGTTTGTTTTTAAGAAGAAATAGATTAAGGGAGCAGTCAGGATTCACACCACCTTTGCTGTTGTGGGCTCAGTCTCGCCTCATCTCTGAAAGAATATCACAGAATGGTTTAAGGGGCATGTAGGTATACAGAATGAACAGAGATCCTTCAAGCAGCATGAATAGAATGGGTGGGAAGAAAGGGTGGGAAGAAATCAATCTCCGGAGCTATTTGATTTTGGGGATTATTTTGAAAGTATCTATAAAAATCATGAATATTTTGATAATTACCTTTTACAAAACACTTAGAGAATCCAAACAGTAGAGAATCTAGAAAATCACCTTGTATTTTTAATTAGCAAACTATGTTTGACCTCAGATCAGGGACACGTCCTCTTCCTTCATTGGGGAATAGAGGCGGTTGACTTTCCATATCAGATGAATGTTTTGTGGCTTTTTTCTCCCCCTCTTTTTAAGATCTCTTCTGGATTGATGAATATTTGGTGGTCATGTATTTATATATATTTTGTACTATGCCACTTTTTTCATCATCATACCATATATGCACTTGCATAATTACACTGCCTTAAAAATGCTAACAAAGAAAAATCTTTTATAAAAGGAAAACTAAACTGAACTAAAGCTATTTTTTAATCCGTCGTTTAGTTCAGCTATCAAGTGGAAGCTACTGCTTCCAAAAGTACATTAAGACAGCTTTCATAGCAGAATAACATCCTCCTGTAGTTGCATAAGCATTTTTTTATTGTTCAATTGGAGCTTTAATTGATGATTCCTCATTGCATTTCTTGGGAAGTTCAACAAAAAAAGATGCATGCATGTCTTTGATGTGCCATGCTCTACATACAAGAACCGTATTTTAAACAGGTCTTTAATTTTAAAATCTCATTAGTGAAAACTTTTCTCAAGACTTTTTAAAACTAAAATCCTTTCTGAATTAAGTCCTTAAACTAATGTATAGCAAGACAGTGCTGCCAAAATATTAATCTAAGCCAAACTGTGTGTCCTGAGGTGTTCTAATTCAGCCTCACAGCACCACGTCATAAATCACGGAAAGCAGAGTACAGAGCCACTGAAATGACTCCATAGGAGCCAATATAATGTAGCATGCCAAAATATATTATGCACATTATAATGAACATATCTGACATGATATGACTGAAGCAACATCAAGCATGACTACCAAATAATTCAATATGAAATGACAAAATATATTGACCTTTATCATTGCTCTCAAGATCTCCTTATAGAGGAGATCCCCCATACCCAGATCTTCCCCTCACTTAGGCCAAACAAAGGCCATCTCCAGGCTCAGCCCTCCTGGGAGACCCTTGCAATGTGGCACTTGCCTATTTGAATTAATAAATAATAATAAATACAATCACCTACCATGGGGCCATCCGCATTAAACTACCTGCAAGAGAGCTACCACTTCTCTTGAATTTAGCAGGGGCTTTCCTTCTTCTATATGTCCTTGTGGCTAAGAGGAACCCCATTTGCTGTTAAATGGATCAGGTTAGAGAGGTACTTACTTTCACCTTACTTTCTAGTAGCATGTGTATGAAGATTCATGCTAGTTTTGCACAGACAAACTCATTAGATATCAACATTTCTTATTGCAGAGATCATAAACTCCTAAAAAAGAACTTTAGAGGGGGAAAAATGACAACTGCAAACACAAGAGCAGAAAACAAGATCTTCAAAACAAAGTTAACTCATAACCAGGATTTTGCCACCTAAGAGTGTCTACATTGCAGCTGGCAGTGTGCTTCACAGCCCAGGTAGATGGACTCACAATAGCTTTGCTGGAGATAGTGTGCTAACCATAGCTATGTGGTCATGGCAATGTCCAAGCTCAGGTGGCTCTCTTGAGACACTACTCACTAATTTTCAGTACACTAGCACAAATCTATCTACCAAGACAAGGAGACAAGCTCCTAGCTGCAGCTAAGCCATAGCTGAATACACCAGATTTTCTTAACTATCATGAAAATTTACCAGCCTAATACAAAATGTATTTGCCTGTCCTTTACTAGGAACACTGATACCAAGGGAAAAAGTAGTATTTTACTTGTCAGTTCATTACAAACAAAACCCACAAACAAGCAAATAAAAATGAGCTACTCACTGCAGTTAGAATTTTGGAAGGTTGAACCAATCTGTGTTGAAATCTCAAGTCAAACACCTTCAAGATGCAGGAATGTGCCAAACAATATATAATTAAAACATAAAAGCTACTTTACTGCATCGGTGGTATCATGGAGGCCTGGTGTTTAACTCCTCATCCTCTGAAATATAAATTACAAGAAGTCCCAAAAAACGGAACCATGAAAACTCCTGTGTATTTATGAATCACTATTTTTGTGCTTTTATTTCTCTTGACAGTTACATCATGATTTATGCATACATCTCCCCCTTAAAGGAATGTGACACACAGTTGGAACTTTGGAACTTTTAAAACTATGGCTCGCTCTCCACTTTTACATTTCAGACAATAGCCAACAAAAGAAATGGCTAATCAGTACTGAAAAGATAAGTTATTTAAATCTAAGACAAACAAGGAGTGACTTAACAATTCTTAAAAGCAGTGTTGTTTGTAGAAGCATCAGCTGACAGCTTTCTGACTGGAACACTAAAAAATGCTTGATGAGCCGCTTGGCTCAAGCCAAACACATGGACTAGTAATAAAACAATTCAGTCATTTCTTATAATGTTTAATCTATTCATGCTCTTCTCTCCCCAATTTTTATACATTTCAAAGACATTGAAGGAAACCAATTTTAGGCACTTTTTCTAAGCTTCTGACAGTTTTAGGCCCTTATCCCACAATCCAATCGCTGCAAGAGTTCAACAAGGGAGACACTGAAGTCAGTAGGGTTCCACACATTGGAAGAGGTCTGCCCACATGACCCAGATTGGATTGCTGTTACCGAGATATTTGTTTGGGTAAAATTAATTTAATTGCCTATAGAGATTTTGGAGGCTATAGTCCATTTTACATTTTTGCAGAAAAGTGATATTCACATAAACAGCGGTTAGCCCCCATTTTAAGGAAAAAAACTTTCATACAAAAAATTAAGGCTTTGTTAAAAAAAAAAGAGAACATCAGAATATTGAAACAGGTAAGGCAAACGTGTTCCTGGCTGCATTACAGTTGTTGCATTTACTTTAAGTACAAGTACAAAAACATATTACAACATTGCAGGGCTCAACAAATTTCCTTTGAATCTAAAGAGCCAGCCCAAAAATTAAGGAGCCAGACGAATGCCAGGGAGTGGACTCAGAAACCACCCTCTTTCCCATGGCATATCAGGAGCGGCAAGAAGCGGATCCTGCAGCAGGGTCCACTTCTCACCACTCCTGACATGCCATGGGAAAGAGGGCTGCTCCTGAGTCCTCTCCTGCTGCTTACATGCTGGAGGGTCCACTTCTCGCCGCTCCTGACAAGCTGTGGGAAAGGGGGCTGCTCCTGAGTCTTCTCCTGCTGCTGACATGCCAGCATTCCCCCAGCATGTTAGCAGCATGGAGTGGACTCAGGAGCAGCCCCCTTTCCCTCGGCATGTCAGGAGCAGTTGAGAGCTGACTTTGCAGCAGAGTCCAACAACTCCTGCTGCTGCTGACATGCCAGGGGAAAAAAGCCTGCTCCCGAGTCTGCTCCCCACCACTGACATGCCGGGGAGCAGACTCAAGAGCAGCCCCCTTTCCTGCAGCATAGCAGCAGGGAGCACTCCCTGCTGCTACCGACATACCGCAGGAAAGGGGGTGAGAGCTGACAAATCCTAGGCAACAGGATGAAATTTCTAGGCACATGGTGACCTGGTGTCTAGGATCTGTCGAGCCCTGCAATATTATAATACCATTGTTACACATGTACAATCAAGTTCAACTAAAATTGGTAATTTTTGCATATAAATAGTGAAACTAAAATTTGATGAATTAAAATAGGAACAACATTTAATTTAAGTCAAAATTTTGGCTTTACTTTTTGCTAACATTTTTAAAATACATTTTATTTTACATACTTAATAATACAAACAGTTAAATTAGGCC
Organism: Pelusios castaneus; assembly: GCA_007922175.1. NCBI lineage: Eukaryota > Metazoa > Chordata > Testudines > Pelomedusidae > Pelusios > Pelusios castaneus. Next base: position 3,417,861 of record ML685814.1, read on the forward strand.
TTGCTATTGTAAAAATTTCACCTTAAGAAACACAGTAAGGAACATCAGTAATATATTTCCTGAGCCAGTGCTGAAGATAATCTTCTGGAAAAGGCTGTTGTCAAGACACATAAATGAGTCTCATCAATTCTCGATTCATATCTGACTTTCCATTCCCTAGTTATATTATGGTACTCTTCTGCATTAATATGGAAGATGCATGATTTACTAAGTGCACTAACTGCTGGGAGACTGAAACAAGAAGAATCACGGTGGACAAAGAAAACATACTTTGACAATAAGTAACCCAACTTTGTCCTTTCCTCAGCATGACAAGATGTGTATATTAGAAAGAAAGCTCATACATATGAAAAAAAAGTGAAAAGCAAGGAGAGAAGGATTTTAAAAAAGGGGAGAGACTGCATATGTTGCACTTCAAGAGATCAAATTTCCAGAATTTGAAATTCCATTATGAAGGTCAAGCAGGAGGTCCAAGAGGCTGTCTGACACTTACATAGAGAAAATACTAACTGGGCTTAACAGGATGCACTGATTTAGTAATGGTTACCAAAAATCAGACTTTTAAAATTATCTGCAGATTAGATTTTGCAGAATTTTCCAACAACAGATAATTAATTTTAAGATGGGTCAGTTTTTTTGGAACAAACCTCATGGTTTTATCCTAGTGCTTTAAAGGATTTTATAGTGTTGAATCTGATCCAGATTTAAGGATCAATTTTTAGAAGAGCCAAGCTTAAGTCTGCAACTAAAATTCTCAGTAAATGGGGAGAGGATTCCAATACAGAGAAAGATGAGGAATATTGATCTAGGGGGCACACAGTTATTAGATATTGTATTGTAAATCCTCTAGGGCTACGGTTGTGTCTATCTGTATTTGTAAAGCATTGGGGCCCTTAAAAACTAGAATTAAAACTATTAGCATGACAGCCTTTAATATATTTTGACTACTGTAAAAAAGAAAAAAATTAAGCAGAGTGGGTTCTGGTTCACTGATCTGAGATTCTGCACATTTTGCCTGCTGTCTAGATTCCTATACAATAGGTGAATCACATACAGTAAGACTGTGTAGTAGACAAATAAGAATATCATAATACAGATTATGCCATGTAATAGAGTGATAGCATATCAGATCTTTCTGAAAGAGAATTAATTTTGCAAACTGCTAAATGAAGCACATTAGACTAGCTTTGTTGTGTACCCTGTTCATTTTTCTCCCCAAAACATAGACTACAGTAGATGTTGATGAGGCAGCAGGTGAAAATATGTGCAAACCATAACAGGGTGGGATGCATGTCTGTTAATTCTTCACCAACCCTGTTCGCTTGGGATTTTCAGGAGAATGTTCTGGGATGAAGAAAATGTTCAATTTTATTTAAGTTGTGCTTTGCTTTATACTCAGAACAGTAAAGGCTTACCCCAGCTGCTCTGAAGTGTGACAATTGGGGGAGGTAAGAGTTGAGTCAGGTGAAGCCAACACCTTGCAAGGTTGCTTTGGGACCTGCATGTCTGACAGGTCAGATGCAGTGCTTTGGCTAACAAAATGCCATGGGAGGACGACTAGAATATCCTCATAGCACTGGGAAGACTAACTGGAACAGTTCAGTTGCTAAATTGTTGCTGTCTACAAAAGCAGTGTAGGTGACACTATTGGATGACCCCACAATTAGCATTACTTAGAGCATGAACAATCCAAATGATGGAGTGAATACCCATACACGATTGTAGCCATTCTGAGCATGGACCCAGGATTTGTCACATGCACCCTAACCGATCCACAGTGTAATGAGTGTGCTCATTTCTCTAGAGCACATAAGGCTGTGATGTAGAGCAGTGGTTAACCACAGTGTTGCGACACAAGCAGTGGTGAGTGTGTCGTGAGCTAAGCCGCCACAGAAGGGAACTACGGGCTGCGACACATGCAGCCTACTTCTGTTAATCTGGGGTCGGGCTGGAGGAAGGAGACGTGGGCTGCAGGGCTAGGATGCAAGGCTGCTGGAGGGTTAAGGGCAGATGCAAGGTTGGGGGGGAGGTGGGGCTAAGACATGGAGGGTTGGTGTGTCGCACACTGCTGGGAAGGCTCCCAGCTGTGTCATGACTCTGAAAAGGTTGAGAACCCCTGATATACAGGAGGCATGCAAGAAGCACCTGGAATGGCAGAGGGAATCTTCCAGAAATAGTAAGTGCTAACTGATACTTGCTATCAAATCCACCTATCCCAAGGGCCAGCTCTTGCGCCCCCCCCCCACGTGAGCGCACACACAAATATATTATACAAAAATAGATTAAAAGGATATCATCAAGAAATTGGTTGTTTGCAATACACTGAGAAACTGAAAAGCTTTTACTTCCATTCCTGTTCTGTCAAACATGACTGTTTCACAATGAGCCTAAATAACTCTGCCTTTCCCAATTATTGCACTCATCAGTATCATCAACGATGTCACTACAGCTCTTGACAGAGGTATGACAAAAATATTAAAGGGAGAGCTGCCAAGAGAACAATGATTCTGTTTTGTAACTACTTTTGAGTTTTTGACATTTGTTTTCATTCCACACTGGCATGAAAGCAAAACCTTTCAACCACTTTCCAGTAAATCAGTCTCACTTTGAGAGAGTCATACACACACCTCTCTGCAAAACAGTTACTGCATATTTTGATGAAATTTCACTAAGTTAAATATCTTACAAACCACTTTAATTAAAGGGATATACACAAAGACACGGGGGGGGGGATTATATGGTGGGGTGTTTCCTTTTTTTAAAGAGTAGAAAAGTAATTATTTAAAAATATTTTAAATGATAGGGCACATCAAATTCTATAGAGGATTAAATAAATTATGAACCTAAACTACTTGACAGTGTCCCTTATGCTGTGGAAAACAAATATATAGGGAAAATAAAGCAAAGTAACAAGGATTTGCATCTAGAGTCTTTCAAAAGCGCAACATGATTTTCCCAAATAAATGCCCTTTATATGCTATGTCCCATAAAGTGTTTTAAAATAATAATTCAGACAGTGTACAAATGCATGTGACACAGAAAAGTAACGGGACCCAAGCATCTTGACTGAATTGCTCCCCAAAGGACACATTTGTCAAAGCAGCACAATCCCAGCACTACATCAGCAATCGCTATAAGCCAGGTTTCTAATTGCTAACAGTTTGGCTCACAGACCAACACAGCTGAATGTTATTAACACTTGTAGTGCGAGAGTCTCACATTGATCTTAATATTGGTCTCTAATTTCACAGGCAGCTAATTACATATATTTCATTACAAAACTTAAGCACATTTATTGTTCATAAAATATCAAACTGGGTCAGAATGGTGGCACAGACCTTCTACATGGTAGTCCAGAATGGCATTTGTTACAGTTTCCATTCTCTGATCCAAGCTCTAGCTCACTAGAGCTAGATGAGCTGAGAAGTCTTTCTACTCAACGTATAGTAGAAAAAGAGAATAGGTGAGGACTTTAACAAGTCAGCATGGTGGTTAGTGAAGACTACATCAAAGAAGTGGCATTCAGAAGCTGCAAAGGCAAAAAGACAGCAGCTGCAAAATGCTCAGGGAAGGGTACGGAGGAAACTTGATGATGGGAAATAAAGGTCATTCTGCTACCCTTGATTATGTTGGCTAGCTCCTTATTTCACAAGTAGTCCCGCCAGTTTTACTGGGATAACTTGTGTAGCAGGGTATTGTTCAACATGTAAGAATGCAAAATCAGCTTATACCAAGAGGGAGCAGGGTAAGGAAGAAGGGTGAAAATGAAGACAGAGTATGTACAGCTATCAGGGATGTAGAGGAACCCCTCCATCTTTCCTAACACACATGTTCCTGATACAGAACTTATCACAAAATAGTGATTGTTTACAGGATCAGGTGAAATCCACATAACCAGTTCCAGTTATACGATATACTGCATTTCCTTTGGTTTTACAATAGGAGACACCAGTACACAAGAAATCTCCAATATCTGTAACCTCTTTAAAAGATTGAAAAGATCTTTTTTAAAAAGTCACATTTGAAGGCTCTCCCCCTAGTAAGAGTTTGATACAGACACTGAAAATCTATTTATGAGGCATTACCCTATATGCTGGAGATCTCAAAACTTTTTTTGCTGGACCCTTCTTTGAAAATATTCCAGGTTGTAACAATCCCACCCCCTCCTTTGCTCTACAAAGTGATGACCCTGACAAAGTGATGGCCTGACAGCTTGTGACCACCCCCTCATAATAACCTCATGACCCCTTGAGGGGTCATGACTTCCAGTTTAAGAACCATCTTTTCAAGGAAGCAGGCTTTTTCAGCCAGTGACTGCTTATTCCAGAGTGCTGACCAGCAAATTAACATTTATCACAGGATCCAATCCTGGACCATCACTCATGCTAAATAGTCCCTATGGTACATGTTAGTGGTCCATCAGGGCTACTCAGTACAGGTAATGGTTGCAGAATCAAGCCCACAGTGATCACAAGAACATACCAAAGATGGAGTTTAACCACAGAGTTAGGGGGCATCTAACCTCAGAATTCAGTCAGTAACATTGTTTTAAAATTCCTCATCAGTCCTGCTTATTAGCTATATTTTATTTATTTATACTTCAGCATACTCTATAGTTTTCCAAACAAAAATTATAAATCAGATTGGCAAAAATAAAAAGATGAGTATATAATTGTAATCATGTAAAGCTCAAAGTATTTCTCAAAGAGAAATCCTCCAACTTGACAATGTATTTCAATGGGCAATGCAATCAGAAATTATGCTATCAATTACAAGCAACTCTACATACACTGTCAGCATATTTAGGAAACAGCACATCGATCCACGAAAAACTGAAGGATCAGAGAAATTGAGCCTGAAGAACATTACCCTTGACTAAGATAACAGGTTAAAATGTAATTAAATAATAAATAATTATAATAATAAAATGGGGATCCCCAAAGATATGTCTTTTCCTCCTGTCAAATCACATATGGTCTAAGTCATGTTGAATTTCCTTTTGCATCTTTAGTTTGTTTAGACTGTTGGCAAATTTCCACTCAATTTCAACTTTGGTTTCTAGTCATGTTTTTGCTCTCCTTTTTTAAAAATCTAAAGTTTGTTACTGTAAAAAGGAGAATGACAAAATCATGAATATTTTTCACTATGACAAATACAAGAAAGTGTTACTACTTTGAAGTAACAGTTGTATTTACAAATTCCCTACAGTTGTATCAAAAGAAACATTGCAGTGGTACTTTGGAGACACACAAAAAGCACCAGCTTTCTGTAATGCTTCAAGCTTAAACACTCACTTCTTAGAAAACAGGCAATTACCTCATTCCTAGCTTATGTTCTCTTGCTAAATATGATAATTTAAAACTTGGCATGCATTTAGAAATGTAATTTCTGTCTCTGCCCTACCCAGTTACCATTCTTCACTCTTATTTTAATTTACAAAAATTGAAACATTCTAAAAACCAACAAAGCAATGAGTTAGTGCATTGACCTTCCTTACCTTTTTAAAAATGGGTTGTCCTAATATACTACTCTGAAAACTAATAATCTATATTAAAGACTTGCTTTTGGAACTAGGTGTCCGGTATTGTCCCAACCACAGAACATCCAAATCAAGGTAGCATCATTCATTAGTTCTATTCATTGCTTTCCTTTCTCAGGATATCCCAGAGTATGTTTTAGAGAAGTGAACCAGTTTGGCACCAGTAATATGTTAATTGTGTAAGTAAAACACAGCAGACAATATTAATTCAGTGGTGCACACATATTTTTGGGAGGCTAAGGGTGTAATGAACCTAACTCTATTCCCATTTTAGCCAATAGTAAAACTGCAATGGGAGTGAAGATAGCCCACCCCTTTGAAAATGCCACAGTAGAATATTTTACTGAAGCCTAGTCTACACTGCCAGTAAAATTCGGTGGTAGTCAGTGGGAGTTATGCAAGCTACTCAGAATAACTTGCACATAACTCCCATCAACTTTGTAACTTCCATTTACTGCACCGTCTCCACTGTGCTGCGCTGACAGGAAATGCGTACCTGTTGATGCAGTGCTACGCTTTTTAGGGAGGTGATTTTATTAAATTGACTTCCAAATCAATTGAACAGGTCTTCATTTCTGCTCCCAGATAAATCAATCTGACAGTGGTGAATTTGCTGTCGTCAGTCTAGACATAGCCTGAGAAAGGCTTTTTAATAGGACAACTGATAACTACAGCATTCATTTTCCAAAGATCTTTAACTTCCTCCTAGAAGTTTGCCACCATGAGCAGAATGTGCCTCAATGCAATCCATCATCTGAAATTAGGATAAAATAACAAGAGCTATTAATCCTCTTGACTGATGTATAATGGGATCATCTCATGAGATCGGAAGAAGTTTCTCATGTGATATAGTACTATTTGGGTCATTATAAAGGTTTTATGTCCTCCTCTAGAGCACCTGAAACTGGATGTTGTTGAAAGCATATAGGACTAAATGGACCCTTCTATTCGAGTATTGCAAGCTTTGTGTTCCCAGGGTTAGGCTGTATTTGTGCTTTAGCAGTAACACTTGAATTACAGTTCTTTCAACCTACAAGCTGTGTTTAAAAGCATAATTTCTTTTGCATTGCAGTTTTAATTATAAAAAGGATTGCTACTAACAAATATCAAATGACAGGCTATGGAAATTTTAGGAAAAGTGGTCTAATGGGTCTTGTCTGCACTTAAAAAAATAAAGTTAACCTACCATAGTCTGACTTACAACCACAGCTGTAATTACAACTGTCTGATGTCCACACTGCCCACCTTGGGTCAGTGGAGCGTGGCCTGAAAAGAAGCACTTCCACTGACCTAAATGGCAATTTGGGGAGCTGAGAACCCTGTTTCCTAACTGCCTGCTGGGAGCCTACAGGCTCCCGGGCTCCCTGTGGCTGCCCACCCCCATCCCAAATCTCCAGTCCCAGCCAGGCAAATCTGTCGGGGGCTTCTCCATTCCCTGCTCTCTGCCAGAATGGATAGCCATGTTAATTTCATTTCTCAGCCACATAAGTGACCAGGCTATCCCAGCAGGGAGCATGTGGAGAAGCACCAGGATTTCTCATCCCACTTGCAGGAACTGAATGCCTTGGCTTGCAGAAGCTGGGGCGCCCCCAGTGCCAGGGCTTACCACAGCTTGGGCTTAGGCTTGGGGTGGAGACGTTGACAAAAATGACAGACCTACCACCAATGTAAGGGGACGCAGTGTCTACACTGACACTACATCACCCTAATCAAGCTAACAAAAGCCCTATACCTCTCACTGAGGTAGTTTTATTTTGTTGAGGAAACAGGGCGTTTTTATTGGTGGGGGGTTGATTGCAGTGTGTACACTACGCCTATTTTGTCAACCAAAGCTGACTTTGGTCAACAAAACTCTCTAATATAGACCAGGCTGAAAGGGGCAAGTGCACATGTAGGCTTATGTAACACAGGATGTCAGCCTGCTTGGAAGTGTTAGTCTGCTTCCCCTTTTCAAGGTCTTCAGGTATTCATGGATACCACAGAAGGACTCAGTCATGATGAAAAATAAAAAAAATTCTTGTTCTAATCTGACATCTAAAAGAAAGCTATGCCAAGGCAGAAGCTAGTACTTTACTTGAGTAAACAAACAAACATAAAAAAACCAAACTGTACACAGTTCATAAGACCAATACCCGAGTGGTTAAAAGCTTAAGATGTCATACTTAGCTTAGACAACACAGTCCTGTGGCACTTTTAAAGACTAACAGATTTATTTACCGCATGAGCTTTCGTGGGAGAAAATCCCACTTTGTCAGACGCTTTGAAGATGGGAAACTTACAGAATGGGAGGAAATTAAATGCAGGGGCGTGTATGACGTAGGATCAGGTCAGGCTGTAACAGCAAATCAAAATACCGTAGGTGTTAGGATTCAAACACTGGGGAACAGCACATAGAGGAGGGGGAGGTCAAATCACCTGTTGTAATGAGAGAAAAATCCATAGTCCCTGTTTAACCCCAAGACAACTGAAGCTTTCAAAGAGAGACTGCAGAACTCGAACTTATATGCAAATTTGACTCAGTTGTCTTGAGGTTAAACAGGGACTATGGATTTTTCTCTCTTACAACAGGTGATTTGACCTCACCTTCCTCTGTGTGCTGTTCCCCGGTTTTTGAATCCTAACACCTATTTTGATTTGCTGTTACAGCCTGCCCTGATCCTATGTCATACACTCCCCTGCATTTAATTTCCTCCCATTCTGTAAGTTTCCCATCTTCAAAGCGTCTGACGAAGTGGGATTTTCTCCCACGAAAGCTCATACGGTAAATAAATCTGTTAGTCTTTAAAAGTGCCACAGGACTCTGTTGTCTTTCTACAATAGACTACCACGGCTACCCCTTTGGAATTTGAATACTTAGCTTAATAAGCTTAATGAGACAACTGCCCACAACAAAGACTCCAATCTTCCTACAAAGGCAAGTAACAATGTATTTCAAATCACTTTTCATCTACAAGTTTGTACTTCTATAAAAGCTACAAGAACTCCATTTCAAATATTTTCTCACCCTATACAACAAGCACCTCATTGCAAAATACTAAATTCTCACACTGTTTGGAAGAAATATATATAAAAAAAGAAATTAAAACCCTTTATCCTCTAAAAGTAAAATAAGAGCAGTTGTGATTGTCTTCAGAGATTGATCTATACACCAGCCCTTTCACCAGGGTCACATTCTTCAATTCCTTGCACTATGGTTTTGTAAAGTTGTTTGCTGGACACTAAACTACAAATAGTTATGTATTCCATTCAAAAATCTAAGCATGGGTTTGAACCAAATCCTCAAACTTTTAAAAAAATAAAAACCAACAAAAACCCCAAAACCCTAACTTTTATTAATAAAAAACTCACCAAAATCTTAGTCCACACTAATTGCTTTCCGTTTGACTGCTTAGCTAAGTGCACTTAAGCAAGTAAATTCTGGGGCATGGTCTTTATTTGCAAGAGCTTTTCCAGACTGAATACAAGCAACAGTTAGATATTATCATCAATTCCAGTTCAAGGATACAAGGAACAAAATAGTTGGCTTGTATATCTTTAGATCTGATCAGACCTTAGGAATGATAAAAATTCACCTCTTCCTTGATACCAAATTTTACAAGTAGACCCAAGAGTTATTTCACCAAGAAAAGACTGTTCCAGGCCCAAACTGTTACCTATGTATTTTCCCCCATATATATATATATGTTTTAGATTATTTTGCCAATGCATACTGCAACTAGCGCATTTCCTAAATCCACCCATCCAAACAACAAAAATTAGTCTGTATCCAGCATATGGAGCTGGATCTCTCTTATCCTTTGATCTATCTTTCCTCCTAAATTACCTGCCATATCTTGAACGGTTGCTTGTAGCTTCATAGGGTTCTTTCAACTCATATACATTTGTGTCACCGTCTCCCACACTGCTGTAATTTTGCCATTCAAAACATTGATTTTTATCAGAAGACAGTACAAAAGGCAAGTTTTCATATTCTGGAATTTCTTCATAGTGGCATACATTCTCATATTCTGGTATACTGTTGCTTGTAAGAGAATTCAAGTTTACTTGTGACATCTGCTTCCCTGAGAATATTTGTTCATCTAAAGACTCTGATCTTCGACTGTTTGGCATCTCATGCTGACTCCTTTGCCTTTGTCTTTTCTTTTGTGATGCTGGGCTACCTGTTTCTTCAGAATGTGCCTTGGCAGATTTAGTTTTCTTTTCACTCGTTAGGGATGCTGCATTCTGGTTGTTACCATAACCACTCCCTTCCACAGTGGAAAGACTAGCTATAGCACCATCCATGGACTGGCTACCCTTGGACAAAAATTTCTGGAAGTCACTTTTCATTATGCAAACAGACCATTTAAAGTTGAGAAACTTCTTTAAACTATTTTTCTTCTGAGCATCTTTGGAAGGCTTGTTCCTTCTTTCTGCATCCACAGAAGATAGAGATTTAGCTCTAGGCTTGATCACGGCAGTGGAAAGGTCAGAGTTTGTGGAAATACTGGCAGTTTTTAATGATTCTGGATTGCCTGAAAACGGCAGAATAGGGTGAGGTAATTTCCATACAGGTTTCTCTGAGGAGCGTTTTGGCAGGTCATAGTAAGATGACATACCCTGTTCTTTGGCTGATGTATGCCTTAAACGAGTTCTTTCCAGAATCCTTTCTGATTTTTTATCTTCACCGGAAAAATAAGTACTTTTTTCAACAAGCTCCTCTGATGCAGCTTTTTTGAGCAGTCCAGCAGCAGGCAAACTATGCCTTTTAGGTTTTTTAGGAATCATCCTTGGTGAACTTTCATCTTTTACTTGAACCTCTTCTAGTTTCTGTGCAGAAATATCAAAGCTACTGGAAGTGGGCAAGTGCTGACTGCAAGTCAATTTGAGTTGCTTAGGCAAACTCATGGACTGAGTACTGCTTCGTATAAAGCTACTTTTGTCCACAGCAGCTAACATACTAGCATCCTTTATCATTTTATCCACAGGACTTGTTAAATTAAGGTCTCTGTCCAAGGAATATTCAACATTTTCTGTCAGAAGAACAGTTTCTTGCAGAACCCGAGGCAAGATATTCTGTGTAGCCAATTTTTCAGTATCAGTAGATTCCTTCAAACAATGAATTTTCTCAGCAAGGTTTTGAGTGATCTCAAGTGTATTAGCTTGATGCACTTTCCCTGAACAGTCATTATAAGAAACACACTGACCAAGGACATTAATTTTTGCTGTTTTTTTAAAGATGTGTTCAGAAGGTCCAGCAGAATCAATCTCTGAATTAACTGGTTCTCCTGTTCCTTCCCCAGCAGTGTCTATACCATCTTGACGGACTAAACATGCAGCACGTTGTTTTCTTGGTTTTGGAACTGGAATCACTTTTGAGCCAGGTGCTGACAATACCCTAGAGGAAGATGGAGTTTTATCATCTCCTTTCATATAGACTCCATCTGGAAATGTAATATTACTATTTACACTGACTTTTCCCAGGGTTTCTAGGTCCAATGAGCAATAGCAAGTGTGGTTACTTTCAGTCAAGCTGGGACAAGCTTCAGACACGTGCAATTCATCAGCATCTGCCTTATTGTGGTTATTTTGTGCCATGCCTGTAGCTTCATCAGAAACCGATGACTCTACAAGCTCTATTTTAACTTCAGTGTTAGAACTACTGCTATTAACTTTTTCAAGTTTATCTGGACATTTGTGCCTCAGTGGGCTGCTATTAGGGAATATACTTTGTGTTAGAACATCTTTGAGTGTCTCTTCCAGAAGACTGGCCTTTAAAACTACCCGATTTCTATTTGTCAATTTTTCACTATGACTCTCATGTACTGTCCTAGCCTTTAGAGCTGGTGCAATTTGTTCACCTATCTTAATGTTCTCTAAATTCTCAAAGTGTTCAAAAATTCTTTGCGTTTTACATGAGTTCTCTCCATTTCCAAGCTTGTGGATGCATTCAAAATTGCAAGAACACATTGGTATAATATAAGCAGTATCCTCAGTGTTTTCTGCCGGGTCTCCGTTTTTATAATTCATCTGGTCTAGCATCTCAGAAGAATCTCCTTTGTATTCTTCTAGGCTTTTGGTGTTTTTTCTTAAAGATGATGGAAGCCTAACTTCAGGAACAGATGAACTCTTGAGAACCTTTGGTTTTGGTGCTATTGCTGGTTTAGCTTTCTTTGTTGTTTGTATAACTCCACCAAACACAACATCTGGTTTAGGTGCAACAGGCGGAGGTGATGCCTTGTGACCTACCACAAATTTTGGTTTTGGAGCCACTGGTGGCTTCTTAATTTCTAGAAAAGACAAAAACAAAAGCTTTAATCACTATGAGCCTATAAAACAACTTATCTTGCA